>OY856415.1:261576253-261613753 GCA_963693085.1 Alisma plantago-aquatica | reverse complement strand
AAACAAAGACAAACATCCAAAGGGAACCTCAGAAGCATCTTGAGAGAGCTCTGCCACTCCAATTGGATAAGCTCATCCACTCAAGGAAGCAGCCAACCCACCAAACAACAAGGAGGCCAAACAACAAGCAAGAACAGAAACCACAGAAAGGAAGGCCATCACAGAAAACTGAGCAGCCAAGATGAAGCCACCATAATATAGCATCTTCAGACCACCCAGGACAGCAACAGCAGGTACTACCATAAAAAAACCAACTGTAGTATATTTATATATACATATATACATATATATATACATATATATACACATATATATACATATATATATATACATATATATATACATATATATATATATATATATATATATATTTATATATATATATATATATATATATTGGTCGGGCAAACTCTTGTTGCTTTTTTTCATTTTTGGTTAAAAAAGGTACAAAACTTGTTAGTTCTCAAAAGGGAGAAACTAACCAAAAAAAAATTACAAGAACTGTACAAAAGAGAATTATCTCCAAAAGAAAAAGAAAGATAGGACATGAACCCAAAAGATCAGAAAGAAGAAGATCTCCAACCAGACCACAGCAGCTCCCGCCAGCAAGAAATCAGCAAGAAAAAAAGCTGCAGACAGCCGTCAACTCAAAGAAGATAAAGCAAGGAGCACAAAGCAAATAGGAAGACTTCATCCAATCGGAGAGAAACAGCAGGCTCCCAGCTGATAAAAACCACCAACGGTCACTTGAACAGGACAGAAAAAACGCCTCAAGCAGCCAAAAGAACAGCAGACTCCCAGCAGATAAAAACCACCAACGATCACTTGAACCAGCTGCTCCCAACAACAATAAGACAACAAGCACAAAAAAGCAGACAACCACAAGCTAAACAGAACACTTCTTCCAAAAACTCATCCAACTCCAGTCAACAACTTGAGCGAGCTCTGCCACTCCTCACGGGATAAGCTCGACCACTCAAGCAAAAAAGCTTCCAACAACCAACGAAACAGAAGATAAGGCAGCCCAGCAGATCAACCAAAAAGGCTCCAGCAGAAAGAACCATCATCAACTACTAGAAAGAGCTCAAGACAGCCCATCTGCTCAACCAAACAAAGACAAACATCCAAAGGGAACCTCAGAAGCATCTTGAGAGAGCTCTGCCACTCCAATTGGATAAGCTCATCCACTCAAGGAAGCAGCCAACCCACCAAACAACAAGGAGGCCAAACAACAAGCAAGAACAGAAACCACAGAAAGGAAGGCCATCACAGAAAATTGAGCAGCCAAGATGAAGCCACCATAATATAGCATCTTCAGACCACCCAGGACAGCAACAGCAGGTACTACCATAAAAAAAACCAACTGTAGAAAGCTCCAGAGCAGAGCAGCTTAAGAAATGGCAGGGAAAAAGCACTGCAAGTCTTCATTAACAGCTTTATTAACCAGATCAGGAGATCTAGTTCTATCCTCATGCACACAGATATTTCTTTCAACCCAACAGTGATAAAAGATAAGGCTCATCAGGCACCTCAACCTGGGGTTCATTAGATTTTCTGCATCATACCAAGATTTAGGCATAGAAACGTTAAGCAAGTCCCAAATCATCTTGGTAAAATTGCAGCAAAAGAGGATATGATTGGTATCCTCATAATCATTAGAACACAAGAAACAAATAGAAGCAAGGCAGAGGCCTCTCCTTCTAGAGTAATCTGAAGTAGGCAATTTGTTATGCCTAGATTTCCAAAGGTGAATCGTAGCTCTTTTATGAGTCTTAATATTCCAAATCCAACCAAAATCAGGAGCATTATCCAGCTTATCTCTAATAATGTCCCAAACACCATGGAGATTGACCTTTTTAAATTAGCAAAAGAAATAGAGTCTTTGTGCCCATGATGAATGGTAATAGTTTTAACCACATTGAGAATGTCAACTTGGCCCCTATTACAAGGTTTAGGAATATCCCAATTGCCCTCATTCATAATATACTTCAGATTGGCATTTATCGGAATACCAGACCTAACAATACACTCTCTGCCAACATAGTGACTAAGGAAATGAGAATTACACCAAGGGTCCTGCCAAATGGAGATGAGGCCACCATCTCCAACAACAAAATTGATATATTTCAGAATGTAATCTCTAACACGGATAAGATTATTCAACATCCAAGAATGGTTGGAAGATTCATTAACAGTCTAATAAGAGACTTTTTTCAAGTACTTTTCATTTATCCATTTAACCCAAAGAGTGTCTTTCTTGCATGCAATATTCCAAGCATTGATAATAAGGCAAGCTTTAGCAACATCTTTGAGTTTCTTAATCCCAAGACCACCATCTTTCTTTGGTTCAGTAATCCTATCCCATTTGATGAGATGAAGATTTCTTCTGGCATCCATTTCACCCCAAAGAAAATCCCTACAAATTTTATCAATATGATCCAAAACAGAGCTTGGAATAGGAAAGGAAAAAATGCAGTGCAAGTGCATATTGGAAAGAGTAGACTTAATGAGTTCTAGTCTAGTAGCCATAGAAAGAAGATTAGATTTCCAAGAATCAAGCCTGGCCTTAATTTTATCCACCAAGGAGCCACACAGCCTTTTAGAGAGTTTGCCAAAAAATTGAGGAAGACCAAGATATTTTGAGGGAAAGCAACCTTCCTTAATACCCATAATCTCAATAATAGGCTTTCTATCAACATTCTTACTAAAAAAGATAGAGCTCTTCACATTATTGATATGAAGACCAGATAGCTCAGCAAAAGTATCAAGAATGGCTCTAATAGCTTTAGCATCGTCAACACTGGCTTTGGAAAACACCATCAAATCATCAGCAAAGACAAGATGAGAGATATTCAAGTCTTTAGAAGAAGGAATGGGATTAAGACTACCATCAAGGACAGCCTTATTGAAGAGCTCAGAAATACCCTGCATGCCTATAACAAAAAGATATGGGGCAATGGGGTCCCCTTGCCTGACCCCATTCGTAGGCTTAATATTGATGGATGTCTCACCATTAATGAGGACCTGATAAGAAGAAGTAGAGAAAATTCTCTAATCCAGTTGATCCAGATAGAAGGAAAACCCATACGATACATAACAGAAAAAAGAAAAGTCTAACTAAGAGAATCATAAGCTTTAGAAATGTCAGCTTGGATGCACATCCTGTCAGAAGAATTCGACCTTTTAAAATCACTAAGAATTTCATTAGTGAGCAAGGTAGCATCTTTAATACTTCTACCTTTGACAAAGGCACATTGAGAAATATCGATAATAGAAGGGAGAACCTTTTGAAGTCTATTCGCAAGGATTTTGGAAATAATTTTAAAGAAAACATTACACAAGGCAATGGGCATCCAGTTCTTGATGTTAGTGGAATCATCCAACTTGGGTATGAGGGTTAAGAAGGTCCTGTTGGCTTCCTTAAGCATCTTGCAATTGTCAAAGAATTCAAAAATAGCTTCACACACATCATTGCCAATAATGTCCCAAACATCTTTGTAGAAAAGACCATTAAAACCATCAGGTCCAGGAGCCTTATCAGTCTTGATGTCCTTAATAACATCCTCAATCTCTCTTCTAGACACTCTAGAAATGAGAAGATTTCTCTGTTGAACAGAGAGAGTATTGCCGGACCATTCCCCTTGCCAAACATTCATAGGAGAATTATTATTAAAAAGGTTAGTGTAGAAATCAGTGATAGCAACCTTGATATCATCATAGTCATAAGAAATAGAGCCATCAATACTAAGCTTCTTAATGGAATTAAAGTTTCTTCTGACCTTCATAGAGGAGTAAAAATAAGAGGTGTTAGAGTCGCCCTCCTTGAGCCACTGGACTCTAGATTTCTGCCTATAGAAAGATTCTTGGACAACAATATGTTTATTGGCTTCCATCCTAAGATCCTTAGTAATCCTCCTCAGATCTTCATTGAGAGGATTGCCATCAACTTCTTCTTGGGCCTTGATGGCAAGGTGTTTGGCTATCTTAGCATTATCATTGATATCACCAAACACATTTTTGTTCCAGTAGATAAGTTTACCCTTAAGAAAGCCAAGCTTCCTATATAATCTGAACATAGCATACCCAGGGAAATCAGCAGACCAGACCTCTTTGAAAATAGAATGAAAATCATTATGACTAGTCTAAGAGTTGATGAATCTGAAAGGAGCTTTAATCTTTCTAGGATTTCCAATTCTAACAACCAGCCTCCTATGATCACTAATGATATTAGAAATAACTTCACCCGAATAATCAAGGTTTTCATAAATGAAATCAGAAGTATGAAGCACTCTATCAATCTTAGACATGACAAACCTATCACCATCTTGCCTATTATCCCAAGTAAAAAAAGGACCTTGGAGGCTCATCTAAAAAAGATTAGAATTCAAGGCACATTCATTAAAATCATCCATGGATTTCCTGATAGGTAGAGTTTTACTAATCCTTTCTTCAACTTTGCGAACACAATTAAAATCCCCCATAATGAGCCAAGGAGCATCAACAAGAGAGCTGAAATCAGTAATAGAAGACCATAACCTTACTCTGTCATTATCAGGATTGTGACCATAGACAGCAGAGAGGAAAAAATATGATTGATCAAGGCTAACTTTCATATGGATGACTTGGTCATTCTCAGCAACACTAGAAATATCCCCATCAAGATCCTTCCATAAGACAACAATTCTACCAAGGACATGAGAAGAATGATTCGAGATCCAACTATAACCAGAAAAAAATTTATTAACAAAGGAGCTAATCTTGCGAGGTCTAATCTTGGTTTCAAGCAGGATGACAACATTATTGTTTGCCCTCCTGACCTCTTCATGGACATCCTAGATCTTATTACTTATACCACAAACATTCCAGGAAGAGATAGAAAGGGGAGGAATCATTTGACAACGTGGGCTGTTGTGTTGTCAGCCTCAGCTGCATTTGAGTTAATGTGGAGCTCTTCAACTTGGGCTAGAATAGGAGAGAACTTGGGACCTGCATAATTATATTGTATACTCAAGCATTGATTATATTGAAATTCAGAAGGGAAAATGTTTCTTCTCCTATCACTTGGATCTATTAGCACCTTGCCAATAAAAGAACTATCAGGAGTGGTATTATCAAGATTTTGCAAGACAATCAGAGTAGATGGAACATAACCTCCATCACTAGCAGAAGAACAGAAAACCAAATCAAGTCCAGAATTAACATCATTTGATAGGAGGGTATCTTCAACAATAATGCCTTGAGGTTGACATGCCAATCTATTCTGTTCTATTTCAGACTCGTCAAATATTTCTTCAATAATGAATTCAGCATCACCCACCGAAACAGTAGCAGGAATAGCTTCAAAGCGAGGGATTACCTCCTTCCTTTTGACTTCCCTGACCTTCTTAACATTGGCTGCAGGTTTAACACTCTGTTTCTTTCCAGTGTTACTAAGGCGACAGTCTTCATGTCCCAAAAAACCACAGACACGACACTTATGCGGGATCCATTCATAGCTCAGAGAGATAGTGTGCTCAACCCCTTTGTCACTCCTTAGAGTCAGATTCTTCAAATAAACAACATCTTTGCCCATGAGAACATGAATTCTAGCAACATCCAGCCGTATCAGACTAAAGGTAGACTCATCCATCTTAAGAGGATGACCCAAAACAGATCCTATCATGTTGAAGGTTCTCAGGTCCCATAACTCCATGGGGAGATTAAGAATGTCAACCCAAACTGGAACCTCAGAAAGAATAGGCCTAGACTGAAGATCACCAGGACTCCATTTCTTAAGAACAACAGGTCTGCTAAGAACATACCAGTCTCTGGCGAGGACATCTTTTAGGTCTTCAAGATTATCAAAACGAACCAAAAAGAATCCTTCGCCTCTGTCAAAGACTTCAAATCTCTCACGGGTACCACAGGCGTTGTAGAAGTGATTTTCAAGAAGGTGGATATCCAGCCAGAAATCTAAAACATGTCCAAGGAGACACTTACTCCATCTGATAGCATTCTCCTCCGATTCATTGCTAGGGTAGATGATTTTGCCATCAACGGTAGAAGTGTCCACCCAATGCAGGTCCGATGCTCCCCCAGAAGAAAACGGCTTCAAGGCTTCCCACTATAGAGGAGAATTGACTGTGGATAGATTTGGAAAATGACTAGCGTCGAGAGGAATATGGTTATCAGTAGATAGCACACTCCTATCAATCTCTTTCCGCTTCACTAGATCTGGAGTAGACGACCGACTGGATGTCGGTGCCTTCCCAATCGCCTTCTCACCCACAAAAGTGGCAACTAGGGGAAGCATCACTCTTTTACCAACTAATCTCCATAAAGGTCTTGATGTCCTTAATAACATCCTTATATATATATATATATATATGAGTATGTTTTCATTGCCACACAGGTACTGTTGCGGAGCTGCCCGTTTCAAAAAACACGCTGGCATCTATTGTAAATAATCCAAAAAAGCAAGGACGCACTAGTACTTATAGAAACACATTCGCGAATCATTCTCTGCCCGAAAACCCCAATTCCGCCTTCTTCCCACTCCAGAACTCCCGAATTCATCCACCTTGGTCTCCACTCCCCAATCCCAACTGCTGAATTCTTCGGCCTGTGGTCTACATTGCCCATAATTTGGACAATTTGGTCTGTACTTGCGCTGTTGTGTGTGGCGTTCTTCTCCGTTGTAGCATTCACCGTTGTTTCTGCCGCAACTGCTTTTTCCAGTCTCAGTCGCTGAGATCAAAATGGGGAAAACAAAGGTAAAAGCAAAGAAGGCGACAGGAAAGGGAATAACAAAAATAACATATAGTGAAGATTTGTTGAGCAAGCACTATGAAGATGTGGACAACATGGTAGAAGAGGTAGTTGCAACCATACTGCAAGGAGATGAAACAGGCAAGAGTATTGAAGAGCACATCGAACATGCTATGCCGAGAAAAGAAAAGAAAGTTAAGAAGAAGAAATACAACGTTGAGAAAACTGAAACTCTCCAGAAGACTGTTGGAGATGACAACGCATCAGGGGTGAAACTAGCCGATGGCGTTACTGAGAAACAATTTGTGGCGACTGTATCGTGAAAATAGGATTAACTAATGTGGAAGCGGTAAACTCTATGGAAGCGATTGTTTAACTGACAACGGAATAATGAGAAATTACTAGAAATTAAAACTTTTTTAAGAAAAGATCTTTAATCCATAAAACTTCTTTATAAGAAATAGGATAAACAGTTTACATCATTTTTTAACATTACATCTCTGTGGAATCACCTCTCGAGTGATTACATACAACCATTTCCCTGCTAACTGTACAAGGCAAGATACAACAAAATCTCGAGGCTTAAAGCCAAAAACCTCAAACCTACTGACTCCTAGGACCTGAGAGTACATAGACGACATAAGACATACTACCTATAAGACTTGACAGTCAATATCTCCACCTGAGATTCATTGCTTCCCCTGATACTACTGCTGTTGTTGTTGCTCATTCTTAAATGGATTCCTTCGTCCTCGGCGTCTACCTAAAAAGAAGAATCCCACGGGGGTGAGACAATTGAAAAATTGTCCCAGCGAGAGTTATAACTCTCCGCCAGAAGCTTTGTTATTGCAATAAGGAATAACATTAAGCAGTATTATTATTAACATTTAATAGCATGTTTAATGTCAGTAACACAACATTTCAATTATAATCTAATTGGATATCAAAGCATATCTCATTAAAGAATATGAAGAACATATATAAACTATGTAACATCAAACATTTGTTTCTCGTAGTTCAACCTAAGCAATTATGCTACATAGCTGATTATATTTTTCAAACATTACTATGCCCTGCGGAGATGAGGTATACCGCTCATTCTCCAACCGACCATTACGAAATCGCGTCGGTACCATACATAGGTCATCAAAAGAGCCGGATTCTTATGACCTCATCTTCCTCAGTCAGTAAGAGGATTTACTTGCAGGACATCTTGTGTCTCTTCTATGATAGCTATCCAGGGTATTCTGGAAACTTCGTTATAGAGTTACAGTGGTATTATGTACTCTCTTCATCAATGAAAGATCTCTTGTTTATCTCTCATCGATGCGGTATTGGTGATTTCTTCGGGAGATTTGTGATACATCATCCCGGTATAAACATATAATGAAGGATTGATAGGTTAACAGTACATCCTACATCAATTCCTACATTAGGACGTAAGGATATTCACATCCATAAACCCCCATATACTCAAAAGTATATGATCCAGGAGTTCCCTTAGGAAAACCTGTTTCACCATCATTTGGTCTTTGACAATGATGGATCTATGGTTAGGGCCCTACATGATATCATCATACTTGATTATTTAAGTACATTTTAGCCTTCTTTTAGAATCAAGCATGCTTTCAAACATAAACAATTAAAACATCTTCTATAGAAGAAGAATACTAAATGTATCAAGTTTATTTCACATCAATTATCATTTCATAACCATCTCATCATTATGGTTCAAGAACATGGGTGTTCAAACCCTTAAATCATCATAAGTCATCTAATAGCATGACCTTAATTGTAACAATGTAAATATTACTCAAGGCTCTTATAGCCCATCATTCTCATATGTTATCTCTTAAACCAGGCAACATAGTATATCATTATTCACAAATCTTATAAAATGCTTTTAATGAATAAAACATCATAACCCTTGTATGGCTATGATTACCATTTGCTAGCAACCTGCATGATTAGCATAATTGAAGACATGCATATATAACAATATCAGCACAATACCAATTCTTTTCAATTTATTCATAGAACACCATGGTCGTGCCACCTTGCACGGTCGTGCAAAATAAAGCTACCACGACCGTACTCCCTTGCACGGTCATCCTATCAACATCATACCATGACCATGTTACATCACCATGGTTGATTTCTAGGGTTAGGGTTTATTCAACTCAATTAGGGTTATTAAACCCCTTTGACTTATAAGGCATAAGGATTCCTCATATTATAATTCATTCAAAAGGGTTTCATACTTAAAAGCATAACCCAAACCTAGGGTTAAAGTACCCTACCTTTCATTAATTAGGGTTTCTATTCATATCACATCTCCCCTAGATTAGGTTTATGATTAATATCCCTCCATTAGGGACTTATATTTCACATTATGTTATTCCCCTAGAATTAGGGTTTACTATTCACATTACATGATTTACTCTAAAATTAGGGTTTACTATTCACATTACATGATTTACCCTAAAATTAGGGTTTACTATTCACATCACAGTAATTGAGGTCTTACCATCATTATTTATGAAGATTACTTTCATTAACACCTTCAAATTAAGTTAAGATTCATAAACTCCATAATTAGGGTTTCCATGATCTCCTTATGAAGGTTCATACCCTATTGGTGTGTATTGATACATTTTAAAGGTATCTTATTTGATTGTCATTGATATTAGGAGTCTTCTCTCTCCTCTTACTAATAGATGATGTTTACATAACTCTTGATTAGGTTAAGTCAACTCAACTTTGACTGACATAAGTCAAGTCATCATCAATAAGATCATTAGGGTTTACTTGATCGAGGGTACTAGTCACACTAACCCATTAAGGGTACTTTTGTAATCTTCACCATTGACCCTAACATACATTAGTTTACTAATTACTTAACCCCTTAATGACTTTAGGTGTCTTCAGGGTTTAGGTTAAACAACCATTGAACCATCTAAGTCTGTAAAGCATTAAGCATTCTTGACCTTAAAAGATTCCAAACGGTTTTACACTTTCAACCTCCAAACGGTTTTGAAACCGCATGAATCCAAACGGTCTTGAGACCGTTTGGTCCAAACCTCCTCAAAACCGCATGGACCAAGGATGGTCTCAGCTACACCAATCTGTTTAGGGTTCTCAATATTGATTCCTTCAATCATGTAATTCATGGAACCAATCATCAATTGGACATATCCTCATACTTCAATTGAGTTAAATAGTTCAACCTTAAACTGATTTGACCCTCAATTGACCCTCAATTATTCATCAATTATGGTTTGATTCTAATGAATTAGGGTTTGGAATCGATGACCCTTCAATACTAATCAATGTAAGACTAGTTACTTTGAAACCATAGAACCATCATCCAAATTGGGTATGACCTGACCCCAAACGGTCTTCAGGTCATTTGGATGACCTCCAAACGGTCTTGAGACCGTTTTCCCATCATATCACCAAAATCCAAGTCAACCAATTAAGGTTTGGATCATTGGATTGATCACCAAATCAGCAATTGATTACACTTTAACTTAGTACCATTGGATCATCAATTGCTTAACCATACTCACCCCTAGACCTCCAAATGGTCTTGGGTGACCTCCAAACGGTCTTGAGACCGTTTGGATGAGCTCCAAATGGTCTTGAGACCGTTTGGATCATCCAACCCTTGGATTCTAGTGAAATTCTATCAAGGATTGGTCTATCGAGTTGATCAACAAATCATCACTTAATTGTAATATGATTTGGTACCTTTGGACCTTCAATTGGTCAACTATACTTAACCCCAGACCTCAAAACGGTCTTGGGTGATCCCCAAACGGTCTTGAGACCGTTTGGGTGATCCCCAAATGGTTTTGAAACCGTTTGGGCCAATCTACCCAAAATCTCAAATTAACTCATTGGAATTTCAGCACTAATTTCAATTAGGGTTTGCCCAATTGATTAACCTTCAACTCATGATTCCTTGAGAATTAACCCCTAAAATTTGGTGAGTTATTAACCAACATAATTAGGAACAGTAATATCAAACGGTCAACGCACTCAAATGGTTTTGAAACCGTTTTCCCAAAAAGGTCAAGTTAATCAGGTTGAAAATGAGCATTTAATCCAATTAGGTTTATCTAATTGATTAGCCTTCAACTCTCGATTCCTTGGGAGTTAACCCATAAAATTTGGTGAGTCATTAACCAACATCATTAGGAACAATAATCCCAAACGGTCAACCCTTGGTCAACGCAATCAAACGGTTTTGAAACCGTTTTCCCAATAGGTCAAGTTAATCAGGTTGAAAATCAGCACTTAATCCAATTAGATTTACCTAATTGATTTGACTTCAACTCACGATTCCTTTGGAGTTAATCCCTAAAATTTTGAGGGTTATCAACCAACATAATTATCAACAGGAATCCCAAACGGTCAACCTTTGGTCAACTCAACCAAACAGTCTTGTAGACCGTTTGCTCCAACCGACCTTGTGAAACCGTTTGCCCCTCAAACGGTTTTGCAAACCCCCAAACGGTTTTGCAAACCGTTTGGCCAAGGGTGCAAGAACGTTTGATAAAGTAACATTGGTATTAACGCCCCCTTCTTCTATCTCCAGATCCAGGTCTGTTCTTCATGGTTTTAGTTGCAAGAAAACAAGGAAGGATGGGGGAAAGAAGAACAAACTACTTTTGCAAGAAAGAAAGATGCATAACAAAGTTTAAGGCTTTAGAGTTATAAAACCCACCTTAGAACCAGATCTAGAGCTCCAAGCTTCGAATCTTTAATGGTAGCTTGAGCTCCACAGGTCGTCCAAGGTTTCTTCTTCAAGAATTGGTTGGAAAGGATGGCTAGAAAGAAGAACCTAGTAAGAAAAACTAGCAAACCAACCTTGTATCATGATTTCCTCCATGAATCTGAGCTAGAAGATAACCAAAGCTTACCCAAACCTACTTGGACATTCTCCCCTGCTCCTGAGATCCTTCCTTAGTTGGCCACATCTAGAGATAAGTGAAGAGAGAAAGGGAAACGATCCCTTGGTTGTAAAAGAAAGGTGTATATATACTTTGGGCATGTTTTCAAGATAAGGACAATCTTTTCTTCTATTTCTCATATGGGTCCTTCTCTCCTTCTTGGCCACACCCCTCCTTCCTATTCTTAAGAAAAACTCCTTTCTTAACCAAATTCTACTGAAAAGGAAGCCAAACATCCTACTAATTTGCACACATATAAAAGGGTCATTATGCTTACAACTTGGTTATTTAGTTACAAGGGTTATCCTTCTTATTTGTTTATTCAAATGAAGCGCCGCCTTTATCATTTTTACTCTAATTGATGCCAAGAGTCATAAAAGATATTCTATAAGGTATATTTTATATGTTGCACCCCATGTTTTGGGTAAATTGCACTTTACACCAAAATTAGGGTTTAAAGCACAAGGATTGCTCCACACGCTACCTTTTGGTGCCCAAGCTTGGAGAATCCATAATACTTCATAAAATTCATTCTTATGATGTATTATCATCAGAGGAACATCTAAACATGTGCAATTTGCAAGTTAACCCCTTTAATTGGGTAATTTACACATAAGTCCACTTTCAACAAAACAATATTACAATATTGTTTAAAAGGACAGAAAGGGAAATATATGTTCCTCAGGAGCTTTAATTACATTATCAACAGATAACCACAAGCATTTAATCACATGATTAAGAAAAACACCTGGGGTTAGTTCATAACCCAGGTCAGGGATGTTACAAATTATAAACCCCTAACAAGGATTTCGCCCCCGAAATCCCAGAAAGAAAAGGGAAAGCATATATTATTTAAGCATTATACCATTATGTCTTTAAGTGACATTTCGTTATTATGGAACATTATAGAGTTTTGTTCAATACATAGTTACTCCACACAAACTTTTCATGGAAAGATTCATATGGAACATATACTCTCATGTTCCTTAGTTAGATCAACATTTCTTAAGATCACAATTATACTTTGTCATTTATTTGAGACTATATAAGTCCTTTCATACCTTGATTGTGTTATCATATTTGATAAAACCATATTAACTTTCCTTATTATTTGCACTAATTCTCTCATTAGTTGTACATTCTCTTATCATAGGGAAAAGTTACTTATCAATCAAGGACTTATTTGATAGATATCTTGGAGAAAGATATGTTTATGAAAAACATAAACCCCTAACAAGTGATGTTCATAATATTTTACATGTTTACTTTGATTCCATTGTTGACTATTCCAGGTAATCAACATAATTCATCAGATATATTATTACATTCTTATCTTGTTACCTATTACATGTGTTATTAACACATTACATCTTATCTTCCTTTCATCTTGGAACATTACTTATTACATATTTTCTCACCTTGGATCCAAAGTCCAAGATAAACTGACACTTTTATAAGTACTCATTACATAAATATCTTTATATTATGCACATCAAGTGTCCTAAAACCCACTTGATTGCCATGTTCCTAGTAGGAAAGAGAATAAGGAATCATATTATTTCATGTATTTTTCAACCATTCATGAAACATTTACCTCTCATCTCATCCTCAGTTCCTTGTTCTAGCATAGGAATTTTTTTTATAAGGATGATTAAATGACATTGTTCCTTTCCTTGTTATTATCTAACATATTCATGAAGGTCTTATGGTCTCATCACATTTTGAAATCATGGGGAGAATCTTTATTATTATTCTTACAACTTTACTGGACAGGGTTAACCTCCCTTATTTCCATATTTCTTATTTCATGATACTCATTAGATTATCTCAGAATGACTACTTGATCAGAGAAATCAAAAAGATAACAATCTAAGAGTTTCTATATTTACTTTATCATCAGCAATTGTATACCTGGCCAGGGTATATAAATACTGAGATAAGGTAATATGCACTTGTATATACCATATTCCTTCTCTTTTCTTATCATTATAAGTATAAGTATTAATCTTACTGAATTTCTATCCAGACCAATTCTTTAATACCTCATCTTTCTTATAGAGGTAAGCATGTAACATGAAACATCTATTTTATACAACATTATAAGTCCTTATAGGACTAATCAAGAAAAGTTCAATCAATTACTTTCTCAGTTTTGTCCAACATATCATAAAAAGACATATCAGAATAACATTTATTTCATCTAACCTGTCATGACTCGAGGATTATTCATTGTCTCAGGCTGATTCTGCCTCAGAGGTTGATTTGCCATAACATTTTCGGCTGGGCAATCTCTTACCAGATGCCCTACCTGTCCACATTGATAGCAAGTTCTGAGTTCCCGATGTGGTCTAAAGGGTTCCTTACCCTTTCTGGATAACCATTGCCTTGGTGCACTAGGTCCTGGTTGTGTTGGTGACACCAGAAACTTCTTCCTTTTATAACTACCAGGTCTCTGCTCCTGGGTTTGGATAGGCCTTTTCTCAATTCTTCCTTTATATTTCTCTTCTGGACAATTATTTCTGATATGTCCAGGCTTCCTACACCTATAGCAGGTCCTGGTCTCTGGTTGTATTCTATCCCCTATATTACTGTATACTGATTCATCAGACTGAGGTTGAGCACTGACTTGCTCTAGGTTCAAAGCTTCATCATTTACCATTGCTTCAACCTATTGTTCTGGTTCACATATTCTGTTGATATCCAAAACATCATCATTAGGAGCTGGTAATCTAGGTTGCATTGCTAGTGCTTGATCCACTAGATACATCATTGTCGCCTTAAATTCCCCAACACTGATTCCTAAGGAAGGATTCCTTATCATGGTTGGATTAGCTAGGGGAATCTCAAGTAATTGTCCCTCTCTTTCTTGCTCCTCTGCACCTCTTCTCGGTGTAGCATTGTTGCTCTCTACAACAAACTCCTCATCCGATCCAATCATCTTCAAGTTCTTCTCCTCCTATGTGAGAAGAAGATACCATCAGATACACTAGATGACACTAGAACAGACTCTACTACCTTAGTCCTATGTCTCTGTAGACTCAGTGAACCTAGAGCTCTGATACCACTAAATTGTGGAGACCGTCTCGTGAAAATAGGATTAACTAATGCGGAAGCGGTAAACTCTATGGAAGCGATTGTTTAACTGACAACGGAATAATGAAAAATTACTAAAAATAAAAACTTTTTAAGAAAAGATCTTTAATACATAAAACTTCTTTATAAGAAATAGGATAAACAGTTTACATCATGTTTTAACATGACATCTCTGTGGAATCACCTCTCGAGTGATTACATACATCCATTGCCCTACTAACTGTACAAGGCAAAATACAACAAAATCTCGAGGCTTAAAGCCAAAAACCTCAGACCTACTGACTCCTAGGACCTGAGAGTACAGAGACGACATAAGACATACTACCTACAAGACTTGACAGTCAGTATCTCCACCTGAGATTCACTGTTGCCCCTGACACTACTGATGTTGTTGTTGCTCATTCTTAAATGGATTCCTTCATCCTCGGTGTCTACCTAAAAAGAAGAATCCCACGGGGGTGAGACAATTGAACAATTGTCCCAGCGAGAGTTATAACTCTCCACCTGAAGCTTTGTTATTGCAATAAGGAATGACATTAAGCAGTATGATTATTAACATTTAACAGCAGGTTTAATGTCAGCAACACAACATTTCAATTATAATCTAATTGGATATCAAAGCATATCTCATTAAAGAATATGAAGAACATATATAAACTATGTAACATCAAACATTTGTTTCTCGTAGTTCAACCTAAGAAATTATGCTACACGGCTGATTATATTTTTCAAACATTATTATGCCCTGTGGAGATGAGGTATACCGCTCATTCTCCAACCGACCATTACGGAATCACGTCGGTACCATACATAGGCCATCAAAAGAGCCGGATTCTTATGACCTCATCTTCCTCAGTCAGTAAGAGGATTTACTTGCAGGACATCTTGTGTCTCTGCTATGATAGCTATCCAGGGTATTCAGGAAACTTCGCTATAGAGTTACAGTGGTATTCTGTACTCTCTTAGTCATCGAAAGATCTCTTGTTTATCTCTCATCGATGCGGTATTGGTGATTTCTTCGGGAGATTGGTGATACATCATCCCGGTATAAACATATAATGAAGGATTGATAGGTTAATAGTACATCCTACATCAATTCCTACATTAGGACGTAAGGATATTCACGTCCATAAACCCCCATATTCAAAAGTATATGATCCAGGAGTTCCCTTAGGAAAACCTATTTCACCATCATTTGGTCTCTGACAATGATGGATCTATGGTCAGGGCCCTACATGATATCATCATAATTGATTATTTAATTACATTTTAGCCTTCTTTTAGCATCAAGCATGTTTTCAAACATAAACAATTAAAACATCTGCTATAGAAGAAGAATACTAAATGTATCAAGTTTATTTCACATCAATTATCATTTCATAACCATCTCATCACTATGGTTCAAGAACAGGGTTGTTCAAACCCTTAAATCATCATAAGTCATCTAATAGCATGACCTTAATTGTAACAATGTAAATATTACTCAAGGCTCTTATAGCCCATCATTCTCATATGTTATCTCTTAAACCAGGAAACATAGTATATCATTATTCACAAAGCTTATAAAATGCTTTTAATAAATAAAACATCATAACCCTTGTCTGGCTATGATTACCTTTTGCTAGCAACCTGCATGATTAGCATAATTGAAGACATGCATATATAACAATATCAGCACAATACCAATTCTTTTCAATTTATTCATAGAACACCACGGTCGTGCCACCTTGCACGGTCGTGCAAAATAAAGCTACCACGGCCGTGCTCCCTTGCACGGTCGTGCTGTCAACATCATACCATGACCATGTTACATCACCATGGTTGATTTCTAGGGTTAGGGTTTATTCAACTCAATTAGGGTTATTAAACCCCTTTGACTTATAAGGCATAAGGATTCCTCATATTATAATTCATTCAAAAGGGTTTCATACTTAAAAGCATAACCCAAACCTAGGGTTAAAGTACCCTACCTTTCATTAATTAGGGTTTCTATTCATATCAAATCTCCCCTAGATTAGGTTTATGATTAATATCCCTCCATTAGGGACTACTATTTCACATTAAGTTATTCCCCTAGAATTAGGGTTTACTATTCACATTACATGATTTACCCTAGAATTAGGGTTTACTATTCACATCACAGTAAATTGAGGTCTTACCATCATTATTTATGAAGATTACTTTCATTAACACCTTCAAATTAAGTTAAGATTCATAAACTCCATAATTAGGGTTTCCATGATCTCCTTATGAAGGATCATATCCTATTGGTGTGTATTGATACATTTTAAAGGTATCTTATTTGATTGTCATTGATATTAGGAGTCTTCTCTCTCCTCCTACTAATAGATGATGTTTACATCACTCTTGATTAGGTTAAGTCAACTCAACTTTGACTGACATAAGTCAAGTCATCACCAATAAGGTCATTAGGGTTTACCTGATCGAGGGTACTAGTCACACTAACCCATTAAGGGTACTTTTGTAATCTTCACCATTGACCCTAACTTACATTAGTTTACTAATTACTTAACCCCTTAATGACTTTAGGTGTCTTCAGGGTTTAGGTTAAACAACCATTGAACCATCTAAGTCTTTAAAGCAATAAGCATTCTTGACCTTAAAAGATTCCAAACGGTTTTACACTTTCAACCTCCAAACAGTTTTGAAACCGCATGAATCCAAACGGTCTTGAGACCGTTTTGTCCAAGCCTCCTCAAAACCGCATGGACCAAGGATGGTCTCAACTACACCAATCGGTTTAGGGTTCTCAATATTGATTCGTTCAATCATTGAATTCATGGAACCAATCATCAATTAGACCTATCCTCATAATTCAATTGAGTTAAATAGTTCAACCTTAAACTGATTTGACCCTCAATTGACCCTCAATTATTCATCAATTATGGTTTGATTCTAATGAATTAGGGTTTGGAATCGATGACCCTTCAATACTAATCAATGTAAGACTCGTTACTTTGAAACCATAGAACCATCATCCAAATTGGGTATGACCCGACCCCAAATGGTCTTGAGGTCGTTTGGATGACCTCCAAACGGTCTTGAGACCATTTGCCCATCATATCACCAAAATCCAAGTCAACCAATTAAGGTTTGGATCATTGGATTGATCACCAAATCAGCAATTGATTACACTTTAACTTTGTACCATTGGATCATCAATTTCTTAACCATACTCACCCCTAGACCTCCAAATGGTCTTGAGACCGTTTGGATCATCCAACCCTTGGATTCTAGTGAAATTCTATCAAGGATTGGTCTATCGAGTTGATCAACAAATCAACACTTAATTGTAATATGATTTGGTACCTTTGGACCTTCAATCGGTCAACTATACTTAACCTCAGACCTCCAAACGGTCTTGGGTGATCCCCAAACGGTTTTGAAACCGTTTGGGCCAATCTACCCAAAATCTCAAATTAACTCATTGGAATTTCAGCACTAATTTCAATTAGGGTTTGCCCAATTGATTAGCCTTCAACTCATGATTCCTTGAGAATTAACCCCTCAAATTTGGTGAGTTATTAACCAACATAATTAGGAACAGTAATCTCCAACGGTCAACGCACTCAAATGGTTTTGAAACCATTTTCCCAAAAAGGTCAAGTTAATTAGGTTGAAAATCAGCATTTAATCCAATTAGGTTTATCCAATTGATTACCCTTCAATTCTGGATTCCTTGGGAGTTAACCCATAAAATTTGGTGAGTCATTAACCAACATCATTAGGAACAATAATCCCAAACGGTCAACCCTTGGTCAACGCAATCAAACGGTTTTGAAACCTTTTTCCCAAAAGGTCAAGTTAATCAGGTTGAAAATCAGCACTTAATCCAATTAGATTTACCTAATTGATTTGCCTTCAACTCACGATTCCTTTGGAGTTAATCCCTCAAATTTGGAGGGTTATCAACCAACATAATTCTGAACAGGAATCCCAAACGGTCAACCTTTGGTCAACTCAACCAAACAGTCTTGTAGACCGTTTGCTCCAACCGACCTTGTGAAACTGTTTGCCCCTCAAACGGTTTTGCAAACCCCCAAACGGTTTTGCAAACCGTTTGGCCAAGGGTGCAAGAACGTTTGATAAAGTAACATTGGTATTAACGCCCCCTTCTTCTATCTCCAGATCCAGGTCTGTTCTTCATGGTTTTAGTTGCAAGAAAACAAGGAAGGATGGGGGAAAGAAGAACAAACTACTTTTGCAAGAAAGAAAGATGCATAACAAAGTTTAAGGCTTTAGAGTTATAAAACCCACCTTAGAACCAGATCTAGAGCTCCAAGCTTCGATTCTTTAATGGTAGCTTGAGCTCCACAGGTCGTCCAAGGTTTCTTCTTCAAGAATTGGTTGGAAAGGATGGCTAGAAAGAAGAACCTAGTAAGAAAAACTAGCAAACCAACCTTGTATCATGATTTCCTCCATGAATCCAAGCTAGAAGATAACCAAAGCTTACCCAAACCTACTTGGCCGTTCTCCCCTGCTCCTGAGCTCCTTCCTTAGTCGGCCACATCAAGAGATAAGTGAAGAGAGAAAGGGAAATGATCCCTTGGTTGTAAAAGAAAGGTGTATATATACTTTGGGCATGTTTTCAAGATAAGGACAATCTTTTCTTCTATTTCTCATATGTGTCCTTCTCTCCTTCTTGGCCACGCCCCTCCTTCCTATTCATAAGAATAACTCCTTTCTTAACCAAAGTCTAGTGAAAAGGAAGTCAAACATCCTACTAAGTTGCACACATATAAAAGGGTCATTATGCTTACAACTTGGTTATTTAGTTACAAGGGTTATCCTTCTTATTTGTTTATTCAAATGAAGTGCCCCCTTTGTCATTTTTACTCTAATTGATTCCAAGAGTCATAAAAGATATTCTAGAAGGTATATTTTACATGTTGCACCCCATGTTTTGGGTAAATTGCACTTTACACCAAAACTAGGGTTTAAAGCACAAGGATTGCTCCACAAGCTACCTTTTGGTGCCCAAGCTTGGAGAATCCATAATACTTCATCAAATTGATTCTTATGATGTATTATCATCAGAGGAACATCTAAACATGTGCAATTTGCAAGTTAACCCCTTTAATTGGGTAATTTGCACTTAAGTCCACTTTCAACAAAACAATATTACAATATTGTTTAAAAGGACAGAAAGGGAAATATATGTTCCTCAGGAGATTTAATTACATTATCAACAGATAACCACAAGCTTTTAATCACATGATTAAGAAAAACACCTGGGGTTAGTTCATAACCCAGGTCAGGGATGTTACACAATTGGCTGTAGTTCATGAAGAGACTGAAGAGCCAGAAACTGACAACGCATCATTGGAGAAACCAGCCGATGACGTTACTGAGAAACGATTGGCTGTAGTGCAAGAAGAGACTGAAGAGCCAGAAATAGAAGATGCTGAAGAAGTTGAACAGGATGAAGCAGAAGATCACAAAAGAAACTAGAATAAGACTTTGGAACAAAAAACCAAGCAAAAAGGAAAAGCAAAAATTGCAGAAGAAGGTAATATTGATTATTTTTACACTTCTATACGAAAGTGTAACTTGTTGGACTAAAGAGTAACGGTGCTGAAAATAGAGTAACTTTGATCACAATAATTATCCTTAAAAGTAACTATGATCCATGAAAAGTAACTAGATGAACTAACAAGTAACTATATCGACATGAAAGTAACTCTCTGGATCAAAAAGTAACTGTTATACATCAAATAGTAACTTTGATCCAAGAAAAGTAAACCAAATTCGCAAATTTGATACTGTACTATGTGAGAAGGAAAGTAACTAGATGAACTAACAAGTAACTATATGTACTCGATCTGTTTATGTACATTTATGTTACATATCGACATGAAAGTAACTAAAGTAACTGAAAAGTAACTATGATCCAAGAAAAGTAACTAGATGAACTAACAAGTAACTATATCGACATGAAAGTAACTCCCTGGATCAAAAAGTAACTGTTATACATCAAACAGTAACATTGATCCAAGAAAAGTAACTAAAGTAACTGAAAAGTAACTTTGATCCAAGAAAAGTAACTAGATGAACTAACAAGTAACTAAAGTAACTAAAAAGTAACTATGATCTAAGAAAAGTAACTAGATGAACTAACAAGTAACTATATCGACATGAAAGTAACTCTCTGGATCAAAATGTAACTGTTATACATCAAATAGTAACTTTGATCCTAGAAAAGTAACTGAAAAGTAACTTTGATCCAAGAAAAGTAACTAGATGAACTAACAAGTAACTAAAGTAACTGAAAAGTAACTATGATCCAAGAAAAGTAACTAGATGAACTAACAAGTAACTATATCGACATGAAAGTAACTCTCTGGATCAAAAAGTAACTGTTATACATCAAACAGTAACTTTGATCCAAGAAAAGTAAACCGCATTTGCAAATCTGATAATGTACTATGTGAGAATGAAAGTAACTAGATGAACTAATAAGTAACTATATGTACTCGATCTATTTATGTACATTTCAGGGCATTTTATGTTCATACTATACTCGATCTATTTATGGACATTTATGTTAGCATAACCAATCTAATACCCCACAAACTCACCTAATCTACAAACGATGACTGAAAAGTAAATTTACTGAAAATGACATAACTCTGAAAAATGAATAGTAACTCTGAAAGTTAAAAAGTAACTACCTGAAAACAAGAGTAATTGTGACAGATAGAAAATAACATGTTGAAATGAAAAAGTAACACTGAAAGCTAAAAAGTAACTAGACAAATTAACACAAACTTTTTCATATAGATGCAGGTACAAGAAAGCTTTTCCATAGATGCTACATAAAAAGTTACAACAACATACAAAACAACATGTTGTTTATCACAAATCAAATGAGGATGATAAAGTCAACCACATTTGCAAATCTGATAGCCATGCCTCATCTTACTGTAGATGTAACTCTTTTAGAAGATCTGATAGAGAGATATGTTGAAGACAACAAGTTCATGTTAGCACCAGGTTTTGAGGCGAGGATGACTGTAGACGATGTAGGAGTGATACTAGGTTTGCCTAGTAAAGGTATGGATATAGTTCCACGAAAGCAATCACAGATTGTAAGAAAAATATGGGAGGATTTTGCTAATGCAACAAGAGGAAAAGATAAAGTTGGTGAAAGTAGTAAGAAAATAAGAGAGAAGGACGTGTTACACAAGGAGAACTTGAGTAAACTTTGGCAGGAATTTGCAAAGAATGACTCTGAAGAAAACTACCAAAATATGTGTCGTGCATGGATGTTGCACTTGTTAGCCACATTCCTTTTACCGGACACCAGCTATTGTGCCCCCATTTACCTTCTACATTATTTGGATGATGTAACTGCTACAGGGCAGTTAAACTGGGCAAAGTTAGTGCACGACAGCATATTCAAGAGAATGAAAGTTTTAAGTGAGAATATAAGGATGAGGAGAAGAGGAGAAACCAGCAAAAGAACACTCTACACAACTGGATGTGTAATGTTCTTGTGTGTAAGTGACACATTGCATAGTTACTTTGGTTACATTAAACAACCATATATGAACATTTAAAACATTGATTTATACTTTTCTTGTCAACACAGGTTTGGGCTTATGAGTTAACAGGGATAGCAGAGCCTACATTCCTTGAGGCAAAACCACGAATAAAAAGATGGGCAACTCCTGTTAAGATGGTGAAAGATTTTAAAAGTTTGGATAATGACAATGTAAGAATTAGTGTGGGTAAAGTGAAAATGAATATGCCAGTTAATATAAGAGCTTTATAATAAATTGATAACTTTTGTGCACAGGTTTCTGTAGTGTTGAAGAAGGATGACAATGATGATTGGGAAGCTACAAAGGCAGTGAAAGATTTTCCTTATTATCTCACAACAAATAAAGCCAAGAGCAAGGTAGTTAGTAAGAAGATACTTATAACACAAGCAGAGAAGTCTCAGGAAGCTTGGAGAATAGAGTATTGATTCTTGAGGATGAGCTGAGACTGTAGAAGGAAACATGCAACAGAATTGCCCTAGAAGCTTTTACTGCTCTAAGAGAAGAAAACGAGCAGTTGAAGAGAAGACTAGAGGAAGTTGAAGCTAAAAATAGATTGCTAAGGATGCAAGCTGACAATTACAAGCATTCACAATCTGTACCTACACCAACTCCCAATTTCATTGAGAATGAAAGTTGGCATTTAGATGATTTAAGTGTAATAAGACAGAGGACGCAGGATCTGAAGAAAAAGTTGTTGGAAATGGACCAATATGGACCTACACTAGAAAGACCAAGATTGAGCAAGCTTCGACTAAGGAGAAAAGTAGTGGAGAAAATGACAGAAAATGTACCACAAGATTCAAAGAAAGTAGAAGAAGATCGATCTTAAGAAATCAAAGAACCAACACAAGATGAAATGGAAAAAGATCCATCTAAAGAAGATCCAGCTGAAGAAAAATACACAGAAGAAAAAGAAGAACTAGCAGATAAAAAAGAGCCAGTAGAAGATGTAATGGAAAACATGATGATGGATATAGACAATGAAGTTGGAGTGAATGAGAAGGAGATAAATTCTGGTGAAGTTGAGATGAAAACAACTAAAATGTTGAGAAAGAGGAAGGGGAAGATGCAGAAGGGCATTGGGAGCATAGAGGAAAATATCAAGATAAGAAGGCATTCACAGGTAAAATTTGTTTTGTAATGGTGCTCGTTCCATCAATGAAGCAACTATCTGATCTGAAAAGTAAAATATGTCATCCATAAAGTAACTATGTTAATATAAAAAGTAATTGTGATAATGATAGAGTAACATTATGGAATGTAAAGCAATATTATGGACTAAACAGTAGAGTAACTGTAATAATATATGTCTTTTACATAGACTACTAACCAAAATTTGTACTTCAAAAATAGCAAAAGAATTCGACATTCATAGGATTCGAGCAATTTAGACCAAAGGAAATGAAAGAGGATGTCAAATAATTTATTGACAACATTGATGAAGTGTAAGTAAATACTTTTTAAAGTTCTATCAGTCACATGTTTATTATAAATTAGTTGATCAATCCATAAATTTCTGTCTCACATCTTCAGTATGAATTCTTTTGGAAAAAAAATAAAAATGCACAGGTCAAGAAGAAAATAGATTTTTGAAAAGGAAGCATGGTGCACGGGAAAGGACTTATCAGTGCTGTGGTTTAAAGATAAGATGATGCAGTCACTTGTAAGGAATGGAATATTAAACATTTATTACGAAATTATAGATTGCTAATTGATGTTTGTTCATTTTCAGATAATGGATTGCTTTGTACAAATGTTGAAAGAGACAACAAGAAGAAAGAGGAAGAAGGGATTGCTTTCATGGCATTGCTTAAGCACTTATGTTCTAGTAAGACAAACAGACTATCAGACTAGATTACATTTATCACAACAAGGCCACTAAAGGTTGCAGAAAAGTAATTCACAATATTGTTTTTACAACAAAAGCTAAACATGATGGTGGATGAGATAACACTCAAAGAGATCGATATGCTGTCACCACTCTTCAATGTACCTGACAAGGAATTCATGACAATGGACTCCGTGTTTACAATACTTAACAACGACAATCACTGGAACTTGCTTGAAGCAAGTTTTAGGGATGGGGTGTACAAGTCTTATAATTCAATGTCAGGAAGTTCAAAATCTGAGAGAGAAGTGAATAGATTTTTTTTTTGGTTAAGCCAGGGGTCGCTTTTATTCATCCCACACCCCTCTTGTGGGCTAAATCACAGCAAAAAGATACATCTCCCACTCTTATAACTCGAGTATTTTCCCAATTCCCACAAGAAATATCCTCATCCCCGAAATAAAAAAACAACGACAGCAGACTTACTCTAATACCTCTCGTCCTCGCCTCCAACTTCTGTTTTCTTTAAAACCACGTAAGGAGTATATCTTTTTTCCATCAGTGCCATGCCCCTAATTCTCAACGGCATATTAGATATATCCGAAGAGACCAACATCTCATGCATTTTGTTTCCCCATCTTCCTAATTCACGAGGTATCGAGTTGATAACCTTGTGAATTAATGAACCAGAAATCATAGATGATACTATCTCTTCTCGCAGCTCTCTAACAAAAGATGTTGTTCTCCATGGTTCTCTACCACCATGCCATAGAACCTCGTATGTGTAAGGATCATCCACTTCAATGCTCGAGATGCTCAAAGTGTGGTCACCTGCTAGTTTAAGGCCAATGGCGCATGCTTGCATGTAGGCAAGGAAATAATCAGAACTCCTGATCCATGCTCGGAACACCAGTCATATATTGGCATTGTGGTTACGGATGACACCAGCTGCCCATCTTCTATATGTACCGTGGGCATCTCTATCCCTCCCAATCGTGACGTTAAGCTTGAGGTTATGTAAGTCTGGCTTCTCCCATCGCAACAATACTATATGTTTCATTATTGTCTTTGGTTCCCTCAAGCCCGTCATTGTCATCATGTTATAAATATCGCTATCCATAGCAATAGGAAAAGCTATCATCTTCAAATGATGGTTTAGGATGCTCATAATATAGTCCCATTCATGGTTGAACGACTTCATCTTACCATCATATTTGGCTCCACATCTTATGCGCCATATGCTGTGAGGGATTAGGATCGCCAAGTTACCTACCAACCATTCAGTTATGTTCTTCTTCTTGGCCAACGCACACCTATCCAGAAGAGTTCTCATATCAACCAGCGCCTCCATATCAAGCAGTTCACTGAATTTCCGCCAATAAAATTTGGCGGTCTGCCCATGAAACAACAAATGGTCCATGTCTTCCTCCTGCGGGACAGAGCAACAATAACATTTAGATGCAAGAGGGATACCACATCTGAGCCTAATGTTATCGTCTGTGGGAATGGCTCCTCTAGCCGATTTCCAGATAAACGCTGCCTCCTTTGGGTACCCAACCTTCCATACCATCCCAAGGCTGTCTGGACCTTCCTTTTCATTCTACATCAATATCCTCTTTGCTGAACTCATAGAGAATCTACCACTCCTCTCAGGACCCCACGCCAGCTTATTATCTTCTTAGGATATCCATACCTCAAGATCACGTATCAGCTATAGGCCTTCTTCATCCACGATTAGCTCAAGTGATTCCCAGTCCCATCCATGTCCTTCTATCCAGAAGTCCTTCACCAAAAACGATTGTCTCCTGTCACTGGGTATGATCGCGTGATCTGCAAGACGCCTCTCACACCACCATGAGTCCCAAAAGGATAGCTCACCATTTCCAACCACCCATCGACATAAAGGAAACATGCGGGGAAACATATTCCACATCCTCTTCCAGAAAGGTGACGGAAGTAAACCTCTTCTCAAAGATCCAGGGTAAAGATTGTCAAGGCCTCTTGCCAAATTTGCATATTTGGCTCTGCAGAAAGCCCATATAGAATCCTTTGTTAGGACCTCCCAACAAGCTTTTGTAACAAAGGCTTCATTGATCATCTGTATCGAGGGAATCCCTAGCCCGTCCATTGAAAAAGGTCTAGCAACCCTGTGCCATCCGAGCCACGCCTTCCTGTGATGATCCTCCCTGTAACTCCATAGAAATCTGGATAGTTTGTCTTCAATCCGTGCTACGATCCCAGTAGGAATACCCACCGCTGCCGCAGTGTACACCGGGATAGAAGCTAGAACATGTGTGATCAACATCCTCCTCCCCGCAAAAGATAGCAGTCTGGACTTCCACGTAGCAATCTTTTCATTTATCTTTCTCATTAGGAACTCAAAGTCTATGAGTCTCATCGCTCCTCTCTTAATTGGTATGCCCAGATACTTCAAAGAGTCCATAGAAAAACCCACTCCAAGGGAAGTGGCTACTCCACAAGCTACAACCTGGTCTTTACCTCCTACCACACATGTTGATTTTGTTTTGTTTATTCTCTGACCAGTTTCCCTTTCGTAAGCATCAAAGGTGCTACTAACCATATTCATCGATCCTTGGTCAGCTGTAAAAAAGACCACAATATCATCCGCATAAAGAAGAATGACCAGAGGTACAACCTCCCCCCGCACCTGGTATTTAGAAATGGCCCCTGCGTCACATAGTCTCAAGAATCTTCTGCATAACATCTCCTCAAACAATATGAAAAGAAACAAAGAAATCACACTTCCTTGTTTCAGACCTCTACTCATAGGAAAGAAACCAGCTGTTTCCTCCCCTATAGTCATCGTTGCCCATGTATTAGAAAAGAAACTCAAGCATAAATTGATCACCTCCTCTGTAAAGTTGAACTTCTCCAGGATTTTCCTCAGTGTAGCCCAAACGACCCTATCATATGCCCTCGACATATCATACTTTAGGATCACATTAGGAGCATCTGTCCCTCTATTAATATCATGCATGAGCTCCTTAGCCAAACAGATGTGATGAGATATATCTATTCCTCTCACGAAAGCTCCTTGGTTCTTGGAAATCAGGCGTGGCATAATTGGAACAAATCTTTCACTGAGTATCCTTGCAAGGATGTGAAGGGTGACATTCTCTATGGATATCGGTCTGAAATCCTCCGATAGTCTTCTAGGAGCATTAGTCTTCGGAATAAGAAAGATTCTGCAACAGAAAAGGCCCCTAAAGCAAGCCTGTCCACTGAAGAAACCCTTCGCCAACTCCATGAAGTCACGTCTAATGATATTCCAAGCCTCTTTAAAGAAAGGGAGGGTGAACCCATCTGGCCCTGGGGATGTTGCTACATCCATCTTCAACATCACCTCTTTGATCTCCTCTTCATGCGGAGTCGCTACTAGAGTGAAATTCTCATCAAGATTGACCATCTCCGGAATCGAGTCTATGAAATCCTCCAGCTCATTTTCATCTGTAACTGTTGCCTCATTGTAAAATTGTTGATAATGATCTGCTGCCATCTCCGCCATTTGCTTAGGATCCGTAACCTGAGTGCCATCCTACAAAACCACCTGATTAAGCCTTCTTCGCTTTCTCCTCGACTTAACAGTAGCATGATAGAACTTGGTGTTTCTCTCCCCATCTTGGAGCCACTCTATTCGTGCTTTCTCCTTCCATAACTTCTCCTCCTGATCCAGAAGATGTTGGAGCTCGCATTCCGCCTCCCGCAAGTTGGACTCATTGACAGTAGTTGGATTTTCATCAAATGCCATTTGTGTTGTAAACACCACATCCTCCAAGTCAAGAATGCGCTGCCTGCTATCACCAAAGGTGTCCTTGCTCCATCTGTGAAGAGCCTCACGAACCCTTTTGAGTTTAAGACAGAAAACAACGGAGGGGTGACCGCTCATTGGTTCATTCCATGCTTGTTCAATTATCTTCATGCAATCTTCATGTTCGAGCCAGGTCTTCATAAATGAGAAATGAGACTGCTTTTTAACCATCGACCAAGCACCGCAGATCGTAACAACCGGACAGTGATCTGATACCCTTGCTCTAGTTAGATGAAATGATCTAGTCGAAGGCCTCTTCATCATCCATGCTCCATTCACAAGCACCCTATCAATTCTCTGCCACATTGTAGGTGTTAGAATCTGCTTATTCACCCAAGTATATTGACTCCCTTCAAAAGGTACTTCATCCAGTGCAGCATCCGATATCAAAGAGTTAAAATCCATCATATCCTGGAATCCAGGTTGGTTTCCACCCCTCCTCTCCTTAGGGTGTCTCACCACATTGAAATCACCTGCGATTATCCATCCTTCATCCCCTATAATTTCAGCCATCATCAATAATTCATTCCATAAAGATCTTCTTTCTGGGCTATCACAACTGGCATAGATTGCCGTTACAAATAATGTCGATCCGTCGTTAGCTTCCATGCTTATCGTCAAGTGTTGTTTATGGCTTCTAAAAAGGCTAGGGTTCGAAGCTTTATCTGCATAGAACCATATTTTCCCATCCTCTTCTTAATTATCAGCATCCCAGTCAAGTGTCACAATGTCCAACAATTCCACTGCTTGTTCAGCATGAAGAAACGGCTCAAATAGACATACCACTCCAGGTTTGTATCGACTGCACAGTCTGCTCAGAACTCTCCTCATAGGATTATTTGAAGCCCCTCTAATATTCCAAAAAAGCGACGTACAGTCCATAGGAAAAAGATTCACGCCTGTACCTCTCTACCCAGCCGTATCAATGACTGTATCCTCCCTCTTGCTCTGACCAGCATATATCAAAAGTATCCCTTTCCCAATCATATTGTCTTCCTCTAGAGAAGTCACTTCTATGGCGTCGTGGTTCATCTATACTCCTCACAGGTCTGGACTGGCTCCCTCCTTCTCTTCTTCTGCTTGCCCTGTATCTATCGTGCTCGAAGAAGATGAAATCCTCAAGGTGCCTGTTGGATAGGTATGTCCTACTCCCTTCTCTGTCGATCACCAATCTTCTATGTGCTCGGTTTTGATGTCTTTCTGGAGAAGGACTCCTTCGCTGCGGTCTAACAGCAGGTACCAATGGCCCCGGGTTCATAGGCACGATAGCAGATGCCTCTGGCCTTGCCTCCGGCGGTTTGAATGCTTCCATAGGTATCCCATAATCCACACCAACTTCAGTAAGATGTGTTGTACCTGATCGCACCGGCCCTCTAGCCAGCATTCAGAATTGGACAGATGTTCTTCTTTGCCCGTACGTGAGCGAGACAAACTGAGGGATGTCTTCACTAAAAGCCTCCACCAGTAGAAGAAGTCCAGACATGTCATTCTTCTCCTTCTGCCAATCATAAATATGCACAAGATTTCCAAACGTCGACACTATCTTTGACAATGTATCATCAACCCGACATGTGAGCGGTAGGTCAGCTATCCAGAACCAGAACGCCTCCTTGCTTTGATGTCGTTCACCTTCGATCATATGCATCAGTTCCACCCGGAGACCACTGAAGTTCGGAATCCCTTTCGTCACCATCTCCTTAGCCTCCTGCTCGCAAGAGAAGAAAGCAATGGCCTTTCTCTCCGCGAACTTGTATATGTCCGCTGCACTAGGCCAGCTATGACGCAAGAACGGACCGATCTCCTTCCAATCCACCCCGTATGGCCAGGAAATCTCTACTGCCCTCTCTAGGGTAGATATCTTGCTCCTCCTCATCTCATCATCCGGTCCAACGTCGACCGAGATCCTTTTGGGAATATGTTGTGGAGCACCCCTCGTCGGGATACCCGTGGGCAGCGGTGGAAAGATAGTCCTAGAGTGGACATCAGGCGGCCTAGTTTGTAAAGCTGGTTGATTGCACCTTGTGGCAAGATGCCCAGGTCTTCTGCACTTATAACAGACTTTGTTCCTTCTGCACTGCGATTGCCAATGGCCACGTTCCATACAGCGGAAACATGTATCATGTGGGATGCCATACAAAGGGGTCTTCCTTGGCGCATGTTCTGGTCCCATCTTAGAAGGAGGACTTGTATTTCCCATCAATTCCATGGGCTTATCCGCCGCCGTCTGTGCCGTATGGTCTCCCGTCGGAGGAGGAGATCGTGGGCTGCTTGCAAGTTGATTCTCAGGATGACTACCCGTCGCAGGGTCCTCCGCGCTCCCTGGTCCAGGCCCGTTTTGTCTTCAAGCATCCTGCCCTCCCTCCGTTGAAACCCTAGGCGGCGGCAGGTTATCAAGTCTCTCTTCCTTGTGGCCCAGAACAGCCCTAACGTCCGGTAGCACTTCCTCCGTTGGGACGACTGTCGCCTGCATGCTATTCCTTCTCTCTGCAACGGCCTGTTGTGCCTGTGTTCCCCTCATGTTCTGTCGTGTAACCCTACGTAATAGCGGCGACAGTAGCATCGTACACCAGGACTTAGAGACGAAGAGACGGTGGCCCCCGGTAGGCGGAGTGCCTAGCCGGAGTGGAAAGGCGGCGGTGCAGCCAGAGATCGCCCGATCACTTGATCGCCAGAGATCGCCCGATCGCATAGCAGTCTACAACCTGGGAGAGAAGTGAATAGATGGGTAAGGAACAAAAAAGAAACACTGTTAGAAAACAGTTGAATGAAATAGTGTAGGTTACATTATACTTATGAATGTTTTGTTGTGCATGCAGGTGGGGTTCGTTCATGAATTCTTCAGGGGGGTTCCTGAGCGTGGAAGTCAACTGTCTCAATGGGCAATAGAGTACCCTGATTGCCCCCAGCAAGAAGATGATGATGTTGATTATGGAGTCTACATTATGAAGTATCAGGAATGCTTAGTGAATGGAAAGGAAATGAACTTCACGAGCAAAGACATCCCTACAATAAGGGCAGAGATCTTCCAAACAATGATGAAGAAGGGGAGACTGTAGCCAGTTGAAGAACATACTAGAGATCAACAAGAGACCAAAGAAGGAGTAGGTGACAAGCATAACAAAGAAAAATCAGAAGATGTTGTGCCAAGTCTGAATTCTTGGCTTATGTCAGATAAAATAGAACTCTTAGATAAACAATGTAGTATCACAATGAGAAGTGTATGTTATAGAACCTGAAGTAAACTCTGCAACCAGTACTATATGTATATGGTTATGGTTATGTTTTGTTACTTTTTGTTTGACATTTGAACCTATGGGTTCATCAGTTATATGTGTATATGGTTATGGTTTGCTGCCAATTCTGAATGCAAGGCTTATGTTACAGAATCTGAAGTAAATTCTACAAAGTTATAGTACATCAGTTCTATGGGTATATGGTTATGTTTTGTTGCTTTGTGTTTGGCATTTGGACCTATCCGTTTGATCTTAGTTGAATGTTCTTATAACTTTAGCTAGTTGTTGTTCTTTTAAGGATAATTGCTGTGATCAGCAGGTGCTCATTGCATGAGTGAAGTAACTCTCTTCCGAACATAAAAGTAATTATGTAAAACGAAAAGTAACTATGTGAGAAGGAAAGTAACTAGATGAACTAACAAGTAACTATATCGACATGAAAGTAACTATCTGGATCAAAAAGTAACTGTTATACATCAAACAGTAACTTTGATCCAAGAAAGGTAAAGTAGCATTACACAATGTAACAGGAAGTGATTGTTTCCCTTATCTCAGGTATGTCCAGCAAAAAAGTAACTTGTGTGATGTATAACATAACTTGTGTGATGTATAATAAGTAATAAAAGTAACTCGTCCAACAAAAAATTAACTGAAAAGTAAATATGTAAAACAAAAAGTAACTATGTGTGAAGGAAAGTAACTAGATGAACAAACAAGTAACTATATTGACATGAAAGTAACTCTATGGATCAAAAAGTAACTCGTCCAACAAAAAAGTAACTTGTGTGATGTATAACGTAACTTATTGAATTGGGAAAGTAACTCATCCAACAAAAAAGTAACTTGTGTGATGTATAATGTAACTTATTGAATCGGGAAAGTAACACAACAAATGAAAAAGCAACTTGTGTGATGTATAATGTAACTTATTGAATCGGGAAAGTAACACAACAAATGAAAAAGTAACTATGTAAATTACAGCATAACTATCAAAAGTACTTGTTAAGTTTTTTTTGGGTGAAAGCATCATATCTCCCAGACATTCCCGTTCTTGAGTGCGGTCGTGGTATTATCAAGGATGAAGATTTTGTTGACCTTTAATTAATTATATGAACTATAAAGTAACAATAACAGCTAAAAAGTATCGGGTGCACACAAAATGTTTGTTATAGACAGGAAGAGTAACTCTGAGATACAAAAAGTAACCTTCAAAAATTTGTAACTTATCAAAAACAGTAGAATGTATGCAAACTCTATTTTGCATCTTTGCAACACCAAAAGCACAGATCACTGCTACCCTCATTTCTCCCTTTCACCCAGAGCTCTCATTTCTCCCTTTCACCAGTGCTCTCATCTTGCCCTTTCACTCACTTTTGAACAGCATACCTTCTTCACAACCAACCTTCTTCATAGCCTACCTTCTTCTACCATTACTAGTTTTCTCACAACCCTCAACACAACCTACCATGGAGCCATTCATCCAGCCCATGAACTACACCCTTGACAAAAAGACAATGGAATCCATTCAACTTCCTATAAAATGGAAATATCTCAATTTTCACATTAAACCAGGCAACACCACCTTCCATATCGGAAACCAGACATTTCAGATCACCCTTATTCAGAATGAAAACGGATCACTTTCAACTGGTAAGCGCTGCAAAAGGATGATCGCACAGCTCAATATTCACAAAGATTTGATCATCTTCCTCAAGCCAACTGATCACCAGACTATCACAACATGGATCATAGATCATTTCTTAGAAACACCAATCGACCTTCTTCCGCTCTTCAGAATGCCTGGTGAAGTAGTATTCTCTGGAACAGACGACTCTAAAGATCAAATGTTTGTTAGGGATAAATACCAAGCACCACCGGGATCAGCTGTAAATCCTTTACAGGTTGACTCATCTACAACAACTGACACCTCAACATCTGTAGAAGACACTGCTTCTTCTTCTGTCCAGCCTTCCTATCATAAATAGGTATGCACTGCCGCCCTTTTCTCCTTGCCTTTTGGTCAATAATCTTCCCCATCACTACCTACACAGTCTAACCCTCCTAGAGATTTTTACTTCACAGAGCTATATATTGTCTGATTTGATCCTGATTCTTACGTGTTTTTTGGTTTTGACTGGCTGTTCCTGCTATGAACCGGTGTGTTGGTGCTGACCCGTTGGACTAGAGATCAAGAAGAGACCAAAGAAGGAGCATGTGACAAGCAGAATGAAGAAAAATTAGAAGTTGATGTGCCAAGTATGAATGCATGAAAGAAATAGTAACTTTGAGGTGCAAAAAGTAACCTTCGCAAAAGGCAGATCAGCTGTTTATGGTTATGGTTTGTTACTTTTTGCTTGACATTTGAACATATGGGTTCATCAGTTCTATGGGTATATAGTTATGTTTTGTTGCTTTGTGTTTGGCATTTGGACCTATCAGTTTGATCTTAGTTGAATGTTCTTATAACTTTAGCTAGTTGTTGTTCGTTAATGGATGATGATTGTGATCAGTAGGTGCTCATTGCAAGTGTGGAGTAACTCTCTTCCGAACTAAAAAGTAAATATGTAAAACAAAAAGTTGAAAATGAAAGTAACTAGATGAACTAACAAGTAACTATATCAACATGAAAGTAACTCTCCGGATCAAAAAGCAACTGCTATATATCAAACAGTAACATTGATCCAAGAAAAGTAACTAGATGAACTAACAAGTAACTATATCCACATGAAAGTAACTCTCCAGATCAAAAAGCAACTGCTATACATCAAACAATAACTTTGATCCAAGAAAAGTAACTAGATGAACTAACAAGTAACTATATCAACATGAAAGTAACTCTCCGGATCAAAAAGCAACTACTATACATCAAACAGAAACTTTGATCCAAGAAAAGTAACTAGATGAACTAACAAGTAACTATATCAACATGAAAGTAACTCTCCGGATCAAAAAGAAACTGCTATACATCAAACAGTAACTTTGATCCAAGAAAAGTAACTAGATGAACTGACAAGTAACTATATCAACATGAAAGTAACTCTCTGTATCAAAAAGCAACTGCTATACATCAAACAGTAACTTTGATCCAAGAAAAGTAACTAGATGAACTAACAAGTAACTATATCAACATGAAAGTAACTCTCCGGATCAAAAAGGTACTGCTACACATTAAACAGTAACTTTGATCCAAGGAAAGTAACTAGATGAACTAACAAGTAACTATATCAACATGAAAGTAACTCTCTGGATCAAAAAGTAAGTGCTATACATCAAACAATAATTTTGATCCAAGAAAAGTAAAGTAGCGTTACACATTTTAACAGGAAGTGATTCTTCAGTGCGGCCGTTTTTCAATAAAAAGCATCATATCTCCCAGACATGTCCGTTCTTTAGTGCAGTCGTGGTATTATCAAGGATGAAGATAATAAAGATTCATATTTCTATTTATAAAGTAATTCTGTTGACCTTTAAGTAATTATATGGACTGTAAAGTAATAGGAACAGATAAAAAGTAACCGGTGCACACAAAATGTTTGATTTAGATAGGAAGAGTAACTCTGAGATACAAAAAGTAACCTTTGAAAATACAAGTAAGTTAGTGATTAAGTATAGGAGAATGACCCTAATCTTAAGCAAGGATTAATTTTTATCAAAAAGGAATTCTGAAGTATGATGCTAATATAAATTTTGTACAAACATCAAACAAATTTTGTATGATCTTTATAAAAGATTTAAATTCGATACAATTGAAGCTACCTATAAAATAGTAGCAATAAAACTAAAGTATAATCAAATATCAATTACAACTGTCACACAGTACATCTTGGCCATTACAATTACATCAGAATTTGACATGACTCACACACTAAACAATTGGATACCATTATAGTAAAACTAGTGAATAAATCAACTTCAATAACAACATTGTCAGCAGTAGCAGAAAATTCGTAGCTTCAGGAAGCACAACAGGAAGACCACAGCAGACCACAACAGCAGTAGCATCAAATCCGCAACTTCAGTAAGCCATAAAAAAATGAAACCCACAACAGACCACGGCAGCAGTAACAGTAGTACCATTACAGATCAGCCAAGAGAAGAAAACTTATCAAGTCAGGAACACCACGGTTCACAAAAAGTAACTCTGTAAATATAAAAAGTAATCATGAGAATATAAAAATAACTATGTGAAATAAAAAAATAGAAGAAGAAGCTGAATTCAAACACACACCTATTTCTTTAATGGGCAGTTTCTGCTGGCATGGCTAACACCATATTGTAAACAATTCTTACACTGTCTCATTTTAGATTGAGAAATTTCAACTCCAGATTTAAACCGCACATCAGTAGATCTAGGTCTACCTTTAGTTTTACAAACATTGGGAATATGGACCTTGACAGCAGAAGAAAAAGTTGTATTTGAACCAGTTACACCAACATCAGCAACATCTAATTCTAACAGCTCCTTTCGCAAAGCAATGAGTTTTTCAAGAAACATATGTATAGCGTTGTTCCTACACGCTATATTAACAATTGAATTGCAAGAAGATACCAACTACAGTCTCTTCCCAGTGGATAGCTACATGACAGATGATTTGCCAAAAATGAAAGGATGATCTCTATATGCTTTAGTCCACCTCTTCAGTATATATGGCTCAGGAAGAGTGCAAAAATCACGACTCTTTAGATAAGCAAGTATGTGTCTACATGGAATTCCTTTGAATTCTAACATGAAACAATTGCATGATACCATACCAGTGGATGAGTCTTTCTTCAAAAGACGAGGAGAACAAGAACCACCAAGATGATATACCTCAAACACAACATCATCATAAGTTTCCTTTACATTATACACCATACTTTGATGAACTTCAGCTTGAAAGATCTTAAAAATTGCCTCAGTGTATATACCTCTCATTTTCTCCTCCAAAGGCCACACTGATGACAAAGGAAGATTGCTGTAATCATCATCAAAATCTTTGAAATTTTCAATCTCCCGCACATGAGAGTAAGCAGTCTCTAAGCAACATACAAGTTCAAAAAGCATTTTCCTACTATTGACATGACTTCGATTGAAAGCATTCAAGTTCTCACTTCTTTGTGTTGTCCTCATACCAGCAAAGAAAGAATCCTGAATAAAACATGGAACCCAATCCCACCGCATATCATACATATCAGAAAGCCAACTAATATATAATAGGTCATTCTCTTGAACTACAGAATTCCACCTCTCTTCAAATGTGTCTGTATCGTCTGTATTCCATACACAATCATTCAAAGAGCTAATAATCTGATCCTTGTTTGGAACACCGCCAAGCTTAGATGGAAGCTTTTGTAGGATGTGCCAGCTGTAGAAACGATGCTTACAATTTGGAAAAATAGTAATGATAGCAGCATTCATAGTCGGGTCTTGGTCGGTTATAATGGAAACCGGCTCTTTGCCAAAACAAAGTAAGTATTGCTTGAAAACCCAAACAAAAGAGTCATACTTCTCATCAACCAACAGAGCTGAAGCAAACAACACCGTCTTGTGATGGTGATCCACACCACCAAACATTCCAAAAACCATGGAATACTTGTTGGTACGGTAAGTGGTGTCAAATACAATAGCATCTCCAAATAATGCACAGTCATCAACAGAAACTGGATCAGACCAAAACAAATGTGTCAAGCAACCATCATAATCATTTTGATAAGAGTAAAAGAATTTAGAATCTAAAACCTTCAAGCTTTGCAAAACGATCCAAAACCATGTCCACATCATATAAAGATGACTCGTTCCTCTTGCTACTGAGATGTCCATGAGCTTGTCTACTTGTAAATGTCAAGTTTTCATAACCACCAGACTCCAGTTGCTATCAATGCAAGTTGTCTGAGACAGGTATATTTGCTTGACTCATAGAAGAAAGCATCTCTTTTTGAGTTTGGTCAAGAGATGAATTACACTTCAAGTAGCGCAAGTGAGAATCATCGACAATACCATGATTGTGTTCATCAACAAAAGCAGTAACAAACCATACAGATAAAGACTTATCTAGTATAAATCGGATCATTGCTTTACAACCACACCTTTTCACAGAACGCTTGTGCTTCTTAGATAAATTCTCATGCAAATCACCAATATTGTCACACACAGGACTAAGAAGACCTTTGGATCTCTTAGAACAACTACTCTGACCTTTCTTATCACATACCAAATCTTTAGCAAGTAAGATCTTAGTACCTCGTTCATAATGATTATCATCTTTCCTAA
>OY856415.1:261516253-261573753 GCA_963693085.1 Alisma plantago-aquatica | reverse complement strand
TGTTTCCCTACTATATAGGAAATTCAACTCCCTTATGCTTGGGGTGTACTTGAACATGTTTCAAAATTATGAATTCTCGTAGAAATTATAGATGAATGGTTACTTTCACTTTTAACAATATTCTAAACCAAACAAACCAAAAGTATACTCCCCCATTTCTCTTCATTTTTTTCCAAATACCCCCATTTATTTCCTTTGGTTGGATATCTTAGATTTTTCCTTTTTTATTACACTCCTTCTCTTGATTTTTTTCTCAATATTCATGTATTTCAACCTTAGGGTTTCCACCTTTTATAATAATTATTAGGTGCATTAATGTGATATTTGTAATATACTAAATCCTGGACATTTTGTATTTTAACCCTCTTTCCCATCTTTCCCTTTCATTTCTATCCTCTTTGGCCTTTCTATTCAATTTTTAGAGAATATGATGGTTTAGTGAACATTTGTTTACCTTTTATGCCAATAAAGGGGTTTAGTGAACAATTACCTCAGTAGAAGTCTAAGTAGTGGGCCTGAAGTGCAATTTTCCACCCAATTAATAAAAATATTAAATGAATTCGTGCTAGAACTTTCTAGGACTTTATAGAATATGAAAAAAAGAAATCCAAAAATATACATAAAGGAGATGATAAATGTTATAATTGGATAAAAGGTGTTAATGTGGAATATATTGTTTCAAAAATCACAAATAGGAAACCCACGAGATAATGTGATACTCAATCTCATTTTATTGAACTAAAAGTTACTTAAGGGCCAAGTATCACCCCATTTGGAAAATATAAATATTTATAAAAGCCTTTATTAAAGGAAAATAATAAATATGCTAAGAAAGATAAATAAAATATCTAATGTCCTCCAATTTGAAAACTAATTCCAAATTTGTAATCTAGATATGAAAATAAGCCTTTGGGCAAATTTTCAACTAATTTGGATGAAATTCAGATAATGTGAAAAAGTAGGAGAGAGAAAGTGTGTATAACCTTCAATAATATTAAATAAATATAAAAACAACTACAATATGAAAAATTAATGAAAAATTTGTATCTAAGACATTAATCGGGACACTTTGGTGAAATTTCATCATATTTGAATAATCTTAGAGTCATAAATGAAGGAGGAAAGAGAAAATGAGTTTTGAGTTATTTAACCCATTAAAAATTCCCAAAAGGAAAAACTAATTCCATATTTGGATTCTACACCTCAAAATCAGTCAGGGTGTCAATTTTATTAAATTTGGAAATTGTTTGAGCCCTCAAAAGAAGAAAGAGAAATTCATTAAATAATATATGTAATACTTTATAATCAAATTGGTAATATACCTATATTAGGATTTCGCCCCGATCAGACGGTCCAGATCGACCGCAAATGGGTGTCCACGGGATCAGATAGACGAGGGCTTATCTCCTACCTCAGTTCGAAGAACGAAATAGAAACAATTTTTTTTATTTTTCAATTGCAACTATCTCCCTCTACACACGACTAAATTGTGAGATTTTTGGTTCGTTGGACTCCTCTCTCGATTCTGCACCTAATTATCCTAAGTTGGACTCCTCTCTTGATTCTGCACCTAATTATCCTAACATTTGTGCTATTTGAGGATTATCTGAAGAATCTCCAATTCTCCCGAAGCTTCCCTCTCACCCCGACTATGTAAACCCTAGTTTACACCCCCTTGCCTATAAATACCCCTGCCCCAAGCATCTCCATCACCTTTGCAACTCTAAGCACCCCTCAATTGCTAGTTTCCTCAAAGTTTGACCCCCCCAACGAGTGGCTTAAGACCAAAGACTTGTAGCAGTGTTCTCTCTCCACCCTCCATCTCCCATTGAATTCAAGGTACCATTGAATTCGTTTTTCTTTGCTCTTTCTTTTGGTAACTTGAACATTGGTTTTCATCGAGTATCATGTTTTTGCCCAAAACCCCATGAGTAGCTCGGCACCATGGGGTGAGCAGGGGACGGGGATGAATCCCCCTCATGCAATTATGTAATTACCCTCGTCAAATTCTTCTTCCTTCTCTGTCTCGGGCTCGGGGCATGATAGTCTTTTGCCTCGCATTGATCCGACCTTAACCAAGAGTCACCTCGGCTGCTAGCGAGGCGGCCCGCTAACTTGTCTCACACTGATTGGGCCAAGTAACAGGCTCAGCCCCTCTCTTTCGCTCTGTCTACCTTTTTAAAACGAAATTTAATTTTCTAATTTTCCTATTGGTTTATCTTAAATAATTCATAAAAATTAATTCCTAGGTCCAAAAATAAAAATAAAATATCTTCTAAACTTGGAAAAATCTCCTCTATCTAATAAAAATAATTTCCACATTTGATTCTGAGTTTTTCAAAAAGGTATTTTGGAGAAGGATTAAAATGATTAAAAATCACTAATAATACCTCTAAAGTCCATATCTCTAAATATATAAAATTATATGTTATTTTGATTAGAAAATCCTAAATAAGACAATAGTGATGGTTTCAGAACCTAAATCGATGGTTTGTAGAAAAAGTTGGTAACTTTGGGGTTTTAAGTCTTTATTGAATGTACATAGTTCTAATACATGGATATGATAATGATATTAGGACAAGTGGATTCTGAGCTTGCTTAAGGAGTTGAAAAGTGGTTTCTAGGGCTCTAAGGAAGAGGTATGTGCATCTAAAACCTTATTTGGGAGATTTTATGCCTTAACCTATTCTTTCCTAATGAGGCTTAATTGAATCTAATTCTCTTTTCTTAAAACCCTAATTACTTGTGCCTCAAATCAGTTTATTGTTTGGTCTTGTTTGGGTCTTGTAACCCACTGTCATGCTTACTAAATATTTTGATTACTATTGCCATGACAACTTTTCTAGCATGTAGATTTATGTTCTATTTAATTTAAAGTAGTGGTACTTATGTACAACCACCCACATAGGGCTTGTATTTAATCTCCCTAGGGAATGTTTTTATTCTTTCCATATTATTGTGTAGGTGATTGGGAATGTCTTATTCTCCCCTTAACTATAGGTTAGAAGTATGGTAGGTGCCTCAAACCTATTTAGTTGGGTAGACATAATTATCTTACATGCAAACCATTTTTAATATATTTGTTAATGGAAAGCATCTGGTATATATAGCCTCATTCTCTTGTTATCTTCATCTTATGATTAACCCTAGACTATTTTTATTTGCTTTACTTTTCTTGTTATTCTAGACTAGTTTTGTGACACATACTGTTACAACCCCAAATTTTGGGTTCCTTTGGTGAGAAATGTGATTTCTCATATTAAAGATATTTGAACAAATAATGATATAAATTGGTTTGAATAAATGGATTTCATTTACAATAGCCTTGATGGTTTTGTTGTGGGCTTTATTGGCTATTGGGCCCAAATAACAAGAAAATTCAATTAGTGAATGAATAATTGAATATTTAAGAAAAGAAAAATGTGGAAACCTCTAGAAGGCAAATCCAAAGAGGGATTTCGTGCCTCTTGGGTTACTTGGATTCCAAGGAGTCCAAAGTTGCATAGAGAATGCAATAAGAAAAGAAAAGATCAATGAAGTATTTCTTTATTAAGAAAGAAATTGAAAATAATGGTAAAATGTGGAAAATAAGTGGAAAAAGGTGGAATTGAGTTATCCTTAGTGGGATTTCATATCCCAAGGATTCCTAATGTAAAAAGGAAAACCAATGAGGAAAATTAAAGAGAAATAAAGAGAAATCCTCAAAAGGAAATATTTTAATAAGAAATCATCATGATAATGAGGAATAATGCATTTAGATGCATCTAGAAGGATATTGAGTATCCAATAAATAGGATTTCGAAATAATAAAGTTTCTTGAGATCTAAGGAGTCCAAGATACCAAGATATTGGCATAAGAAAGAGAAATTACCAATAAATTTGGTATTAATAAAGGATAACTTGCTTGCAAAGGAAATATCATTTTCCTTTGGAATATGGGTTTCAAATTTAATACACAAGTAGATAATGCCATGACAGAGTTTCCTTTAAATTTTGAGTGAAAAATGTCAATCGAGTAAAGAGATTTAGATTTTACAAGTCTCCTTTGAATAACACATAATTTTTCCTTTTTTAATAAAAAGGGAATCGAGGGAGCGATGACAACCATCAGATCCCCGCATGGTCCAGGAGACCACAGATCTGACAATGGCTGTGCATCGTCTAGTCCAAGTTACAGAAGGAAAGGGAGTGGAAAAGGAATCTAGCCTTTCTCACGATTTAAGTAATAAGTTAGGGAGTGAATGAGTCCATCACCCTTAGGAGAATGTTCCGAGTAAAATTAACCCGATTTTTGGGTAGTTTCATCGTTTATCGGAGAAGTCCCCAAATCCCAGGACTCAAGGGACGTACCCTATATATAGGGGGTGCTTCGTGATACCAGGACTCCCACAAATAGTTCTCATGAGATCGGGATGCTGAGACAAGTGTTTTGGTGTGGTGAATTTGGAACTTCACCATGACCTGCCCATCGCCGGAGAGCAATACAGCCAGAAGAGGCGTGCCATCGATCTAGTGAAGGGAGGACGAAGAGGACAGAATTAAGGGAACCGATGAGTTCAAGGGAGCATGGCGGAGCTCCCGATCTAGTTGTTTTGCTCGCAGACACACGGAAGCCTGAGGTCAACCGGTAGGGTTGACCACCCGCTCGCGCACGGAGCAATGAGAGGTTGAAGACGATCCCCTGAAGAATTACCAAAACTCCCTTCTGTTCCTTCTTTCCGGGTAAGGGCATAGTGGCCTTTTGCTCCTTTTCTTTTGCAAGTCAGTGCGAGTATGGGGGATCGTTGGATCCATGTGGTCCAGTGGACCACGCATCGAGCGGCTCATAAAATTTAGTAAATAGTCTTCTCTATCGAAAATTCAAGAAAAACTGATGAATCTTGCATAATTCACTAAAAATAGGTTCTTTGGCCGAAAATTGCAAATAAGTAGTGATTTTTGATCAGAAAAATGCAAGGAATGCAATGAAAATTAAATTGACGCCTAATTCTGCTTAAAACTAAAAAGTATAGGGTTTTACATCTTTTGATGCATTAATTGATAGAAAACCCCTAGAATGAAGTAAAAACAAACATGATGAATCTTTTATATGTTTTTGATCAATCTTAACCTGTTAAGAATAAAAGGAATGGTAAAATCATAAAAAGAGGATTAGTATGTTGGTTTTAGGGTTTTATGATCATGAACATGGTTTAATAGACTAAAACCCCTATTTTGAGTAAATATGAGTTTTAGTGGTCATAACATGATATTGCATGAATAAAACTATAATATAATGTTTCTTGAACATAGTTTGGATTAGATAATTCTTAATGAAGATAATTGAGATGGTTAGGGTTTTGTAGGAAACCTTAGAAACCCTACATTGAATATAAAGGATACATCTTTGAAGACTAATAGGTTAATTTGAAAGATATTAACCTGTTGATTAATAATATAGAGTTTTCATCTGTTTGGTATACAAAATTGGTAGTTTTTGGGTTGTAATCCATAAATGAAGAATAATTCATATGGGAACCCTAATTGGGGTAAAAGAAGAGGAAAACCATGATATTTCGGATTAAGGAAGTAAATTACTAAATGATGATCCTAAGACTGCTAAGAATATTAAAAGGAGAGAATTTAAAGGTTTTAAGTAGATTTGATGAATTAGGGTTCTTAATAACTAAGAATGGAGGTAAAACCCTAATTCCCAAGGAAACCCTAAAATTGGAATAGAAATCCTAAGGATGATGATGATATTGGATAATATTAATAAAAGGAAATTGGTATATTTATTTCAGGATTTTGTGCATGATTGGTTGCTTGATTGGGATTTCTGTGTTCTGATTAATTCTGTATCTAAATCTGCAATACATGTATGTGGTTACGCTTATGAATATATCGAGTTAGTTTTCCGAGGTTTACCGAAGTTTTCATCGATGACATGAATTAATTGTTGGATGATTTTAATTCATGCAAACTATAATGTGGATATGACTATCACCTAAGATATGTGCCTACTAGCTTAGATCCTGGTCCCCTCTATGGCTTATTAGTTGACCTAGTACATGACTACCTAAGGGGTAGGTCCATCAGGTCATTGGATGACTTAGTACATGGCTACCAATGGGGTAGGTCCATCAAGTCACATTGAGTTAGATATTGGGCTACCTTTGGGTAGTGCCATGTGACTCTATTACCCTATGTATTGGCTACCTGTAAGGTAGGATCATGGTGGTAAGAATCTACCTAAAGAGAGGTAGCATACAAGTCCACTACAGGGATAGCACAGAGTTAGGGGATAGGTAAGGATTGAGTAGTATGGCTTAAAATGTAATCCTGGTTATTAAATGATTAATTGAATGATTACATTGTTAAGAATAATTACATGATTAGTGTTTCCCCCACATACCAGCTTCCACTGACCAACATTTTGTTTGTCGGCATTTTAGGTACAAGCCAAAAGAACAAACAGTAAATTGTCATATCGGGAAATACATGAAGTGAAATACAAGGAGGATTAGTTAGAGTAGAATCCTTAAGTGGATATAAGTTTAGAGATCCAAGGTTTCAAAAGTAAAAAAAAAGGAATGCAAAAGTTTATTTTCTTACAACTTTTCAGTTTAGTCTGCTAAAATTTAATAGTTGTTCTTGGTTAATTGTCGAACCTTTGATCCGGGTTATTGGTTAACGGCTCTGTCCTTTTGGTCTCCCTTAATTGGGGGTTATCGGGAGGTGGGGTCGTAACACATACTTTTGTTCCCATTCCCTTTTGTTGGGTGCCTTCCCAACCACCCAGGTGTTGAGCAAGGTGATGGATAAGACAAGGAGAACATAGCTTTGGCTTGGACTTGGTTGATGGAAATGTTGCTTAGGAGACAAGATTGTAGTAGAGTGGACATCCCTCTATCCAGATCTTATTTGTGTATCTTGATGTAAACCCTAAAGGGAGAATGATGTATTCTTGTATAATCTTTTATGAAATTGATTATAGTCAGTTATTCTCTTAATTCTGCTACTTTCTAATGGTATTTTGTTTACCATATAAATAAATATTTGAAAATTTACACCCTTTTCAACATACCTTTTGAGTATCTTGGGAATGGAGGCCTGATATTTCAAATGTTTAGTAAAGGGGTGATTTCACTCTTTTACAACATGGTATCAGTTCCCATGATAGTCGGAATCTGACTATTTTAGTTGTGTCTCCCTAGTTAGAATCCTTGCCTTACATAGTTTTCCTTTAAGTTACATGCTTACCCTAGATTTGATATATGTTGATGAAAGGTTGATTTAGGATCTTATAGTTACACATTAGAATCACATTGAGTAAAAACCTAAGATATTTACAATTGAAAGATGCTTAAGTAATCATAATAACTTAATGTTGTTTAGGTTTGCCTTTAGGAAACAATTAGGGCATGAAGTTGAAGCGAAGGTGTCTAGAAAGGATCAGGTTTTGGGGGTTGGCAATATTTTCCTCCACACCACTAGCTTGGTTTATGAGGACTCCCAGATCCATATCATACCGGCCTAGCCTAAGCTGATATGGACTATTAGAACTAGTTTTCTTTTAGGCAATAGTAACCTTAGACTTCTATGTTGTATATCTTTGGGAACCCTAAGTTTTTCAAGTGTGATGACTTGTTGTGAGTGGATACTAAGATAGTTTTCTTATGTCCCTTTAGGACCACATGCTTGGATAGTTTATACCTAGAACCTAGACTTTGAATTTTGGGGATAAGTAAATTATCAGAGTGTGTAATGGAAGTGTGATGGATCTTGTACATGGTGTAGTAGAATCATCCTTTAAACCTAGTGTAGTTTGTCTTGATAGGTCGAACCACTTAACGGGTGGAGTATAGTTAGTTTGATGATGTTTGGGTAGTTAGATTTTGAGGAAGAAATCCTCTTTAAGGGGATGGAGCCCTATGACATCCCGATATCTAGCTACTCTATCTTTAGAAACCCTAACTCCATGAATTGGAGGTAAGTATGCATGGATCCTTGGTCTGGATCAAACATGTAATAGTGGTAACCCTAACCTGCTTGTTTATATATTAATGAACATACAATAATCATCTAAGGAATAATTCATATGCTTGAACCCTAATGAATATCTAATGCACATAATATGAGTAACTTACATATCAATCTTAATTGTGGATACACATGATGTTAATAATGTCATAAACCTATAAACCCTACTGATATTATGAGAAAGAAAAGTGTAACCTAAGCTTGACCTAAATGGATTCTAAGAATAAATTAATGAAATATAATGATCATGTTGATCTAAACCCTAAGATGTAATATGTCTTACCTTGTTCACTAAAATACATATTATGAGTCATATATGGGTAATGATTAATTGGATTCACATAAAAGTTCATAATCAATAATAAGAAGTGAATAAATATGAGAAAGTGATTAATGGTGACATTAATGTGCGTAAGAAAGGTAATATGACAATGTGATAATATATAGATCTTTAATATAGATAAAAGTAATTAATGTAACATAATTTGGATTAATTGTAGACTTAATAACAAATTGAATAAAATGTCCTATCACATGCAAGATAATTTGTTATGATTAATATAATGATAATATGAGAATAATGAAGTGTAAATCAAAATTATTAATGATCAAATATATTGAGATAATTGAGTAACCTCTAATTGTGCATAATAATGAAATATAATTCTTTTTGGCAACCAAGTGAATATGACATGACATAATTAAAATAATAATAATGATAATGTGATATCCTAATAAATATAATGCTTATGAGACAAAAATGTTAATAATGTTAAATGTCATATAAATGATCTTAACAGTGGAACCCTAGGTGATCCTCGAGAACCTGACCTATGTCAAGATGCTTGTGAAGTATATTTTGATGAGTCGTTTGCCACCATAGAAGTTTGGTGATGAGATGATGCACCTTCACCTTCCCTCCTTGCTTGTGATTTTGGGGATCAAATCCTCTTTAAGGGGTGGAGTGTTGTAATATATCGAATCATGGAAATTTTGTCTTTTGACCCACTTTCCCATCATTTCCTTTCATTTCTATCCTCTTTGGTCTTTCTGTTTAATTTGTGGAGAATAAGATGGTTTAGTGAACATTTGTTCACCTCTTATGCCAATAAAGGGGTTTAATGCACAATTACCTCAGTAGAAGTCTAAGTAGTGAGACTAAAGTGCAATTGTCCACTCAATTAAAAAAAATATTAAAAAAATTCGAGTTAGAACTTTCTAGGACTTTTTCGAAGATGAAAAAGAAAAGAAATCCCAAAATATACATAAAGGAGAAGATACTTGTTATAATTGGATAAAAGGTGATAATGTGCAATATATTGTTTCAAAAATCACAAATAGGAAACCCACGAGATTATTTGATGCTCAATCTCGTTTTCTTGAACTAAAAGTTACTTAAGGGCCAAGTATCGCCCAATTTGGAAAATACAAATATATATAAAGGCCTTTATTAAAGGAAAATAACAAATATGCCAAGAAAGAGAAATAAAATATCTAATGTCCTCAAATTGGAAAACAAATTCCAAATTTGTAATCTAGATATGAAAATAAGCCTTTGGGCAAATTTTCAACTAATTTGGATGATATTTGGATAATGTGAAAAAGTAGGAGAGAGAAAGTGTGTAGAACCTTCAATAATATTAAATAAATATACAAACAACTCCAATACAAAAAATTAATTGCAAAATCATATCTAAGACATTAATTGGGACATGTGGGTGAAATTTCATCATATTTGGATAATTTTAGAGTCATAAATGAAGGAGGAAAGAGAAAATGAGTTAGAATTATTTAACTCTTAATAATTCCCAAAAGGAAAAACTTATTCCATATTCGGATTCTACACCTCAAAATCAGTCAGGGTGTCATTTTTTATTAAATTTGGAAATTGTTTGAGCCCTCAAAAGAAGAAAGAGAAATTCATTAAATAATATATATACCACTTTATAATCAAATTGGAAATGTACCTATATTAGGATTCCACCCCGATTGGACGGTCCAGATCGACCGTAGATGCATGTCCATAGGATTAGATGGCTAATGGCTCACCTCCTACCTGGTTCGAACAGTGAAATAGAAATAGATTTTTCAATTGCAATTATCTCCCTCTACACATGACAAAATCACGATATTTTTGGTTTGTTGAACTCCTCTCTCAATTCTACACCTAATATCCTAACATTTAGGTTATTTGAGGATTATATAAAGCATCTCCAATTCTCCTGAAGCTTCCCTCTGACCCCGACTATGTAAACCCTAGTTTATACCCCCTTGCCTATAAATACCCCCGTCTCGAGCATCTCCATCACCTTTGCAACTCAAAGCACCCCTCAATTGCTAGTTTCCTCGAAGTTTGACCCCCCCGATGAGTGGTTGAAGACCCAAGTCTTGCGGTGGAGTTCTTTCTCTTCTCCCTCTTCTCCAGTCAAATTCAAGGTACCATTGAGTTCGTTTTTCTTTCCTCTTTCTTTTGGTTACTTGAACGTTGGTTTTCATCGACTATCACATTTTCGCCCAAAACCCCATGAGCATCTTGGTGCCATGGCATGAGTAGGGGAGGGGATCAATCCCCCTTGTGCAATTATGGGATTACCCTCGCCATTTTTTCTTTCTTCTTTCTTCTCTGTGTCGGGCTCAGGGCATGATGGTCTTTTACCTCGCGTTGATCTGGCCTTGGCCAGGCCTTGACCGAGGGCCACCTCAGCTGCCAGCAAGGCGGGCCACTGACTTGGCTCGCGATGATTGGGCTAAGTAGTAGGTTCGGCCCCTCTCTCTCGCTCTCTCTGCATTTTTAAACTAAAATTCAATTTTCTAATTTTCCTATTGGTCCATCTTATATAATTCATAGAAATTAATTCCTAGGTTCAAAAATAAAAATAAAATATGAACTAAGAAAAATACCCTCTATCTAATAAAAATAATTTTGATATTTGATTCAAAGTTTTTGAAAATGTATATTTGGGAAGGATTAAAATGATTAAAAATCACTAATAATACATCTAAAAGTCCATATCTCTAAAATATATAATATTACATGTTATTTTGATCAGAAAACCCTAACTAAGATAATATTGATAGTTTAGGACCTAAATCAATGGTTTGTAGAAAAAGTTGGTAACTTTGGGCTTTTAAGTCTTTAATGAATGTACATAGTTCTAATACATGGTTATGATAATGATATTAGGATAAGTGGATCCTAATCTTGCTTAGTGAGTTTAAAAGTGGTTTCTAGGTCTCTAAGGAACAGGTATGTGCATCTAACATCTTAGTTGAGAAATTTTATACCTTAACCTATTCTTTCCTAATGAGGTTTAATTGAATTTAATTCTCTTTTCTTGAAACCCTAATTACTTGTGCCTCAAATCAGTTTATTGTTTCGTCATGTTTGGGTCTTGTACCCCACTGCCATTCTTATTGAATATTTTGATTACTCTTGCAATGACTACTTTTCTAGCATGCAGATTTATGCTCCATTTAATTTAAAGTAGTGGTACTTATGTACAACCACCCACAGAGGGCATGTATTTAATCGCCCTGGGGAATGTTTTTATTCTCCCTATATTATTGTGTAGGTGACTGGGAATATCTTATTCTCCCCTCACCAATAGGTTAGAGGTCGAGTAGGTTCCTCAACCCTAATTAGTTAGGTAGACATAATTATCTTACATGCAAATCATTTTTAAAATATTTTTCAATGGCAAGATTCTTGTATATATAGCCTCATTCTCTTGTTATCTTCATCTTGTGATGAACCCTAGCCTATTTTTAATTTATTTACTTTTCTTGTTATTCTAGACTAGTTTTGTGACACATACTTTTCTTCCCTTTCCCTTTTGTTGGGTGCCTTCCCAACCACCCAAGTGTTGAGTAAGGTGATGGATAAGATAAGGAAAACATAGCTTTGGCTTGGACTTGGTTGATGAAAATGTTTCTTTGGAGACAAGATTGTAGTAGTCTAGACTTCCCTCTATCTAGACCATATTTGTGTATCTTGATGTAAACTATAAAGGGAGAATGATGTATTCTTGTATAATCTTTTATGAAATTGATTATAGTTAGTTATTCTCTTTATTCTGTTTCTTTCCAATGGTCTTTTGTATACCATATAAATAAAGATTTGCAAATTTTACACCCTTTTCAACATACCTTTTGAGTATGTTGAGAATGGAGATTTGATATTTCAAATTTTTATTAAATGGGTGATTTTACTCTGTTACAATATTCATGTGGAGATTTTATTAGTCTTGTAAATTAGGGTCTTGAATTCCATTTTTCTAATATGGGGATAAAGAGGTTACGTTAAGGTGAGTGGGTATCCCTTGAATATTATTATTGTCTTCATAATAGCCTTGAACAACTAATAAAATTGAGGAGGGGGGTTGCAAACACTCATTCACCAAATTTGATATATCATAATATACATTTTCATGACCTATGAAATTGTAACACCAGGTAAATAGTTTTAGTGGATTCGATTTCAATAATTTTTTATTTACAAACATAATTTATTATAACTATCAACTAAAAATGATATTGATAGATCTCACATAGAGAAGAAGGAATGATGATTGTGTGTTATTATTACTGACATAAATTATGAGTATAACCTTATACACTATTACACATGAATATGATAAATGGGTGATGGATGATAGATAGGTATGAATCTTACAATGAACTAATTTTCAAGTTTTTTTCTAAATTACAATTTAAATAAACAAGAGTAGTTAATGAATGAGAACAATAATGTAAGAGATGACGACAATTTAATTCATTTACTCATTAACCCAATGTGTATGGATGAACAATCAAGATAGAGGAGTCAGACTCGACTCTAGTATAAACTATTGTAATTGTTAAAAAATGACTATATTAGTTTGGAATTTGATCTATCACAAATCAACATATAAGCACATGTGTTGTTTTGATTTATGTTTCATGGAATTACAAACACATCCTAAGATATCCCCCTCATTCATGTGTATAGTTGTAATCATGTTTGGATGAGGAAAACATGTAGATTATCCTTTATGTATTGAGTTTTATAAGGAAATTTAGGAGGTCATAGAAATCATCTTTCTTTCTATTAAGAGTAAAACAAATTATAAATAATTCTAGATTCGACATAAATAAAGTTGGTAGACATACTATCACTACCCCAAGATTTTTCTATAAATATCATTATATAATTTTGGAAGGGTTCACATAGGTCATGACCTCATTCTAGTTTTAAAAGTTATGTTGGAAAGTTTTCCATCTAGGAGTTTATGTGGAATCCTAGCTCATGCAATGTTATTCATTTTACATAATAATCTTGAGACATATTGATCGTTTCTCTGAGATTTGTTTTATGCAAATTTCTTTTATATTTTTTATTTATATCGGGAACAGTTGGTGTGTTTTTTCTTGAGATACTTCTAAACCATTGAATTTGGATTAGATGAACCTTTACAACACACAATGGAATCTTTCAATATTTGTAAGGACCTAGTCTAACACACTCACTTAGACTAATCACACTTCACCCACAAGCACACATGGTCATGTTATAGTATAGGATAGAGGAAAGGTAAGGTTTGATCCATAGGGAGAGATGGGGCAATATATCTTAGTATGGTTAAGCTAGGTTCTTAAAGAAGAGTATAGGTTTTAAGATTTTGATGGATATTTTTGTTGTTACACTAGGGATTGAGCAAGCAAACAGTTAAAAAGAGAACGATGATCAAAACTGCAATTAACTCTAGACTAATTAAGTTCTAATGAACAAGAAAGATAGATAAGCAAGAGAGAAGAAATTTTCACTAGGGAGGCAAAGTAAGAGCTAGCTAACAACCTAGAAGTGACAACTAGTTAAGTTAAGAAAGAAACTATACTAAACTAACAATGAGAAAACTAGGAAAATCAAGGAGCTAAATTAGCACTAGCTACGCAAAGCATGCACAAATGGACAATTACTACCCTAGCAAGATTCAATCTACCAAGTGTAGGGAAAAAGGGTGAAAGGATAGGCAACGGAAATAAAAATTGTGTGCCATATTTCCCATTAAACCAGTGGATCGCATCAACAACTATATAATGGAAAGGATGGTTTTGAGGATATACCTGGTCCTAGAGCAAGTCCAATTACAAACTCCTTGTCATTGTAGATGTGAAATAGTCTTCTAACTGCATTGGGACTCGTCTACATCTCCTCCATAGACAACAACCTCGAACGTTGTCGTCTACACCAGCTCCTCTCACCAAAGACGTCTAGTTGATGTTATCCTCCTTAGCGATCAGCAAAGGTCACCTCTCCTCTAGAGAAGTCCACACAGACCGCCTAGAACTCATGTCATCCTACTATAATAGATAAGAAGGAGTTTTCCCTCCTATTGGTGTACTAGTCACTTAATTGCTCTCCCGCAATGATTCTCAGTTATTCTCTCCCTCACTATCCCTCCCTAGTAGGGTAGCACTTGCTTGGGCTCTCTTGGTTACCACAACCAGAGAGGAAAACAATTGTCAGAGTAAGTAATTCTCAATTGTGTGTCCTGGGAAACCTCCAGTGCCCCTCTATTTATAGTAGAGGCCAGGGTCAAGGTTCCCAATCGATGTTGGAGTAGAAGGGTCCAAAATCATAAATCTTCTAGAATTTGCGCAATGTTCCCTAGTCAGGTAGCACTTGCTTGGGCTCTTTTGGTTACCACAACCAGAGAGGACAACAATTGTCAGAGCAAGTAATTCTCAATTGTGTGTCCTGGGAAACCTCCAGTACCCCTCTATTTATAGTAGAGGCCAGGTCAGGGTTCCCAATTGATGTCGGAGTAGAAGGGTCCAAAATCATGAATCTTCTAGAATTTGCGCAATGTTAAATGACCATTTAACACACCCAAATAGCCATCTCTTGTGTGATAGCTTAGTGAAACGTACATTTGGTGAGTGAGACAGTAGTATCACTTAGCAAAACAATCATCTCATAAGTTTCTTATTCTGAATCAAATTGGTATTCAATGCCCAATTTAATACTAAACATGGCATTAACATCAATCCTTGTTCCAATTGATTTGGCAACTGAATTGGGTGACCTAAGAAATGAACTGATCATCTCACATATTGAAATGGTCGTTCAACATTGTGAGACGGTCATTTCACAAGTGAGATGGTCATTTCACTTGTCTAGTTCAAGCAAAGTACAACCAATTATGATTCCAATTCACCTGACACTCCAACCAATCGTCTCAACACTTGAACCGGTCAGTTTAAAGTCCAGTCAGTCAATTTTGAACCTTAGTTGTTTAATTTAATACATAAACACCTTTATTATTCAATCCAAACGTCATTCATGATCATACTCCTCTTATAGATCATATCCTATGTGTATGACCCTATAGGTCTCATATTACGTTGGCAGTGAATGTCCATAACCAATTATGACATCAGAAGCAAAGAATGGTGCCTAGATACATATCATTGCTACCCAAGTAAATGGAAAGTTGGAGAACAACTTCAACCTACAATCTATGTTTGGTGTTACAATGTTTGTATAATTACTTTGTCTCGATATCAAATTTGAGCTCAAGGCATGGATCAGTCATCCTCTTCAACATTCGATCTATGTTTCTTACTATAGCTGAATGTATGAGATGTGTGTAAGCTCAGTATCATATATTGACTCACATGTACATGCACATGTATTTGTCAGTCTCATTAACTCAAGTGGCCTTGGATATTATATTCCCATAGGAGGGACAAATCCCATCTACATCACTCACATTCAGTCACATGTGTCACAATTTCCCTATCATCACCATTAACGTAGTCCTTATTTAGGACTACATTTGATGATGTCAAAGTATATTGAACAACATGTGATGAGTGTTGTGAATTCAAGTCTAAGGAATCATGTCCAACACTATGAGAGATAACTATGACCACCATAGTATCCATGTGTTACTCTCATGGTGCGTCTGTCTGATACAGTGTTCTCTAACATGTATATGTGTTCTTGATTTGATATTTCCATATCATGACTCATGAGATTTTATCATCAACCAACACACATTGTAGTCTTATGTGTTATTGTTGTCTATCAACATTCCACAATAACATCTGACTAGGGACATAACAAAAATATATGAACTATCCACATACATATGATCCCATTGTTTAGGTCCTAAACCGGAAGACATATGTCATTGAGTATCATTCATTCTTTAGACATTTATTATGTTAGTTCATTATCTCATAGATGAATAAAAAAAAATAATTGGAAGCTTATCTTTATTATTAATCAAATCATTTATAAGTTTTGTCTTTACAATCATCATATGATTGGCTCTCTGGGCATACATACCAAAAGACTCCCATTTGCACTTAGAGGCAATCACCCATGAATCTTATCCCAAGTTATCTAACATGACCATCATGCTTCTACTGTGAAAGTGTCTTTGTCAAGGGTTTAGCAATATTGTTTTCAATTTTTACTCTACAAATCTCCACATCTCCTCATTGTACTATCTCTTGTATGAGATAGAAAAACCTTTGTATATGCTTTGAGTGTTGATGCAATCTATGTTCCTGAGCTTTTGCAATAGCTCCATTATTGTCACAATATATCTCAAGAGTGTCGTTTATACTTGGAACAACCTCAGGTTCGGAGATGAACTTCTTGATGAATACATCCTCCTTTGTTGCATTTAATGCAGTAATATACTTAGCCTCTATTATAGAATCAACAATTGTCTCTTTCTTGGAACTCTTCCATCTTACAAGTTCATTGTTTAGGAAAAACATTCATCTGGATTGTGATATGTAATCATATTTTTTAGTTTGGAAGATTGCATTGGTGTGACCCTTTACAACCAACTCTTCCTGTCTACCGTAGATGAGGAACTGATCCATAGTTCTTCTCATGTACTTAAGGATGTTCATTATGACTGTCCAGTGAGAATCACCTAGATATGACTGGTATTTTCTCATCATGCTCAAGGCATATGAGACGTCAGGACAGGTACACAACATTGCATACATGATTGACCCAATTGTTGATGCATATGGAATCAAGCTTGTGTGTTCCCTTTCTTCACAAAAGTTGGGACATTGATCTTTAGAGATAGTAACTCCAGGACACATCAGCAAGTTTCCACTCTTTGATCTCTCCATGTTAAACTGCTTCAACACTTTGTCAATGTATGTGCTCTAACTCAGTATAATAAGCCTTCTAGATCTATATTTATAGATCTTAATCCCCAAGATGTAGGATTATTCTCCCAAGTCTTTCACAAAGAATGTATTTCCCAACCCTGTCTTTGCCTTTTGTAAATTAGGGATGTCATTCCCCATTAGTAGTATGTCATCTACATACAATATGAGAAATGTCACTATGCTCCCACTAATATTCTTGTCCATACAAGGTTCATCTTCATTTTGAATAAATCTGAACTCTTTGATTGTTTCATCAAAATGAAGATTCCAACTCTAAGATGCTTTCTACAATCCATAGATTGACCTTTTTAGCTTACAATCTTTATTTGCATCCTTTAGATTTATAAAACCCGGAGGTTGGGTCATATACACTTCCTCAAGAAGATTCCCATTAAGGAATGTAGTTTTAACATCTATCTGGAAAATATCATAGTCATGATAAGATGCAATAGCAAGCATGATCTCGATGGACATAACCATGGCCACTAAAGAAAAGGTTTCATCATAGTCAACACCTTGAACTTGTATAAAACCCTTTGCAACCAATCTTCCCTTATAGGTTTGAACTTTTCCATCCATGTTAGTCTTCTTCTTGAAGACCCACTTGCATCCTATAGGTTTTACCCTTTCACGTGTATCCACTAAGGTCCATAGCTTGTCGGTATACATGGATTTCATCTTATATCTCATGGCCTCAAGCCATTTCTCAGACTCTGGTTCCTTAATAGCATCTAGATATGTTATTAGCTCATCATCTATGACCAATTCACTACCTTTCTGAGTCACAAGATATCCAATTCTCTCAGGCTCAAGGTGTGTCCTACTAGATCTATGAGGTTCTTGTGTTAGTTCAGGAACTCAAGATTCTACAACAACGTGTGATTCTCCTTATTCCTCTTGTACATCTATTGGTTCAATGTTTTATTCTTGGTCTTGAACCTCTTCGAGTTCCACTTTCCTCCCATTGTTTCCTTTGGAAATAAATTCTATAGAATGGGAAAATCTTATATTTGTTTTCCTTAAATGTTTACAATGCACTCTCTTTTATAGGACAAGAGAGGAAGAGAGATACAAAACCAGAAAATATAGGATAAAGAAAAGGCTAAAGACAAAGACAAGTCTATATAAGACAACACAACACACAAAATAAGATAACACATAACTAAACACACAACACACAATAACACATAAAGTGTATATCCTAAGAAATTCCTTTTCAAGGAATACACAATTCTGCCAACAAACACTTTTTTGTCAGATGGAGTAAAAAAGTAGTATCCCCTTGCTTCCTTGGGATATCCAACAAAACAACATTTATCAGATTTGGGCCCAATTTTATGAGGAAACATTTTCTTGACATAATCTTCACACCCCCAAATCTTCATAAAAGACACATCGGGACGTTTCCCATGCCATATCTCATATGGTGTCATTTGAACTGATTTAGATGGTACACAGTCAAGTGTAAATGGTGCGATTTGTAGAGCATGTCCCCAGAAAGAAGTCGGAAGATCAACAAAACTCATCATTGATTGCACCAAATCTAACAATGTGCAATTCCTTCCTTTTAGTACACCATTATGTTGGGGTTTCGTAGGTGAAGTCCACTAAGATACAATCCCATGGGATTTAAGATGGTCCTAAAACTCTTTTCTTAATTATTCTTCACCTCAATCTGAATGAAGTGCCTTAATACATTTGCCAAGTTGGATCTATACTTCATTCATGAACTCCTTCAACTTGTTAAGAGTTTCTGACTTATGTCTCATTAAGTAAACATAGACATATCTACTGAAGTCATGAGTGAAGGTAATGAAGTACTAATACCCACATCTAGCATTTTCTCTAAAAGGGCCACATACATCAATATGTATTAGTCATAATACATCACTAGCCCATTCACTATTTCTAGTGAAGGGAGTCTTTGTCATCTTACTCAACAAACAAGACTCATGTGTCTCTATTGATTCAAAATAAAAAGAGTCTAGTTAACCATCTTTATGAATTCTAGATATGTGATTCTCATTTATGTGCCCTAGATGAAAATGCCAAAGGTATCTTTGGTTTGAGTCATCGAGCTTTTGTCTTTCGGTATTCACATTATATGTATTTGTCTCTAGATCTATCAAGTATAGACCATAGGGCATCGAAGCACTGCTACCATAGATCCCATCATTTCTAATAGAACATCTTTCATCTTTTATAAGAAATTTGAATATGTTCTTCTCCAAACAAGATATAGATTTGATATTCCTATTAAAGGCATGCATGAAATAGTAGTTCTCTAACTCTATTATGACCCCACTTGCCAGAAATAACCCATAGGTTCCAATTGCACTGGTAGAAACTCTTGCTCCATCAACACACAGTTCGACCTCACCTTTCACTAAAGGTCTACTTCTTTTCAGATCATTCACATTAGAGAAAATGTGTGATCCACATCCGGTATCAGGTACCCATGATGAAGAAGTAGTAAAGTTAATCTCAATAATGTATATACTAGAAGTAGAGATCTCTATCCCTTTCTTCATCTTCCTTGGTTTCCTTATCCATCTCCTTACTTTAGATGTAGAAGACTTGGACTTCAGCTTAGCCTTAGAACACTTCTTAGCCTTGCATTTGCCCCTAGACTTCATTCCACTGATCATTATCATGGGATTGTTCTTCTTCATTTGTGTTTCAACGTTTATCAAAATGTCAAGGAACTCATACAGTGGTCTAGCCATCTTTCTCAAGTTGTAACACTCGATAAAATGTCTATATGATTTAGGAAATTATTGCAAAATCATATATGTGGACAACTCTTAACCTAGAGGAAATCACATTCTTTCTAGATGCTTCAAATGCCCAATCATATTGAGGAAATGAGGCTCTACTAGATTTCCCTCTATTAGTTTGAACTCAAACAATGCCTTATAGACATTATACTTTCAAGCGTATGACGTTGTTTATGTAACTCATAGTTCATATGGCCCAGCATAAGGTTCTTGATGTGCATAGCTTTACTGGAATGCTTCAAGTAAGCATCCAACTTAGGTGAATATGGACCAGATTTTACTAGCACTGGTGTTTCAAGATCATGCAGAACATTTCTCAAGGTCCTCAACTAGTTATGGAAATAAATCTCATTTGCAATGATTGAGTGTTTTCCATTGGATTCTAGAAGAGAAAATTTTGCATTTTTCAAAACCCTTTTGAATTAATAAAATTTTGACAAAAATTTAGCAGGCCTTTAATTAATTATCGCTCCCACTATATTCTTCAAATTGATATCCCTCACTACCAATTCAGAAGATTGTAGTGTACAACCATCTACTGAGCCAAGATCTAAAATAATTCAGTCAATACCCAACTAACACTAGCGCTCATGACCAATTATTATGATAGGCAAATTTTTCAATTGCATCTCATGCAATTGTTAGATAGATGGTATGCACAATGCCTTTCAATAGTCCTTCTTCATGATTCTAGGTGCTTAACACTATTAAGATCACCTAGTCATGCCTGATATGCAAGCCAACACAATAGAATATGCACCCTGATAGGGAAAAACCCACATATCTACCATCACACTTCGACGAGATAGATGGTGTACCATGCTAGGGTGTGCTCACAATTGGTCATTCAAGCTTTTCATGTATGCTGCTTATGGAAAGTATCTAAGGCTTTGATATTTATTTAAAGGGTTGTATTTATAAATACATATAATTTATCCAATAACCACATATATAGTATGTATAATATACATGCTATATCCCATAACAAAATCATGGAATATATAAAAAGCGATGGTTATCACTAGCCTAATGTAATTCCTTGGAGACATAAGGAATTACCACAACCTATGTTCCACATCACATGAAGAAACTTATTGTTGATGAAGTTACATGATTTCCAATCTGGGTTGATCAGTTCAACCCTTGAACCAATTGACTAACCTCTTAGTCGGTCGGTCGGTCGTCTCACCAATCAGCTGGTCATTGTGTCCACCATCTACTAGATCCTCCAGCAGATTGGTTAGCTCCACTATTCGATCGGTTTGGCTCATCCACCTAACCCTCCAGCCAGTCGTCTAGCATTGTTAGAACATCTTTCTTCTTCATCATAATAGGAAAATAAACTATCCTACTATTTCATGATTATAGAGAAACCTTGAGTTACATTCAAGGGAGGGAAGGTAAGAGAGAATTAACTTTACATTGGGAGGATAAGACAGAGGCTCAGTACTCAGGCTAAGGTAAAATAGGATTAACCAAACACACAACCATGCACAAATAATAGGGTTTATTGGCCATAACCATGCCACATATGCACCATCAAAACTTTCTTTTAGGGCGCCGTATATAAATTGCATATATACATCATATACATACATACATACATACACACATATATATATATGTGTGTGTGTGTGTGTGTGTTTATTAGTTTGGGATTATCATGGTATTTGATTAGATAAGAAATTATTTGCATCGTATGAAATAATTAAATAATGAAACCAAAATCCGATCATATTGATTACCCCAAAATATAGTAAATTGGACTGGTTGTACTGTAGGGAAATAGGGAGATAGAATAGGCAGCAGAAACAAAATATTAATGCCATATTTCCCATTAAACCAATGGATTGTGTCAACAACTATATAATGGAAAGGATGGTTTTGATGATATACTTGGTCCTAGAGAAAGTAGATGTGCAACTATCCTCTAGTTGCACTGGGACTCGTCTCCAGCTCCTCCATAGACAACAACCTCAAACGTCATCCTCTACAACATCTCCTCTCGTAACAGACTGTTGGTTGATGTTGTCCTCCTTAGAGATGGGAAAAGCCACCTCGCATCTAGAGAAGTCCACATGGACCTCCTAGAACTCTTCTCATCCTAGTAGAATGGAAAGTTAGGTGTTGTCCCTCGTGTTTTTGTACTAGTCACCAGCCTGCTCTCCCACAATGATTCTCAGTTGTTCTCGCCCTCGATATCCCTCCCTAGTCGGGTAGGACTGTCTTGGGCTCTCTAGATTACCACAACTAGAGATGACAACAATTTTCTGAGAAATTAATTCTCAATTGTGTGTCTTGGGAAACCCCCACTACCCCTTTATTTATAGTAGAGACCAAGATCAGGGTTCCCAATTGGTGTGGGAGTATAAGGGTCCGAAATCATGAATCTTCTAGAACTTGCATAGAGTGAAATGATCATTTTACACACCCAAATGGTTGTCTTGTGTGCAAGATGGTCATCTCTCTTAGTGAAACATTTATTTGGTGAGTGAGAAGGTCGTCTTTCAAGTATCATGTTTGAAATAAAATTGGTATTAATTGCCTAATTTAATGCTAAACATGACATCAACATCAATCCTTGTTCTAATAGAATTGGAAACTGAACATGACCTGGGAAATGAACCGATCATATCACATAGTGAACCGGTCATTTCACAATGTGAGACAGTCATTTCACAAGTGAGATGGTCGTTTCTCTTGTCTAAGTTCAGGTAAAGTAAAACCAATTTGTATTCCAATTGACCTGACACTACAACTGATCATCTCAACACTTGAATGAGTTAGTATAAAGTCCAGTCGATCAATTTTGAACCTTAATTATTTAATTGAATACCTAAACACTTTCAGTATTCAATCCAAACATCATTCATGATCAATCTCCTCTTCTAGGTCATGTCTTATGTGTGTAAAACTATAGGTCCCATATTATGTTGGAAGTGAATGTCCATAACCAATTATGACATCACAAGCAAAGAGTGGTTCCTAGTCTCACCTCATTGCTACCAAGTAAATGGAAAGTTGGAGAACAACTACAACCTACAATCAGTGTTTGGTGTTATAGTGTTTGTATAATTACTTTGTATTTGATATCCAGATTGAACTTGAGGCATGGATATGTCATCCTCATCAACATTCAATCTATGTTTCTTGCTATAGCAGACTATATAAAATATGTGTAAGCTCAATATCATATAATGACTCACATGTACATGGACATGTATTTCTTAGTCTCACTAATTCAAGTGGCCTTGGATATCATACTCCCATAGGAGGGAAAATCCCATCTACATCACTCACAGTCAGTCCCATGTGTCATAGTTACCCAATCATCACTAATATGATAATACTTATTTAGGTCTACATTTTATGAGATCAATGCATACCAAACGACATGTGATGAGTGTAGTCACTTCAGATATAAGAACCACAATCACCACCAACACTATAAGAGCTAACTATGACTACCATAGCAATGGTTTCCATGGGTTACTCTCATGGTGGGTCTGTCTAATACATTATTCTCCAACATGTATTTGTTTTCTTGGTTTGATATTTCCATATCATGCTAATGAGATTCTATCATCAACCAACACACACTCTAGTGTTATGTGTTATTGTTGTCTATCAACCTTCCATAATAACATCCGACTAGGGACATAACAAGAATTATATGAACTCTTCACATACATATGATCTCATTATTCAGGTCCTAAACCTGAAGACATATGTCACTAAGTATCATTCATTCTTTTGACATTTATTATGTTAGTTCATTATCTCATAGCTTAATAAAACTAAATTAATTGGAAGCTTGAATTTATTATTAATCAAATCATTATAAGTTTTTCCATTACAATCATCATACGATTGGCTCTCTGGTCATACATACCAACACCAAAAATAAGGCTATTAGCTAAGAAACAATTGAAGTAAGTAACTAAGACAGCATGAAGGAGGAGAATATTAGGATTTTAAGAAAGTTATAGAAATGTGGGCCATTTGGGGGATGATATTTGGATTCCATTTGTCGGGTATGACATGTAAAATCTATCCATTCATCATAGATTGACAAATCAAGCAACTAGACAAATGCTTTGGAATCACCCTAAACTATTAGTGAGCCATCGATGGTATAGGGTGTGTGAAGCTAAACTACACCGTTTCACACCCTATCCAACCTTGTGAGGCTCAATTGAACTAAGGTTTAGGTGAGATCCCAATAGGATTAGGCAAGCCTAGATTTCTAGGATGTGTGTCCTTAGTGTAATTGAGACTCAAAGGTAGGAATGGAGAGTGGAGGTGAGGGAATTTCACCTCACATCACTTACCATCTATGTTTTAGGAAACTCCTAGGAAATTTCCCCACACCTACACTGGAAACTGATCTGCCTAAATCACACATCCAAAATTGAGTGGATCTTGAGTAATTAGACTCTTAAATTTATAACCCGACACTCATGCCCCTCCAACTATAATATGGGGTTCGATGTAGTAAATCAGTGTTAATCCACAAGGACAAGGGTGGTATGTGTTAATAATTGAGAGCCTTAGATTAGAAACACAAAACAAAGGGTGAGATAAAGTTTTGTGTTACTTATGGAACAATGATACTTCAATGAACAAGAAATAAGCAAGTAAAATCAATAAAGAAGTAAAATAAAAGAACAAGAAAGAGAAAGTATGAAATAACAAGTATGGTTGGGGAACTTGGATTGGGTTTCACCATCTATGGTCTCTCTCCAACATGTAATATTCGAATCCATTGTATACCCATAGCAACCTTACAAACAATCATCATATGTGTCTACTCCCTCGTCTCTCAATCTTAGGATAGATCTAGATTATAAGGTTGTCTTTATCTCAAGATGGTAAACAAACAATCAAAGTAAAACCGTATGATTATTATCTTAAGCATTCCAACATTTTCATGTGTTCATGCAACTCCATAACACTTACATATAGGTTAATAATACTCTTTTGAAACATTAACAATCAAACAACACAAGATGGTAGCTAATCATGAAAGTGATGCATATAGAACTAGAGTATCGATATTAACATTTCTAAGAGCATATATCCAATGTCAAAGTATGTATGTGTTATGAGATCCTTAGGGCTACTCCCAACCCAAGCTATATGATTATCCACTCATCGTTATGAGTATCTTGGTAGAATTACAAGTGTGGTGAGACATTGGGATAGAATATGAGATTTAATGGAAGGTAATGAAAGGAGGTGGAAAAATTTAGAGAAGATGGAGATAGCTACACCAATAGTGACCAAAGCCTATTCAAGGTCAATGAAGAGTTTCTCCACTCTAAATCTGGTGTCGACAACATGTTTGGTTGCTCTGTCTCCCTCCTTATCTTAAAGCAAAAGTTTGGAACTGCTCTATGAAGGTGGAGGCACACTGCTCCTTGGACTCTCATCCTAAGGAGTCCACAAACGTATGGAAGAGGTGCAACTCCAAAATTGATGGTTAGGTGACTGTGTGGTAGAACTCTGTTGTCTCCTTCACGTCACAAATTAGTTCCAGTTGCATAAGGTCTTCTATTTATCGCTCTCGGTCCAGTGCTCGAGGTAGTGCTTGGGTTGATTTACATGCACCCCAAGTCCTTAGAAAATGTGCCTTGGGGAACGCACATAATGATCTTGAATGACTGGTCTAATACTGTCATTGGTTCATGGTTATGCAGGAGAGCCATTAGTTTAAGAATTGATGGATTGTGGCTTGTCAGTTGGACCTTTTTTTGGTCACCTGACAATCCATCATTTGAGATTTAGCCCAGCCATTGGTTGATGCAGACTGGCACGCCATTGGTAGGCACTTCACCTTAAGACCAGGAGAGCCATCTATTGGTGTGCCCTGATAGACCATCATTTTTGATAACTAGTGGTTGCTCTGACTAGATAAATAAGTAGCCATCAGTTTGACCACTGATGGTCAGACTGACTACCAGTCGATGGTAGATCTAAATACCACTGGAAGCCATTGGTTTGGGAACTGATGAATGGAAGGTAGTAGTGGATCCTTGGTTTCTGGTGTTGTGGATGGTCATTGTCGGTTGTGCAAACCAATGTTCATTATGTACAATGGTTAAAACCATTGTTTGGCGAGTTTCCTACATAGAACGAGTAGTTATTTGTGAATCAAGGTATGATTGGTAAACACAATTAAAATAAGAGAAAGCTAGGATAAATTTGTACAAAGAAGGGATATCATGAGTAAATTTAGGCATGAAATATCCATAAAATTTTATGTTATCATCTACTTATATCTTACACCTAGGAGTAAGAGAAGAGATATATCCATGAGGAGATGGGGTGGTATCTAGGGATCTACTAGTTGGACTAGCATAAAATCCCAAAATAGCCCTTGATATGTCATTTTCTCCTAGACTTAGGTCGTTTCAACATAAAACAGCAAGCAATTTGTGTTCTCTAGCACAAACCACAAGAAGAATCATGGGAAATAAGATAGAAGTAGAAGGCAATCATCATAAAATTCATATTGAGAGTTTGCAAGTTACTTTCCACCAACATGGTATCAAAGTAAAATTTTCACCCCAAATAGCCAATCACAAAGGTCTTAGCTAGACATACAAGAAGAAAAGAAGAAAGAATAATGAGTAGATGAGTAGGAAGCCATGAAACATTGTGAAGACTCCTCCTTCGTCACCTCCTATATGTTAGAGCATGCACTTCTTCTTCCAAGTTGGATGGATGGCATAGGATGGTGGTGGATGATAATCAAAAGCATAGAAAACTAGGGTATTGAGGTGGAGAAAGGTGGAAATGAAGTGGATTTAGGTGGGATATGTGAGAGATCCTTGAATTCTCAAAAAAGGTGTCAGTGAATGGTGGCAGAGTGTAACCTCATGCTACACCCACAACCTAGGTATATATAGGTTGTAGGGAAGCATTATATTAAGTTGGGGAAAATGGTAAAATCAATGTAAAAAAGTTAGGTTTTGGGTGTTAGCACAGACATGGTGGGTAGTGGGTAGAACGGTTATTCTAGGAGAAAATGGTCATGCTAGGGAAGTAGAAAATGTCAGATTGAATGTGGGAATGGAGGCTGGAAGCATGTTCATGTTGGGCAACATGACTTTGGTGAGGGATAGGTAGAACGACCATAGTGGGCGAGATGGGACTTGGTCAATCTCATTAGAACGATCGATCTGCTTATGGCCAACACGACCATTCTAGATGGCACAATTGTGCTGGGGTCTTCTTGGCACGGTTGTGTTGGCTGGCACCAAAGTGGTGCTGAGGCTATTATAGCTTGTCATTTTGTAGAATCAACATGTGATTTTGATGTTGGAAGCACGGTTGTTTTGTGTCACCACGCTTGTGTTGGGTCCTTGGCATGCAGTTTGAGCTTCAAACTTTGATCTTTATGGACACCTTTTCTTTAGCTCGACCCATGCCCAATAGGGGGAGGTTGGGGGACCTTTGGGGCCTTCTTTAGACCCCTCCATGGGTGTAGGAATCCTCGAGCACCTTCCTTTTCTCCCATCCATCTAAGGATTGGTCCAAGTACTTGAAAAACATGCAAAGAGTGTCTATAAGTGCATCTGATAGAAAACAATTTATTAGAGGAAATAGCTTGTAATCTAACATGTCTAGATGTGATTGAAATGCTAAAAGACACAAGATGAAGCCCAAAATTAGGTCTACATCATCACTCCAAATTTAAAACATACTTTTCCTTAAGTATGCTCCAACTTAATTTCTCTTTCAATTCACTTAAAGGAAACATGGATAATGCAATCATTATGATGTTTATTGGGTATGATGAGTTCACATGAGGAAGTAGGCAAGCAATCCACTAGTCTATATTAATTTCCTATTTTCAAGTGTGAATCAAGAACAAAGAACAAAAACTTAGAATATGGGATACCATTCACACATGCAAGTGATGAAATTTTCATATAGCTCTAGGTAAAGTTTATCATGCATTGAATACATTCAAATGGTTAGAATTGTTGTTTCACTTGCTATATATACATCAGACACTTCATTCCACTTGTCATGATGCACTCGACTTATGTAAGGGCATGAGGGATAGAGTTGATTTACCCTTTCCCTACTAGGCATAAAAAGATAAGAAAGGGTTATGGAAAAGGGTGGAGTGCTATTACATAGGAGCACTCATCTTTTTCCTTTTCTTTTCTTAAGAGGAAATTACATAGATGCATCACTTATTTCTTTTTCTTTTTTTTTTCTTTAAAAGAGACAAAAATGTTATGGAAAGGGGTGGTTTGCTATTACATAGGGACACTCATATTTTTTCTTTTCTTTTCTTTTATTAATAGGCTATTACATAGAGCCATCCCTTATTCTTTTTCTTCTTTTTTTCTTTTTCTTCACCCTATATGTAAGGAGTGAAATGTGGTCACAAGATTGAAGCAGGGGATATACATATGGCCACCCCAAACATTTGAAGGGTGTCCAATACTAATATATGAACTTTGACATCCTTTCATGTGGAGGAGAGGTAAGAAGATAATAGAAGAAAGGTCAAGTCATAGAGGGGTCACTAGTAGTGGAAATTCATGTATGATATCATCAAGAAAGCTAATCCATGCAACATTCACCATACAAGCAAACCATGCATAAATAATAGTGGTACATTCTTTTAACATGTAATGAGTAATCTTAAACACTTAAGGCTTACAGAACCACAATTTTATCAAAACAACCAATTACTTGCAAGAGGCTTGGAGCACATGAAAAATTCATACATAGGACTCATTTAGCAAAAAGCATCAATGAAAATTTGCATTGTCCAAAATTTTATCTTCCTCATCACATTAAAAAGAGATTTAGTTGAAACATACCATTAGGCAAATAAAGACATATTTGGAGAAAATTGGCCAAAATGGTTCCAAATTACATCCAATCACATGTAAACCTACATTTCGGAAATGAAAACATTAAGCAACCAAATCCTAGTTAAGAAACACAAAAATTACCAAAATATACATGAAATGCCATGCATGAGATGTAATGGCATATAAAACAAATTTCATTGAAATTTCATCACGAAAGAAGTGTTTCACCGAGATGGGATCACTAACTAATACTAATATATTATAAATTATGCAAAAAGCATGAAATTAAACTACATGATATGAATGTATGCAAGCATAAATAAATCTACACTAGATAGGGTAGTGACAAAATCATTCTATCAAACAAAGAGAAATAGGGTGAAACATATGTAATCAAAATGAGTTAAGAAAGAGGGCATACAACGCTACCACCCCACACTTTTGAATCATATCACCATCAACATGAAACTAATGCTTAGGATAGATAGGATAGTTGTCACTAATGTGGGTGATGGATCCTGAGGAGGTCCCCATGTGGTGGAGGGTCGGTTTTGGTAGTATTTGTCCCAGTAGGTAAGCTTGTGGAGGCGGGTATGTCTCCTGGTACCCAAACAAAGCTCCCCATAAGTCCTCCCTCCATTGGGGGTTTCTCTAAACTTGCACATGTTGGTAGTGGTACATGTGGTTTATTTGGTGGTGCATCTAGTGCTGGTCCAACCACATGGGGTGTTTTATACTGAATCGCCTCGAACTATTCATGAATGGCTAAAATGTAAGATGCATTGTTGGAGGTTTTATATGCATCAAACTCCTCATGCTTGTGTTTGTGTAGTGAGGCTTCTCTAGTACGTGTTGCTGCTCAAGAACATGTGTCTCTCCTTCTCCTTATAGAAAATCAACATGTGGTGCCCTATATCCTTCCTTGGGATGATCCCACTCACAGTTTGCCATTAACACTAAAAAACCAGTCCTTGGTCCCAGATCCTCAATCAAAACACTAGTATGATATGGGATCACTAGAGTGATACTGAGATAACCATGGTTCAATTTGGTGATGAACTTTTTCTTCTAAGGAAGGTTATTTGGGACCTCACTAGGCAGTTTAGATCAACAAGTTTTGTTCCTTCGGCCTTAGTGAGGCCCTCCAAATCACAATCTACTACTTTGGAAATGGTGGTGATTATTCCCCCCATGATGAAAGGATTTTTACTCTTTGAGCAGATTGTCTTTAGATGGTCAATCACAATCTCCCTATGTCATAAAAACAACCACTTACTATTTTGACCACCACAAAAAGATCCTTTTACGAGAGAAACCTTGATTGTCATACCATCCAAAGCTAGTATTTGCTAAGACCTACTAAAAATATCTTATGAAATGATTATGCAATTTACTGGTCTTAGGCATGCCCACAACTAATGTCTCCTTCCCGTGAAAGTATTACACATTGCTAAATAATTTTTCTCATCGTAAATTACCCCTCATTAAATTTCTTTGCAATCTTTGGAGTGGGAGGAATATTTCATTGAGTTGGGAGGCCCTAAGATCATGTGTAGAATCATTTTGTCAAAATTTGATAGCATCTTCACCTCTATGGTGCACCTTCTCAAGTGAGGTAAAGAACTCGTGGGTTATTTCAAGATAAGTTTCTTCAACCTCAGTCAGGAGCTTGTATGACCCACATTGACTCATTCTGTCCTTGAATAAAATTTGATTCATGTAGCTTGCATAGTAGACATACATGCATGCCTAGTAGGAATCACTTTTCTTGTCAAGCACTCAGGGTGGAGAGGTTTCACAAGCACATTTTCTTGGCACCCTTCTCCCATAAGTGTTCCCCTCTAGTTGTTTCCCTATGAGTTCCAATATATCCTCCTCCAATTTGGACAAGAAGTCTACTGGCTCATCTTCCATCTGCAAACTCTTGGTTTCTTCTCTTTCTTCCTTTTTCATAGGCGTGTGAACCTAAACTTGTGTCCAATTCAAGGGTACCATCTTGATTAGTGCATTATTATCTTCTTCTTCCTTAATCAACATCCTTCTCCTTGTGGGTTGTTGTGCAGCATGGGGTTGAACTAACAATATAGAGTGCCTCTCTAGAGTAGGACGTAGAGGAAGTCAGGATGATGTGGAAACAACAGCCTTCTTGTCTCTTCTTGGATTGTCAGGAGCCTCAACTTCTATAGAATCAGTGAGATCTTCAATTTCATCAATTCTTCCTGTTCCACTTTTTGAGGTCGAATGCCGCAAGGAACCAAAAATGGAGTTTGATGACAACAACATAGGGTTGTGTGAGGGGGGATGTCTATGGAAACACATCTGGTATGGGTTTTGCCTCCTGTGATGATCTTCACACCACTTTTTACCCTCTTCTTGATTGCTTTTCCAACCTTCTATATCCTTGTAGGCCATGTGGTGGAAAATGGAAGGATATTTGTGAGTTTTTTCCTTCCAAAGATTTGGTACATAATCCTTCTGAAGGTGGAGAAATGTGAAAAACACTAGGGGGGGTGAATAGAGTTTTAAATATATTTTAACAATTATTTCACTCAAACAATCAATCACAAGAATATTGGACAAGGGGACAAGGATTTAGAGTGGTTCCAACTTTAGCAAATACTAAAGTTGTCAGTCCACTACCCGGTTGCTTACCCAACCGGGATTTGGAAAGAATTTAATTTTATTACCTCGCAAGGACTTTACATAAAATTACAATTATCTCCCTAAACCCTTCAAGCAGCCTTCACCTAGAAGTAATCACACCAACCTTGAAGCAACCTTCACCTAGAAGTAATTGCACCAACCTTGAAGCAGCCTTCCTCCTGAAGTAGCTTCCCGTTGCAATAGCCTTCTTGAAGTAGCTTCCCGCTGTGATAGCCTTCTTGAAGTAGCTTGAAGTCCACCTTCTCCTCCGAGAAGAACCTTCTCCAATCCGTAGCCTCCAATCCTAGGAGTAGCAAGGAGAATACAAAGAATAAAAGGAACAAGAAGGAAAATGGAAATTACAACTTATCCTTTGAAGCACAAGGCTTGATTTGCCTATATCAAGCGTATTGATCTCCTAACCAATGAGTGTAGAAGTGTAAGTGTTGTGGAAAGGAGATGCTAGCCTATAGGACACGAAATTAGAGCAATGGAAATGAATAGCCAATGATGGAATTGCTCTATTGCTCAAAAATAGATTGCCAATGAGTATTCAAGCTCAAGTGTAGCACAAGTGTAGCTTAGGTGTGTTTAGGTGTCCTAAGGCATGTCCTATTTATAGGAATGTCCTACAAGTGCTTAAGGACGTTCTAGACACTTTCTAGGGATTCTAAGTGCTTAACTAGCCGTTAGGTATAAGTTAGGTGCATTAGTAATGGCTAGTTACTTTATTCTGCAATTGCTGACAGAGTTCATCTCGGTCGAGAATTTGTCTACCGAGATACCTACTCGGTCAAAGTTTTGTCAACCGACAGGCTCTCTGGATCATGTGTTAGCAACGTTCATTTCCAACTACCAACTACCTTGTCAGCTGTGTCTAACGGCTACTTGGGTCTTTCTCGGTCGAGAAGTTTGTCGACCGAGATTGTCTCGGTCGAGGAGTTTGTCGACCGAGATTGACCCTGTTTCAATCTTTCAATTAAGGCACTAAGTGTGTGTATGAGTGTGCATATGTGACACTATTGAAGGGGATGACCTATCTAAATGTGGTGTTTAGCTAGGGAAGATCTAGCGCTTGATTTACATAAAGTCTAAGTACTTGTACATTATATATTTGTACAAGTTTACAATTGATTACATTTCATGACATTTACAATCATTCAAGCATATAGATTCCCTAGAGCTTTGTCATCCACCTCATTCCTGCAACACTCAAGTAGCACGTTAGATTAACAAGAATGAAATGTTTGTCATCATCGAAACAAAGGGATTTATCATAATGTCCAATTTATCCAACAATCTCCCCCTTTTTGAAGATGACAAACATTTCCTAAATATGAAATAAGGAAATATAAAGCATGTGAGTTTCATACCTGAAGATTACCTTTTGTAGCCATTCTTGTTTTGCAAGTGAGTGCAGGCCAAGATGTTATGAAACTCATTTATATTTTTGATTTTATATTCTTTCTCCCCCTTTGTCATTTCAAAAAGATATCCAAGTTGAATATTTTATTTTTCTTCTCCCCCTTAATTTTATATTATGCTCCCCCTTACATAGATATTCTATTAGGAACATGGATTTAATATCATTTTTGTCTAATTTATCCACAATTTGTTTCTCAATCATTTGCAAAGGATGTTAAGCCTTGAAATGATATGAGATGCCCTTAAGCTTATGATGAATGTATATTGATTTCTCATCTATCAAGGGATGTTAAGCCCTAAAAATTAAATGAGAATCCTATAATCTTAGAGTACATAAAAATGTCTCCAACCAAATGCAAGGGATGTTAAGCCCTGATTTATTTAGAGAGTTCCTTTAAGTACAAGATATATCATTTTTATGAAATTCAAAGATTTCTTCATAACCAAGAGTAAAAATACTAAGGTCCTAACAAGCTTTAAATGATGTTTACAATGTTTTTGTAGGCTTCTTAATCAAATAATCAAATTTGTTTGTATGAGCTCCCCCTTAATCTTACCATTAAGGCAATTTAAAGCTTCTAAGGTCACAGATGATTTTAAATTTTGATTTTGACTTTTATCAAAAGTATACTAAGATTAAGTATAATAAAATGATGTCCAAATAAGAATTTTGTCAAAGCTTATTTTAGGTCGACCTTGACTTCGACCATAGCACCCCTTGGCTAAATTTTATTTCAACCAAGAGGCAAAAATTGCAGATTTCCAATTTGAGCACTCATATGTGAAGTACTTGATTAGATATCAATTTTTTAAGCATGTTTAGTGATACTCAATATGAAAACATCCTCTTAAAAATGAAAGCATGATTAATATCTCAAAAGATGCCAATTGAGAAATTTTTATCTTATGTGTTGCAAGCATTTCTAAGAGACACATCATCATTGAATTATTTTGCTTGTTTATGTATCATCAAGGATCCATGCATACAATTATCATTATCTATTCTTGCGAACACAGCATCATCATGATGAAAATGATAATTCCATGATTGTAATCACATGATTTCTATATGGGTAGACCATAAAATACTTTAGGAAAAATCATGTGAAATAATGATAAAACAAAAATTTCCTTTTTATTAAGCTAAACATAATTTCAGTTTTAACTTAAATCATTTAGAGAATAAACCAAATTAATCTCATATAAGTTTTCAGGGATGATTTCCAAAATATAGACATTCATTAATCACAAATAGATAGCAATTTGATCAATTACAAAAAGAATTCAGCAATTTTACAGCTAACTGGAAATCAGTGACATGCTCGGTCGACAATTTCTCGACCGAGGTTCACTCGGTCGACAAATTCTCGACCGACAAAGTTTCTGGAATATTTTCAGAACTGTTAATTTATTCTAAGCAAAATAAGATTATGCAAGTTAGAGCTCGATTGTGTTGAGATATGACATTTGTATATCAAGAATCAGTTTAGGTCAAATCTCAACTATTTAAATTTAAGCTTCTAAGTTTTAGGAATCCAAGCTAAATCATCATTCGTTTTCTTATATGGGCATGAAAATGAATAATGTCCAAGACGCATGCAGTAATGACAACTAATAGAGTCAACTTCATTTCTCTTTCTAGGAATTGTGTTCCTAGGTACAAACATAATCTTAGTCTTGGATGCTTTATCTCTTTTGGGTTTATTTCTCTTTGGATCATATCCTAATCCTCTTCTTCCATTATAACTAGAGGAAATTTTCAGAATATTTTCAAGAATGTCATTTCCTCTTGACTCATTTATATTTCTTTGTAACTTAGCAATATCATCCATCTTCTTGTTTATATCTTTCTTTGCTTGATCTAAATCAGATACTAGAGAGTTTCTTTCTTTGACAATCTCATCATAATCTAAGTGTGAACATAGAACAGGTTGTTTCTGAAGATCATTCACTTGAGTTTGCAAGTTTAACTTTTCTAAGGAAAGAAGATTGCAATTAGCTTCTACCGATTTTAATTTAAGATCATAATCTTCATTTTCCTTTTTGAGATCTTCATTTTTGGATACAAGAGAAAGAAGTTTAGCATTTAAATCGTCATTCACTTTATATGATTTCTTAAGTTTCTTCTTGCACTCAATATATTTCGTATGAGTTTCTTGAAGACTAGCAATTAAATCTTCTTTTGGTAGATCAAAAAGACTTACCTCTTCTTCTTTATTTGTTGTAGCAATGAGGCACTCTACTTCTTCTTTTCCATCATCACTATCATCACTTGAATCATCCCATGCAGCTCTATATGCTCGTTCTTTCTTTTTGTGAGATGATTTCTTCCCTTTCTTGAGTTTTGGACAATCACCTTTCATGTGTCCCTTTTTGCCACATTCAAGGCACCTGGAAGAAGAAACACTAGAAGTTTTATTAGTTTTATAACTTTTATATTGCTTACCATTTACAATGAGAGTTTCTTCATCACTATCATCTTCACTTGTGTCATGATTGTCCTTGGTTGATGCTTTGAATGCAATGTCCTTCTTTTTCCCTTGTTCACATTCTCTCCTTTCTTCCTCTTCTAAAGTTGCCTCATGAGCTTCTAGATTGCCAATGAGTTGCTCCATTTTCAGTTTTGTGAGATCATTAGCTTCTTCAATGGCTGTCACCTTGGGCTTATATTTGGGAGGAAGTGATCGAAGTACCTTTGAGACCTGATCTTCTTCAAGAACAGTTTTTCCTAAGGCATTCAAACCATTAACAATAGAAGAGAATTTTGCAAACATTTCACTAATGGATTCATTCGGATCCATACGAAAGTGTTCAAACTTCTGTTTAAGCATACTAATCTTTGAATTCTTAACTTGAACCGTACCTTCATAGGTTATAGACAATCTATGCCATATTTCATAGGCTGTTTCACAATTTGATATTCTATTAAATTCTCCTACTGAAATTGAACAATAAAGAATACTTACAGCCTTTGCATTCAGTTGAGCCGATTTTACCGTATTTGCATCCCACTCTGCATATTGCATTTGAGGAAGCTCGTATGGGGTTGAGACCATCCTCCATAAGTCCCAAATTATGCCTTGGAAGTAGAACTGCATCCTTCTCTTCCAATATGTATAGTTTGTTCCATCAAACACTGGAGGCCTAGCAACAAATGTCCCTTCAAGGTTAAGGTTGTTGAGCACTCTGTCCCCCATTCTTCAAGACCTTGTTAGGGTTTCTTGAAGCCTGCTCTGATACCAATTGAAAAACACTAGAGGGGGGGTGAATAGAGTTTTAAATATATTTTAATAATTATTTCACTCAAACAATCAATCACAAGAATATTGGACAAGGGGACAAGGATTTAGAGTGGTTCCAACTTTAGCAAATACTAAAGTTGTCAGTCCACTACCCGGTTGCTTACCCAACCGGGATTTGGAAAGAATTTAATTTTATTACCTCGCAAGGACTTTACATAAAATTACAATTCTCTCCCTAAACCCTTCAAGAAGCCTTCACCTAGAAGTAATCACACCAACCTTGAAGCAGCCTTCACCAAGAAGTAATTGCACCAACCTTGAAGCAGCCTTCCTCCTGAAGTAGCTTCCCGTTGAAATAGCCTTCTTGAAGTAGCTTCCCGTTGCGATAGCCTTCTTGAAGTAGCTTGAAGTCCAACTTCTCCTCGGAGAAGAACCTTCTCCAATCCGCAACCTCCAACCCTAGGAGTAGCAAGGAGAATACAAAGAATAAAAGGAACAAGAAGGAAAATGGAAATTACAACTTATCCTTTGAAGCACAAGGCTTGATTTGCCTATATCAAGCGTATTGATCTCCTAACCAATGAGTGTAGAAGTGTAAGTGTTGTGGAAAGGAGATTCTAGCCTATAGGACACGAAATTAGAGCAATGGGAATGAATAGCCAATGATGGAATTGCTCTATTGCTCAAAAACAGATTGCCAATGAGTATTCAAGCTCAAGTATAGCACAAGTGTAGATTAGGTGTGTTTAGGTGTCCTAAGGCATGTCCTATTTATAGGAATGTCCTACAAGTGCTTAAGGACGTTCTAGACACTTTCTAGGGGGTTCTAAGTGCTTAACTAGCCGTTAGGTATAAGTTAGGTGCATTAGTAACGGCTAGTTACTTTATTCTGCAATTGCTGACAGAGTTCATCTCGGTCGAGAATTTGTCGACCGAGATACCTACTCGGTTGAAGTTTTGTCGACCGACAGGCTCTCTGGATCATGTGTTAGCAACGTTCATTTCCAACTACCAACTACCTTGTCAGCTGTGTCTAACGGCTACTTGGGTCTTTCTCGGTCGAGAAGTTTGTCGACCGAGAGTGTCTCGGTCGAGGAGTTTGTCGACCGAGATTGACCCTGTTTCAATCTTTCAATTAAGGCACTAAGTGTGTGTATGAGTGTGCATATGTGACACTATTGAAGGGGATGACCTATCTAAATGTGGTGTTTAGCTAGGGAAGATCTAGCGCTTGATTTACATGAAGTCTAAGTACTTGTACATTATATATTTGTACAAGTTTATAATTGATTACATTTCATGACATTTACAATCATTCAAGCATATAGATTCCCTAGAGCTTTGTCATCCACCTCATTCCTGCAACACTCAAGTAGCACGTTAGATTAACAAGAATGAAATGTTTGTCATCATCGAAACAAAGGGATTTATCATAATGTCCAATTTATCCAACAAAATGGAGGTGGAGTGGGGCTGATAATGGGAGTTGCAGGTAGAGGAAGGTCCTTGGGGGCTTGAGGGAATTTGAATCTAATGTTTGGGAGGAAGATATGGTGATTTTTGGGGTGTTCAGAGTCATGCTAGATCCCCTTTCTTGTAGAATGATCATTTTGTGTGAGAAGAATGAAGCGAGGGGTTGTGTTGTGGTGGAATGGATAAAGGTTGTTAAGTTGTGGACCCGATCCAACACGGTCGAGCTAGTATAAACTCAGACGGCTGTTTTGGTCAAAATGGTCGTGCTGACCAAGACTAAAACTTCAATTTTCCTGGTAAAAAATGGCCATACCCATCTTGGCCATTCTATGCCAGCAGGACCATGTTGTCTCATCTAAGCTAAAAAAAATTGCTCATCCCTCTCAATCAATCATGTTCCAATAAATCATTTTTGATCCACTTGATATTGTACCAATCATTTTTTTACTAAAATTCACCCTTTATCTCAATCTCTAACCTATTTCACATGTTACATTCATAATTTAAATAAACTATTAAACTAAAGTGTGTGTGTGTGTTTCTTGGAATATGTAAAAGAAAATGAAAAGTATCAAAAAGTGACAAGGTTGGGTGTAAAATTTCCCAAACCTAGGTGGGTTTCCTCCCACTAGCATTAAGTTTTATGCCTTCAACCAAGCTTGTTGATTCTTAGATCACTCACACTCTTGGAAACCTCAAAGAATGTTTGTAGTATATGTCTCTCTCATGTTCATTTAAGCACATCTTTTCATCAATCGGGAATTCCTCAACAAACATGACAATATCAAAACTTTGATTGCCCTTGTCGGGCCCAACTTTGAACACAACCTTCAACCTTTGTCCATTGACAATGAACTATTGGGAACCTTCTATTTCATTGATCACTATAGTGCCAGATGGATAGAAATGTTTCACTTGGTATGATGCTTCCCACCATGATCTAATATTTCTAGGGAGAGTTTCATCCTTGAGTTATATATCTTTGAAAACTCATAGGAATCATGTTTCATCTTCTCCAATTCATGGAGTTGTAAGTTTCCTTCTTACTCCAGTGGTGTCAATATCAATATCCATGGATTTCAAACCCACAAAGCCTTGTGATGCAACTTAATCGGTAAATGGAAGATTTTCTCGTACACAATCTTGAATGTTGTGGTGCCAGTTGGTGTTTTAAATGTTGTCCTATAGAAACCAATCCCTACAGTCCAGACTCACAGTCTTCTCTAGGATGACCTTTATCTCTTGATTGGCTAACTCAACTTGACCACTAGTTTGAGGGTGGTAAGGAGTAGCCACAAGATAATTTACGCCATGCCTTTTCAACAAACTTTCAAAGTCTCAATGGATGAAGTGACTTCCACCATCACTAATCATAGCTCTTGGTACACCAAATTAGGTAAAGATGTTTGACTTGATGAACTCACATACCACCTTATGGTCATTCATTCTTGTAACAATTTCTTCAACCCACTTGGAGACATAATCTACAACCACAAAGATGTACACATATCCAAAAGGAGGAAATGGACTCATAACATCAATACCTGAAACATCAAACACCTCCACCATAAGAATTGGAGATAGAGGCATCATGTCCCTCTTCGAGATAGTGCCCACTTTTTGGCACTTCTTGCCCAATTTTTGGCACTTCAAGCAAGCTTTGCAATATCAATATTTAAACGAGGTAGGACAATAGAAACCACATTTGAGAACTTTTTTGGGTGTCCATTTTCCATCAAAATGTCCTCTACATATGCCAGAATGGCAGATGGAGAGAATTTCTCGCTCCTCACTTTCTGGAATGCACCTCATTATGAGTTGATTAAAGCAATACTTAAAGATATGTGGGTCCTCCCACACATAGTTCTTCACCATAGAAAATAGTCTTTTACTTTCCTCCCTAGTCCATGTTCTTATTACTCTCCCACTAGAAAAGAAATTGGCTATGTGCTTGTACCATGGTCTTTGAGTAGAGTTAAGAAAGAGGGGCTTCTCATGGTGCATCATCTCCTTGATTTTGTTTACATCATCATAGGGTGCTTCCATATGAGAGATATGATCAAGTATAGAATTTTCAACTCCTTTCTTGTCAACAATATCCAAATCACATTCTTGGAGCAATAGAATCTAATGGAGCAACCTAGAATTTATGACATTCTTAAACATAATATATTTAAGACTTGCATGGTAGGTATAAAAAATCACCTTGTTTTGTATAACATTAGACCAAACATGTCAATTGCAAAGATCATGGCAAGCAATTCTTTCTCTAAGGTAGTGTACTTCCTTTGAGCTTCATCAAGTATATTACTTTCATAATATATGGCATGCAATATCCAACCAATCCTTTAGCCAAGCACAACCCCCACTTCCATATCTGGTGCATCGGTCATGATCTCAAATGACAAAGAGAAATCTGGGGGTTGAATGATGGGAGTAGAAATCAACTTGTGCATCAAGTGGTTGAAAACTTCAATGCATTTGTCATAAAAAAAAATTTGGAAATAGGTAAATAGTATTGCCAAAAGCCGTAGAGCAAGCTACACAAAAACAAAGGCACCAGGCCCAGATTTACAAAAAGGCACTAAGCCAGAAAGCTAAGCGGGGGTGTTATCAACAAAACTCCAATACAACTTTGTATTCGTATCGAAGTTAGCAGTCATCTTAGGTTTGGTGGCAAAAACCCAGCACAAATTAGAAGTAATCATCTTCAGCAGCCCTTTTTCAACCATCGACCCACTGCTATGGATTCTTCTATTTCTTTCTCTCCAGATGTGAAAGCAGACGCAAGCATGGAACAGACCGCAAACGCTAGAACCAGTCCCTTTATTATCAGATATGCTCGTTATCCAGCTAATGACATTAAAATTGAATTCAATGTATTTCTCAAGAAATCATGGTAAAATCTTTGATGAACCAAAAATAAAAACCCACATGCCCCAAGATAGAACGGACATGTCTTATGGTGGAATGAATGGTTATAGTAGAAATGAGTCCCACTTTGACCTTGTCAACTTCAATTCCAACATTGGAAATCTATGACCAAGAATAATACCCTTGGGCACCATGAAGTGAATTTTATCCGAAGATAGAACCAAATAGACCTTAACACATCTTTCAAGTAAGGTTTTGGAATGAAACAAACATTCATCAAAAGACTTTCCAAACATTGAAAAATCATCCATGAAGAACTCAAGAAATGACTCAAGCATATCAGCAAAAATGGATGTAACACATATTTGGAAAGTAGAAAGGGCATTACAAAGCCTAAAATCCATCCTCCTATAGGAAAAGGTGCCACTTAGACATGTGAAAGTGGTTTTCTCTTGATTTGCATGATGCATAACCAATTGTAAATTTCTCGAGTAGCCATCAATGAATTAATAGAAATTTTGTCCTGTAAGCCTCTCCAAGATTTGATAAATGAATGGGAGAGGAAAGTGGTCTTTTTTGTCCTCTCATTTAACTTTCAATAATCCAAACACATCCTCCACATGGATTTTTATCTCACTATTTTAATTCTCCATCTTCATTTTGGGCCACAACAATCCAACCCTTTATGGGCACAACTTGGATGGGAATCACCCAAGGACTGTCAGAAATGGGGTAGATGATCCCAACATCAAGAAACTCACAACCTTTTGAGCTACAACTTCTTTCCACTTTGGATTGAATCTTGTATGCATTTGTTTGGTGGGCCTTGTATCATCACAAGATAGATCCTATGGACACATATGCAGGGGTCGACGCCCCTCAAATCAGCAATGGACCACCCTATGGGTTGAATGTTACACTTCAATACAGAAATGAGAGCATCTTCTTCTTCTAGAGAGATAATAGAAGAAATGATCACCGGGGGGTGACATTTGAACCAATAAATGCATTCAAACCGTTAGAAAGGGATTTAAGCTCAAGGATAGGAGGTTCTTCAATGTAATTCTTCAAAGGTTTCTCAAAATTAGAAGGAAGGTATTTACTTGTTGTAACTAGTGGAATCCCATTTTCCTCAATAGTATCATCCTTGGGTACCTCAAAAATAGGATCTAGACCTCTACCTTTGGTGGTAGTCTCAATCCACATAGGTAGGAATTCCTCAACAATCTCCTCGACACAATCAATGAGATAACAATCTTCTTCTATAGCACCTATCACCTCAGCTTTGTCGAAAGCCTTGAAGATGTTCAACCAGATATTTTAAGTGCATGAATGTCACATACTTGGTGTTGGTAATCACACACAACACTGCATCAACTATAGCTAGGACAGGTCTCCCCAGGATAATATGTACCTTCCTTGTGTCCTTCTCCATGACAAGCATAATATAATCAACATGAAAGAATGTGGAGGTGTCATCATCAACTCTTACCAGCACATCATCAATTTTCCATCGAGGTATCTTCAAAACATCGGCCAATTGCAAGGTGCATTTAGAAAGCTCCAATTGTCCCAATTTCAATTCAACATACATAGAATAAGGTATTAGATTCACACTATACCCAAGTCAAGAAGAGCTTGGTCTATGCAGTGTGTTCCAATATATCAAGGAATGAGAGGGACACCAAGATGTTTCCTCGTCTTTAAAGTTATGTGTTGCAAAATGGAGCTCACTTGTTTAGTGAGCTTGACTTGCTTTGACATTCTTTTGGTCGTTTTCCTCCTAAAGGTGCACATGTATTTCAAGAACTTTGCATAAGAGGAAATTATAATGATGGAATCTATCAACGGAATGTTGATCCTCACTTTCTTTAATGTCTTCATGATATCCTCAGCATGTTTCTTCTTTCTTTTGGCGGCAGATGGTTCTTCTAGTGCATCAGGAAAAAGAGGCAGTTGTGCACTTGACCAAATCACATCAATAGAATCATAAAGTGTATCATGGGAATCACAATATCATCATCATGTGTCATAGTATCACCTCAGTTGCCTATCACAGTATCATCACCCTAAATCACAATATCACTGCCTTAAATCATGGTATCAACACTATCTTCATTGACCAAACAATCAAATTATTTGCCCTTTGGCTGCTCTAAATTCTTCCCACTTCTCAAAATGGTCATAGACTTCACTTTCTCATGAGTAGAAGAGGAGGGAGGTCGTGGTGGCTGTTGTGATCCTTGAGGCGGTGACCTTTAGTGTGGGGGATTTTGGTTTTGAAGAATGAATTGTGGTTGGGATGGAGGTTGTTTTGGAGGGGTTTGATATTGAGGAGGGGGTTGTTGGTAGGAAGGTGGTGGAGATGTAGGGTATTGGTATTTGTGGTTAGGTTGTTGGGGTGGGGAACATATGTATTTTTAGGCCATTTTTACTTGGGACTTACCCTTGTTGTGGGCCATAGATGCCTTGAGGAGCACTCATGGTTCCACCAACACTATTGGAGTTCACCAAGGTTTTGAGAGGGAAGCCTACCCTCTTCACATCTTGCAAGAGATAATTATATCTAAATAATCCTTTTCTCAAGTTGGCTAATATTTTTCCCTGGAGCAAACACAACTTTTTTTACATCATCAAGGCTCCTTAACTGGGGTTCACCAAGATTTGAGACGGAAGCATCCCCTCTTCATGTCTAACAAGAGATAGCAAAATATAATCAATCATTTTCTCTACTTGGCTAATATTTTGTCCTTGAGAAGACACATCTTTTTAACATCATCAAGGCTCCTTAAATTCCAAGAAGATATTCTTCAAATTTATAGCTATAATTTGACCATTGATGTTGCCTTGTCTGTCCTTGTCCCTCTTCCCCTTGCTTCCCAGAGAAGTTTGGGTGATTTCTCCACTCTAGAGTGTAGGGGTTGGACATGGGTCCTTAATTGTTATGGTTTCCAAAAGATTGAAGAGCATGAAGCTCCTCACAAATAGCTTCCACAAAGTTGGTTGAGTGTCAAGAAGAACCCCCACTTGATCTATCATTAGATTCATCATGTCTGCTATTATCTTCATCATTTGCGGATTCTAGTCGTGCTGAGATTGAAAAGGATTGGCACTTGAGTTTCTATCACAATGAACATCCACACTAGAAGCATGATGATGAAAGTTCTCCAATAAATGATTAAAGAGGGATGAATACTCTTTTTGAGGATTGGACATAAATGCACCAACACATGAGGAGTCGACAATTATTTGACCCATCTTACAAAGGTTGATGTATAAGGACTGAACTTGCTTCCATATAGGCACCTCATAATGGAGGTAGTCTCTAAGAAGCTTTTGGAATGTGTCTAACATGTCATGGAACTGCTCATTCTCCATTTGGATAAAATAAGTGATGTTCCTTCTCAGTTGGGTCACCTTGGATATGGGTTAGAATTTCTTCACTAAGTCATTCTTCATAGCCTACCAACTCACCAAATCTGGCTTGGATATGTACCACTCTATTTCTTTTTCCTTTAGTGAGAAAGGAAACAAAGTCCACCTTATGCAATCATCAGTAGCAACTGGGGTGTGGATACTAGAACGTGACTCCAACAAGGCATCTATGTGATGGTAGGGGTTCTCATTCTCTAACCCATAGAAGGTGGGCAGGAGCCCAAGAAGAATAGGGGGAATGGAGAAATTCTGGCCCAGGATATGATCCACCCTTGTGGAGATTGAAGAAGGGTAATTTCCAAGCATGAAGTAGTCATGAAGTGGTTTGGGAGGTGGAACATATGGAGGAATACATGTCTCATCCCCGCGTCCTTGAGCATCTCTATCTCCCATTTCGGCCTCTTGGTGTTGTATGCGCCAATATTGATGTCACCTTCTCCCTATCTTTAGGTCAACGAGAACCAAGTTAGTATAGATCGAGCAACGTCTAATCAAGCACAAATGTCACCTACATAAGGCACAAACAAGCAACAAGAGCTAAGTTAATAGACACATTTGCAAAAGTAAACAGAGAATAAAGAGTAATAATTATGAGGGTAGTAGGAAAAGAAAAACTACACTAACTAGTTAGTTCGAGCACCTATCTTCTAGAAAAAGCTCTAGAGAGCTTGGTGAGTTTCCACTTGAAGTACTTCTAACCCATCAATTTGGATTACATGCACCTTTAGTAGACACACTAGAATCTTTCAATATTTATAAGGACCCATTCTAACACACTCACATAGACTAACCACACCACCCAAAAGCTCACGGGGTCTTGTATAGTATAGACAAGAGGCAAGATAAGGGTCGATCCATAAGGAGAGGGGGAACTAGAGCTTAGTTATGTTAAGCTAGGTTCCTAAATTGGAGAGTAGGGTTTAAGGGTTTGATGGTTGATTTTTTTGATTACACAAGGGGTTGAGCAAAAAAAAGTTAAAGATATCATGATGATGAAAACCTAGATTTACCGTAGTCTAGTTAAGTTCTAATGAACAAGAAAGACAAGTAATAAAGAGATAAGTAATTTAGACTAGGGAGGCAGAGTAAGAGCTAGCTAGCAACCTAGAAGTGGAAACTAGTTAGGCTAAGAAAAAAACTACACTAAACTAACAATCAACAAACTAGGACAAGAAAGGATCTAAATTACCACTAGATAAGGAAAGCATGCACAAATGGACATTAACTACCCCAATAGTATTCAATCTACCAAGAACAAGGCAATTAGCTAAGAAGTAATTGAAGTAAGCAACTAAGAAAGCATGAACTAGAAAGAGCAAATTAGGGCTTTAAGCAAGTTATGGAAATGTGGGTTGATTGGGGGATGTTATAAGAATTCCAATTGGGGTTATAACATGTAAAATATATCCATTCATCCCAGATATACAAACCAAACAACTAGTTAAATGGTATGTAATCACCCTAAGCTATTAGTCAGGCATGGATTGTACAGGGTGATTGCAAGGGAACTACACACATGCACACCCTATCCAACCTTATGAGGGTCAACTGAGCTAAGGTTTAGGTGAGATTGAAATAGGATTAGGAAATACTAGGATTATAGGGTGGGTTTCCTTAGTGTAACTGGGATCCAAAGGTAGGAATGGAGCGTGGAGGTGAGGGATTTTCACCTCACATCATTAACCATTTAGCTTCTAGGAAACTCTTAGGCAATTTCACTAAGCACTCCTACACTAGCTACTTAGATCTCACGCCTAGGAGTAAGAGAAGGGATATATGTCTGGGAATATGGGGTCCTAGATATGGATCCACTAGCTGGACCTTGGAGAAAATCATGAAATAGCCTCACATATGACATTTCTCCTAGACTAAAGTGGTTTCAAGCATAAAACAACAATCAATTTATGTTTTCAAATACAAATCACAAGATGTATAATGAAAAAAAAGATAGAAGTATAGGGAAATCATCATATAATGAATTTATAGAGTTTAAAAGATATTTTCCCCCAACATGGTATCAAAGTAACATGTTCACCACAAACAACCCACCACAAAGGGTTCAACTAGACATAAAAGAAGAAAAGAAGAATGAAGGAGTAGAGGAGTAGGAAGCCAATAAATGTGGTGAAGACTTCTTGTTCTTCATCTCCTAGCTATTGGAGCATGCACTTCTTCTCACAAGATGGATGGATGGCATGGAATAGTGGGTGGATGATGGTCGAAACCATAGAAAACTAGGGTTTGGAGGTGGAGGGAGGTGAAAATGAAGTGGATGTAGTTGAGGGTAGGTGAGAGATCCTTCAATGCTTAAGGAAGGTGGAAATGAATTCTAGGGGATTGTAACCTCGTGCTACAGTTTCCACCAAGGTATATACAGGTGGTCATAAGGCATTAGGATAAGTAGGGGCAAAATGGTAAAATTAGTGCAGAAAAAGTTAGGTTATGGATGGCAGTATGGTCGTTCCTGCCAACACGACCCTTTTGAGCAACACGTCCATGGTTGGTAGAGGTTGGAATGGTTGTGCTAGAAGAGAATAGTGATGCATCATGTAATTGTCATTTTCACATGTTGTTTTTCATTAATTTTTGTTCATTTATGAGATTCATTTTCATATTATTTTTTGCATTATTTATTATCATTAGATTGTGAGACTTAATTGCATAAAACAAATGGAATTTTAATGTTCCTGAGTGATTTAATATTATTTAAGGGCTTATGTTCAGTTTTTGTGAATTTAAGGTGAATTTACAAGAATCTACACAACTTGGTACTACTGACTTTGTCGTCAGTGGTACCGACACTTGCTCAGTATCGAACATATGGAAACTGAATAGACTAGATAGTACCGACCAAGAAGTCGATACTACGGACAACATCATAATGATGAATCAGAATTTTGTGAGAAATCTCAGTACTACCGACTTCAGCTCGGTAATACCGACAGATGCACATGTGGTCGAAACTATTGAAGGTGTCTGTAGTACAAACACCCATTCATTAGTACCGATATAGTTGGATCAGTAAGATTTGAAAATCATGTTGAATCCAATGGTTGGAAATTAATGACACCCTATGTCACTTCTATGACTTAGAGGGATTTCAACTGAACCTAATTATCTCGTTCTATTCTATTGGATGGCAACCAAAGGCAAGGAGAGGAGAAAGTTGAGAAGAAAGCCACATTCTGGGAGATTCGGGCACCTGCTGTGGATGAATTTGTAACCAGAAAGTAGTACTTTGTCATATTCATTAGAGGGGATCATCCATACAATGTTCTTTAAGGGTTCTTTTAGTTCTCTAATGTTCCCCACATTTTTCTTCTTCACTCATGAATTTGACAATGGAAACCATGATGGGCTACCTTAGCTCCCAGGAGTAGCCCATTTATGCATTGTAATTGACTTTTATGCATTAATATACATGTTTCTCTTAAATTTTAGACATAATTGTATGAAAAATATAATGAACTATCCATTCTTGATCACTTTAGTAGTTAATTAAATTGTTGATTGCTTCTAAAGAAGCATTAGGGGTTGGAAAATCATAGAATTACATGTTTTTATCACCCCTTGAGGAAAGAGGCTTACGAATGTGAAGAGATTGCCTACAATTTTTAGTAAAGCACCTAACTAATAACATAGTCATTATGAGAGTGGGATTGGTATTAGATTAGGTAATGAAATATGTCATTAGAGAGGGTAACTCTTGCTACAGGTTTCTTTGTCTAGGGTTAGGAGACATAATTATTAATGATATGATGTTAATTGCAATGTTAACCGAGGTGAAACCATAATCTTGAGGAATTAACTTCATTTGAGATCAAACAACCAATAATCTGTGGTTTGTTTTTGGCATCTTAGTTAATTAAACCTTCAATTAAATATTTCATCTGGGCTTCTTAAGGCCTAGATTACATTGATACTACACTTGCATTTGATGTGTAGTTTGTGCATATCAAGTTTTTTGCGTATATGTTGGGGGAACAACAACTCCAACACTATGAGTGTTGTGATCGGACACTCTAGGCCACATCCTTTATTTTTTGTTATTCTTTCTAAGATGAATTCCAAATATCATTCATTCAATCATTAGTACCCATTCTCACATTGCTTTTAACCATTCCAGGTACTAGTGAATGGTGCAAACAAGAAGCACCGATTACAGATCCTCTTTGCCATAGAGTGCTTTTCAAGAGGATTTCCTATGTAGAGCATAGGAATACAGTGGGTCTACACCATAATTGATTCAAACTCCACTACCTAATACTCCAACACCTACACCATAGGAACTAGAATCAGCTCAGATGGTGGACCCAATAGGAGAACAGACTATTTGGGAGAAGATCAAGGCATCTTCCTCAACAGCTCAGCTAGGGCCAATGAAAAGACAAGCTATAAATTTGGGCAGTTACAAGATTGATCCTGGGTTGGTGGCATTGGTCAAGTCATAGGCTTTCCATGGTCATAATATTGAGGACCCGATGATGCAAATCAACAATTTTGTTGAAAGTTGCAATATGGTGAAAACTTATAGAGTGTTGACGACAGTGATCTATCTGAAGTTTTTTCCATCATCACTGGATAACACTGTGAAGTTGTGGTTCTACAATCATCTACTTCAGTCGATAGGAACATGGGAGGAGATAATAGATGCTTTCTTTGAGCACTACTCCGCACCTGAGAAGATTAATGATCTGGTCAGAATGATACACAACTTCAAGAAACAAGAAGAAGAGTCTTATTCTGAAGCATGGGAAAGATATCAGAACAAGCCGAGGAAGGTCCCCTATCATGGTATCGATTTTTATGGCCATGGAAAGATTTTTTATTATGGGATGCATCAGGGGGGAGAGGACCACACATGACAGTGCAAGACTAGGCTTCTTCCTCAACAACAAGCCATCTATTTGTCATGAGATACTTAAGAATATGGCTAAAAACCAGTACATGGGAGAAGAAAGAGAAAACCCAACAACCCTTAAAAGTGTTGGAGAGTCCAAGGTGATATCGACATTGAATGAGAAGTTGGAATTGATGACTAAGAAATCATGTGCCAAGGATGGAAGCTCTTCTAGAGGAGAGGAAGAAGAGCGCATGTTTGTGCGACAGCAGAATTATAGGGACAATGACTATTCCTATAGGAAGGACCCCAGGTTTTTTTGGAAGGACCCCAATAATTTCCAGTAGGACCCATCACAAGCACATCATCAAGGAAATGCACATGAGCATGAAAGGGGCCCTAGAAAGATTGACCGCATTTAAGATATGCTAGGAAAGTTGATCATCTAGAATGAAGTGCTCATTGGTCAGACTCAGAGGGAACTACAGAACCAAGGACCATAGATTCGTAGTATAGAGACTTAGATATATCTGATAGTAGTGGAAGTGGCTTCTTTGAAGAAACATGGTCAACAGGAGTTCTCAGATAATATTAATGTACCATCTAGAAATCACAGGTCAAGGTAGTGTCTCTTTGCAATGAAAAGAAAGTTCTTAATGATAAAAAGATTGTCCCTGAAGCAAGGGATTCCATAGGTGACACAGGGTCGGTAGTGATTGCTGATACACCTAAGCCATATATTGTAGTAGAGGACAAGATGGATGATGAAGAAACTCATGAATCAGAGGAGAAAAATTAGGAAGTGTATGTCCCACCTCACCAGAGGAAGTTGGTGACTCCAGTACCCTTACCAAATAGCTTAAAGGTGAACAAAGTAGACTGGCATATTAGAAATTTCTAGATAGTTTCTGGAAGATGCATGTCAAAAATCCTCTTATCGATGCAATTGAACAGATTCTTTCTTATGCCAAACTTTTTAAAGATATAATTAATAAAAATAGGAGGGTATTTGATTCAGATGTAGTGGTGTTGAAGGAGTAGGTTAGTGTTATCATTCTAGGAATATTGCACCAAAAAGTCAAGATCTGGGCTGCTTCAACTTATCATGTTGCATTGGGAAGACAAGGTTTGGGGAAGCCTTATGTGATTTAGGAGAAAGTATCCATTTTATGCCCTTAACTACCTTCAAAAAGTTGGGTCATAAAGAGTCTAGAAGGAGAAGTATGACCATATAGTTAGTAGACAACTCAGTGGTTAGGCCATATGGTATCTGTGAGGATGTTCTTGTCAAGGTGGACCGATTTGTATTTCTAGAAGATTTTGTGGTAATGAAGATGCAATATGATCACAGCAATGAACTACTACTTGGGAGGCCATTTCAAGACACAACTAACATGCTACTTGAGATGGGCAGAGTACGAATAACATTGGGAATCAAAGAAGCTCACTTTGAAATCAAGATGACCAAGTCTGCACAAGCATATTGAGGATAAGGCACAATGTCAAATGCTTCATCAGGTCCAAGGAAAGATGTCTTTATTTCATGGGAAGCCATTCCTAGACATGGTTCATGTGATTACATAGGTTCACAAGGGAACATTGGTAGTGAACATCTTGGAGAACACAAAGGAAATTTCTTTGACAAAGATAGTTCAATATCTAGATGATGAAGAGGAGGAACATTGCCTAGCAACAATTGAAGAGGCAACTTCTTCTACTCTTGTGCAAGCATATCCACAGTTGCCATTGGAGGCATGTCTAATGAATTTGATTGATGACTATACCCGGCGCTGTCCTTTGGAAGAGTGTGTCTTGTTTCTCAAGGAACTACCGTGTTACTAAACTAGACAAAGGACCTAGGACCACCTACTCCACCATTGGTCCCATCTTTGATGAGTTCTCTAGATTTAGAGTTGAAGTCATTTTCGCTGCACTTGAAGTATATTTTCTTGGCAGTAGAAGAGAAGCTTTTGGTCATCATTACGGCTTCATTGAGCATTCGAGAAGAGGAGCAAGTAGTTGTGGTTCTAAAAAACAACCAGGCAGTGTTTGGATGGTCTATTGTAGACATAAAGGGAATCTTCCCTAGTTTTCTCCAGCAAAAGATCATACTAGAAGGAGTTGAGCCCACAGTGCAATCTCAGTGATCACTCAATCCTATCATGAATGATGTAGTAAATGAGGTAGTAAAACTTTTATTTGCATTTATAATTTATGCTATCTCTGACTCTAACTAGGTTAGTCCAACCCAGATGGTTCCTAAGAAAGGGGGATAACGGTCACAACTAACTCAAATAATGAATTGATTTATATGAGATTGGTGACTGGGTGGCGAGTATGTATTGATTACCGATGTCTGAATGCTGCCACTTTGATGACCATTTCCCACTTCCCTTTATTGATTAGATTCTAGAGCATCTTGTCAGATGCTCTCACTTTTGTTTTCTTGATGGTTATTCTGGATACAACTAGATTTCTATCGAACCACAAGACTAAGAAAAGTCCACTTGCACTTGCCCTTATGGCACTTTTGCATATCTTGAGATGCCTTTCAGTCTTTGTAATGCACTGGATACCTTTTAGAGAAGCATCATCATCATTTTTTTGATATAGTGGAGTGATGTGTGGAGGTATTTATGGATGATTTTTTGGTGTATGGGGAATCATTTGATGATTGCCTTGACAATCTCGATAAAGTTTTACAAAGATGTGAGGACGCTCACCTAGTTTTGAAGTGGGAAAAAGTCACATGATGGTGAGTGAGGGAATTGTTTTTAGACACAAGGTGTCCAATAATGGAATGGAGGTTGACCCAGTAAAAATAGAAGTCACCTCCAAGCTACCTCCACCATCATCGGTGAAGGGAGTTAGGAGATTTTTAGGACATGCCAGATTTTACCAATGGTTTATAAAAGATCATCCAAAAATCCCCAAGCCTCTCTTTGAGTTGTTGGAAAGGATGTTGAATTTAGTTTTGATAAGCGATGTTTGAAGGCATTGGAGGTATTGAAGGATAAATTGGTCTTCACACCTATTTTCTAGGGTCTAGATTGGAGCCAACCCTTTGAGATGATGTGTAACACATCAGATTATGCAATAGGGGCTGTTCTAGGCCAACATCAAGACAAGGTTTGTGTGGTCATCTATTATGCGTCAAAGACCCTAAATTATGGCCAATTAAATTACACAACCACAGAAAAAGAATTATTGGCAGAGGTTTTTCTTTTCAAAAATTTCAACAATATTTGATAGGGGCTAGGGTCAATGTTTGGACAGATCATGCATCCCTTAAATATTTGTTGCAGAATAAGGATGCCAAGCCTAGGTTAATTAGATGGATCTTGTCCTACAATAATTTGATATTCAAATCAAAGATAATGAAGGCATCGAAAATGTAGTGGTTGATCACTTATCTAGGCTTGAAAGGGTTGATGAAAAGGATTTAGATATGCCAATAGTGAAAGAATTCCCAAATGGGTAGCTATTTGCCATAAAAAACAAGGATATGTGGTTTCCAAACATTGTGAACTACTTGTCTTGTGATGAGCTGCTGGAAGATTGGGGATATCAGGAGAAAAATAAATTATTCCATTCTTTGAGGTTTTACATTTGGTATGATCTTATCTTGCCCAAGATGTGTAGGGACATGATTTTAAGGAAATGTGGGTCAGATAGAGAGTTATAGAGTATATTGGTACATTATCACTCCCAACCTATTAGGGGCCATGATGCTAGTTGAGGACAGTGGCCAATGTTTTAGAGAGTGGATTTTACTGGTCAACACTTTTTAAAGATGCATATAACTTTGTTCTTCATTGTGATGTGTGTCAACGTGCAGGGAATATCTCAAAGAGACACAAAATTCCCTTGAATGCTTTTTAGGAAATTGAAGTCTTTGATTTATGGGGGATTGATTTTATGAGCCCATTTTTGTTATTGAATCATAATTTATATATATTACATATTGTTGAATATGTCTCCAAGTGGGTGGAAGAAATTCCAACCTACACCACTGATGGCCAAGTTGTATCAAAGTTTGTGAAGGATCATATCATCTATAGGTTTGGGATGTCGATGTTGATAATCACTGATGGTGGATCTCACTTCACCAATAAGAAATTTGGAACAGTTTTGAGCAAATATGGATTGAAACATAGGGAAGGTACTCCATATCACCCCCAAACCCAAGGACATGTTGAGGTGTCTAATCAGGAGATTAAGAAAATCTTAGAGAACACAGTCTCAACCAGCAGGACTAACTGGAGCATGTTGCTTAATGATGCTCTGTGGGCATATAGGACAACCTATAGGAACCACTCTTTATAGGTTAGTTTATGGGTGAGCTTTTCACTTACTTGTAGAGTTAGAGCACAAAGTAAAATGGGCCTTGAGGAAATTGAACTAAAATTTGCATAATACATGGGAGAAAAAGGATGTTAAAATTGAATGAGCTAGATGAGATTAGGTTTATGCCTATGAAAGCTCCAAGATCTACAAAGAAAAAACCAAAAATATCCATGATTGCCACATCTTACAACTTGATTTTTCACTCTAGGACGTAAGGTGCTTCTATTCAATTCTAGGTTTAAATTACACCCTACTACATTGAGGTCTAGATGGAGTGGGCCTTTTGAGGTAGTTAAGGTTTTTACCCATGGTGAGGTAGAGATAAGAAATGGGGATGATCCATTCCTTGTTAATGGCCAACAACTTAAACATTATTTTGGGGGACATGTGGTCACGAAGGAAGAGGAGTTGAAGCTCGTTAATCTTCAATGATCTTATGTGCTTATATCATCAAGACTATGCTGTAAAATAAGGGTGCTTGTTGGGAGGCAACCCAACCACCAATTTTCTTTCTTTACATTAAATTTTGTAGTTTCATATTTAGCTTTCATTTTATTAGTTTTCATGTAAAAAAAGGTACCTTGATTATTTTTGTGTGGCATGCATGTTGACCATCAGTCGGTACTACTGACACTAGTGCCAGTGGTACTGACGGAGTCACAGGGACAAGAGGCTGATTTTCAAAATAGTTCGATATTATTGATCACATAGTCAATAGTACAGATGACATCATAAGTTGGGCAAGTAAAAATTCAAGGAAACTCAGTACTAATGACACCATGTTCGGTAGCACTAACATTTTGCAAAAAAAGTGTCAAGCTACCTGATAAGGACTCAGTACTACCGACCCCAACTCAGTAGTACCGACACAAATTGGAGTCCTAGGTACAAAACATTGAGATTACACTCGAAAGCATTGATAAATTTGAACGATTCGGTACTACCAACACAAAGTCGATAGTACCGACACCTAAAGACCAGAATCTAGGGGAGAGACAATGACGGTCGAGATTTAGTGCATCTGATGGTTAGTACAATTGATTCTTTACACAAGTCGGTACTATCGACTTCTTTTGTTACTACTGAAACATGGTGATCCACGTCTTCCCAGATCGGAGAATGAGGACCGTCGGTATCAACGGCTGGTACCGAGTGACATGATTTATGTAGAAAAAGTCAGTATTACTGATGCAACATTAGGGGAGTGTCTGATGGGTACATAAGGAGGGGTTGTGGATTGTTTTTCTTCACAGCTTCATCAGACATCTCTCAAGCAAGATAGTGCAAGAAATGACGGGTGATCAAAGTCTACTCTAAGCTTCTTTTTCTCCATCCCCTTCTTGTACTAGCATTATCGCGCCCAGGAGAGGTGCTTCTTGGTCGGCATAGAATGCAATTGTGATTCCTAAATCAAGCCACATCGCCCGCCCTGATGTCATTGTGAAGAAGATATATGAGGACATGATGAGGAGGGAGATAAATGTGACACAATATGGAGAACATGCATTCATTGCCAATTTGGGCTTCACTGAGCATCTTCGCCAAGTCTACGAGCGTTAGGGGCTGAGGGGCAATCACCTATTCTTTGGTGATTGTCTCACCTTCTCGGAATTCATTTGCATGTTCGTGGACTCACTAGAGATATGTTGCATCTCCGAGCATGGCGATGAATGAAGGGAAGGCTACATCAACTTTCATCTCTTCAACACTAAATTTCACCTAACAATGCAATAGTTTAATGCCATCTATGGGTGATTAATGGGTGAAGAATGCTTTGTACCCAACAACTTCAACTTCAAGGGTGCATGGGAGCTTTTGGAGGAGGTGCCATAATGCTACCATATCAGTTGGCATACGAACTCCATTATTGACATCGAGCATCCATTTGCTCGCATCCAACATCACTTCCTCACCAATACCATCTTCTCCAAGTCAAGCTAGGGGTAGGGGAAGACTTAGAGGGTTGATCTACTTCCTCTACAAGCTGCTAGAGATAGGAGGGAAGAATGTGGATTTTGGTTCTTTCTTCCTCCAACAAATGATTTTGGTGAAGAGACTAGTGCAGATGACTCCTCCTATCCATTTTGGAGGATTAATCATTCCAATATCAATCCATCTTAACCTCCATGAGGTGGCCATTAAAAGTATAGGGAGCTCCCTGATCCAGTCTTTTAATTACAAGGACTCTACCTCATGAGGTGGCATGTGAGTGACTCAGAAGATGATGAAGAAGAAGACAATGCCGAGGAAGAATAACAACAGGAGCAGAATGAAGAAAAAGAGGAGGAGAAGCCCACCATCCCCACCATGATGAGGGAGGCTCCCCGCAAGCAATAGAGAACATATGAAGAGTCCAGTTCTTGTTCTCGACCACCTGTCTAGGAAGATGATCCATTCAATGGAAGGTATGTATCACATGTTGTAGGAGATTTAGTAGGGGTAGCAACAATAGATAGTTATACGGGCGGGCATCCATAATTCCTAAGGACGACTCTATCAAAATCAGAAGGCAATCTTCGAATACGAGCGACTTCTCTTGGCCAACCAAGAGAACATGCACACTTCCCCTACAACAGATGGAGAATTATCAACAACCATTCTTCGGCAACTACTAGAGACAGGGCTACATTGTGGGCATCCGCAGCCTATTAGAGATGCACCTGCCGCTCCAGATATTCTAGGGGACCCTCTATCCCTATGAACCTACCTTTCCACAACCACCACCACCACCCTTTTGATTAGGTACCACTATTCCACCTCTTAAGTTAGATTCTAACTATGCAGGCATAGTCAAGTTCAAGCTTGAGGGAGTTTTGAAAAATCTCTATCCCAAGTCTCTATTTTACTTTTAGTCTTTGTTTGTTGTTTAGATTTTATTTTTCCAACTTGTAGGATCCACAATCTTTCTAGTGTAAAAGTGGCGTTGAATTCATGACTAGTGACATTTTCATGTGCTTTCAGTGTTTGTAATGGGAATTCAAAATGAAAAATTTTGGTTTAGTTGCAAATTTCTTGAGTTACACAACCTAGAGGAAGTGTATGGATAAGTAATCTTAAGAACATTTGATATGAATGGACATCTTAATTATTCATGTAATGTGGACAAAGATGGGGTTTGAGCCTAAATTGATCAAATAATTAGCGGGAACATAAATTGAAATTGAAAAAAGAAATCCTAAGGTTACCATGTACACATGTCATTACAAAGGGACATATCATAGCTCATGAAAAGGCATTGTCTCTTAATTATGTGATTCCATCCATCTTTCACTCATTTTGTTCCACCACCTTAAGATGATCAAGTAATCTGAATTATTTCCATTTAGGTTGCATTGCATGGCATAGTAGGTGACATGATAGTAGTTATTTTTTATTGCATTAGTTACAGAATAAAAAGATATATGCATAACAAATTCTTGTGCATATCATCTAGTTGTGTAACAATAGAAATTACATGTAGACTACATGCCTTTTCATCATTTGTTTTCACATCATGTGGTTATATTGTTTTCCTCTAAAAATAGAGTGCAAGGATACACAACCATATCCTCAGAAAAAATCAAGAAAAAAAATGAAATGAATGTAATATGTTAGTGAAGCCCAATAATAACTTCGTGTCATGCTAGATAGTGCACCAATAAAAAATAAGAGAAAGGAAAAAGAGAAAATCAATGTGATGAAATAAGGAGGGAGAAAGGATGGTCTAAACTCTCCACAAAAAGATGGAAACATTCACATGATGTATTCTCTTCTGTACTTCATTATCATCCATTTGATGAGATTTTCAATACATGCATCACTCCACCCATAAAATTAGGCATTAGGATTCATGCATTTCTCATTATCCTCACCATATAGGTTCATCGTGTTTTATTTTTCCATAAATAATTCGGATGCTACTTGTAATTCTTCATCTGCCACCAAATTCATTCCATCAATTGCTCTTATCGGTAGTCCACTTAAATGATTATTCTCCTCATTCATTCTTATAAGGAGAACTACTTTCAAGTAGTTGGTAGTTAGGAAAGAGTAATGTAGATAGGAAATCATGTGATGCACCAAGTGAATGCTTGATTGACTATGACATTAACTGTCTACAGATAGTGTTTCATTGATCTAAGTATGAACATCTTTTATAAATAATTCTAGATGCTTTAGAGTAGTTGATTCTTTAGTAGTCAGTAAAGGCCAGTTTGAGACCACTAGGTGGGAATAGTTGAGAAATGAAATTCATATTTCATGTCCTTTTGCCGACTTTTCTCAAACAGATTTGAGGGTGTGTTGCTCGAGGACCTGCAACATTTAAGCTTAGGGGAGTTTGATACATCAGATAAATTGACGTTTTCACAGGCTATTTATTATATTTTTTTACACTTATGATTCATTTTGATATTAATTT
>OY856415.1:261133753-261508753 GCA_963693085.1 Alisma plantago-aquatica | reverse complement strand
TTCCTGTCAAAGAAATGAAATTGTTGAGAGAGAGGAGAGCTAGGGTTTTGAGTAGAGAAAGTGGAGGAGATGATGACCTAGGGTTTCTCTATCCAAGATATGATGAAATCAAGTAAGTTTAGCTTCTTTGCATAACATTTCATGGTGAATCTTCTCTCACATGTCAAGATTTTGTCCCTCCTCTGATTTTATTTGAAATCACATCAAATCTCCCCCTTTTCTCACTCTTTCACCTCTAATCCCCATTTCTAGGGTTTCCGAGTTGAGAGGAGAAATAATTGGATTCTTTTGCTAGAGTTTGATTGGGTTTCCAAAAATTCAGAGGTTGACCTCCATTTTTAAGGTGCTTGGCACCTGAGGTGAGTGTTTTTCTCCCTCTTAAGCTTTGTATTCATGTTGAAAGCCTAATTCAATCCGGCTAAAACAATCAAAAACCTTGTTTGTATATGTATGTGATTGGATTTGATTTGGGAAAGATATTGGGGAATCCAATTTTACTGATTTTGATTATTTCTCATTGATTGAAACTTGATTAGCTCCTGTTATATTGATTGAGGATGCATGGGTATTCTTATGTGTAGATGACTATGGTATTTCATGTGAATTTTGTCTCAAAATCAGTCCAATGGCAGATATGCTTGGAATTGAATTGACATGTATAAAGTCATATTTGAATTGTACTAGATTGTATACAAGTGTATTGTTGAATGTTAATAGAATTAAATGACCACATATCCTGACTAGGATTTGTGTTGAGGAAGTGAATGAAATGAGTCAATTAATCAATGTATACTTATGATTGATGAATGAAATGTGTGAAAATGGAAACTAGGGTTTCCATGTTTTTGAATAACCCTAATGAACCCTTGGGTCATGATTGGATTAGTGAATGATATGATTATTATGATATGTTGAACTAAGGAATGACTTCTTGAAAACCCTAAAAGTTTATTATTAATACGATTATGAGTGATAAAGTTAGAACTTGTATATGATGTTGTAAATGTGATCAAATGTTGAAGTTGAAAGTATTAATACTTCAATTGAATATGATAAGTCTTACTATATCATCTAAGTCTAATGCATTTGTTTTAGTATAATAAAGAATGATCATTGTTGATTATGGGAATGTCATTAGTAGTCAACGTCAAGGTACACATATATGAATATAAGAGACAATATGAACAAGATGTACTTAATGGTGATTGCAAGATAAAGATGAAACAAATGAAGATAGTATGTTGAAGTATTTTATCTTTTATTTTAATTAAATGTGGCTTAACCCAAATTAAATGAAATATGATAAGAATTGTACTTTGATAAATATTATGTAGAAGAGAAGCATTATATGTAAAGTGAATCAAGAAATATTGGTCCAGATAATGTAATGAACATGAAATGAAAGAAGTTGAGACTACTGAGTATAAAATGATGGAATATAGGAATTAGTAGATGATTCTAAGAATGTAACTCTTACCCTAAAATGATGAGTTTGATGATGCTAGTGAATGATAATATCAAATGGGGAATTAAGGGATGCACATAACTGTAATTGAATTCAACTAAAAGAAGAAAGTCAAATATTTGAATTGATTTACAAGAATGTGTTCTTGAATTGTTAATTGTACTATGAGAATGGACGAATAGTACATACTTCAATTGACAGTCAACATGTGTTGATTAGTAACCCCATATGAAGAATGTGAAATAAAAGAAGAAGAGAACTTAGTCTGGTATGCATGTATATGCATGAAATTTATTGGCATCTATTCAGATTGGATGGAACAGGCATATGTTGTATGATAAATCTATTCAGAGTATGAGGAATGATACATGATGTCTATATGCTTTTACTATTGCTAGTTCTAATGCCCCTACTAATATTCATTAAGAACCATGGTATACAATGAACTGATGAGGAATATGTTGAAATGGAATTTAATATGCACTCCTTACATTGAGAAACCCTAATAAGGGTAAATGTTGCATAATGAGATTATGTCTAGGGCTTAAAGCCCACTGCTGATGATAAAACCCTGATGGGGTAAATGATGGAAAATAAGATTATGTCTTGGGCTGAAGGCCCACTATTGATGATTTCTATGAGTTGATTTAGAAGATAGAAATAATCATATTTGTTGCAACCTATAGACTTATTGTGATTCTTGCTTTGATCATTTCCCTTATTGATAAACTTAATATGTTTCATATTATTATAGTTATGCGAGAATACACAGATATGATATATGATGTTTTGAATTCTTATAGGATGAGTAAAAGAGATTAATAACAAGTGAAATGATGGAACATCTAGTTAGGTGCCCTAAACACCGTGAGTTTCCCTCGAGGACCACACTGGGGAAACAAAATGGATCTCCTTGTAGTAATCGATGAATTATGAGAAGGATTTCCGAAGTGTGGATCGAGACCTTAAAGGTTAGACCACCAGGATTTAGGAGTGAGTCATCTAGAGTGGCTCTGGCCCTAAATCCTTGCTGTGAAAGTCTATGTCCAGATGGAATAGACTCTGTTGAAATGAAATATGTGAAATGTGAAATGAAAAATATGTGAAATACTGTGATATGTGATATACTATTTTGCTGGTTCCTATCTCGTGTACCCGAGATGAGGACGTGAGCCTCTTTAGGCAACCCTGAGCTGGCCAGGATCTGTTGTTGATATCTTAAGGTGGCCGACTAAACCCTAAGATAGTGACGGTGAGTCGTTGACAAGAGAATCAGGTGTGGCGACTTCTACTTGGTGAGATACAAGCCAAGTAGTTTCTGGGCAAATGAATAAAAGATGATAAGCCGTGTAGAACATGATTTGAATGATTGTTACATTCTTTGTACTGCTACTTGATGATTTGTTATTGTTGATTATGCTTCTTATTGAGGAAAGTAATCATGTTGATATGGACATTTACATTATGATATGTCATGCTGAAAAGTTATAAATGATGGGATTTACATCCATTCTGAATATGAGTTGGATTGCCTTCTATTTGATAGTATTGTTTGGTAGATATGTATTATGTGTACTTCAGCTTCAGGACTGCAGGATGTGTTCCTGGTCCAGCTGGTGGAGTGTCACAAGGGTAATGTTATTGTTATGTATTGATTCAAAAATGCTTAGAACTTATCTTATTTCACATGTAGTAGGGCTCTTAATCTGAACTGAGAAGTATCTACTGATTTGTTCATAGACATGCTCTAAAAGAAGTTTTAAGGTTATAATTGGTTCAAGTGATTGCCTTATCTATTGGATTAGATTTCCATTTCAAGATAGATTTGACTCATTATAGAACTATTTGCTATACTTTTCAATATATGCATGTTTCTTTTAAGTTTTATACTTAATCTGATGATGATGCATGTACCTAGATTGAGTTGGAGGTATCCACTCACTGGGGCTCTATATGAGTCTCATGAGGTTGTTTCAAATGTTTTTAGGTATAATGATATCTAGTGGAGAGGTCGTGACAAAGAAGATATAAATAGTATAATCTAAATAGATTAGAATGTTCATGTACTCTCTCTTTCCCGGGATGGGTTGTAGATTAAGTTTGTTCATCAATGTACATGTATCTGATGTAAACTGAACCACATAGGAGAACAAGATTTGATTCTAGATTTAATGGAGTTGAATATGTTTGTGATATCTGAATGTAATGTCCTTTATGCGACATTGATTTATGAATTTGTGAACAAAGAAAAAGGAAAAATCTATCTGTGTTTTTCGTATATTGTTTAATCGCCTTTGTCGAGAATTCATTGTTTTATTCCATAATCTGGGTTTAGGTTTTTGGATTACCTCTAATGGTTGGTATTTTTGTAGATCAAAAGAGTGGGTCCCGATAATCACATTGCCAAAAAGGATATCTACATCACGCATGTTGTCAAGGAAAATCATTTGGCATATATTTTCACTAAACCTCTAGCTAGAGAAAAATTTAACTTTATTAGATCTAAAATGCTCATAACTACTTTGAATGAATCTGATTTGCCTTCTATTTATTTGTCATTTATCCTATGTGCTCTGCCTATGTTGTAATCACCATTTCTTGCTAATAGGCTAAAACTCAATTTTTCATGTTCTTTTTGCCTTGTTTTTCTCTTGTTTTTGGGTATTTTTTGCAAATGCTTGTTTTATCACAAGATAGTACCCAATGATGAGTGATATGTGCCTAAGTATGTTTAAAATGCATAATAGACTTTAAAAAAATCTAATTAGCACTGTAATGGCTATAAATTAGAATTTCTAATTTTTGGTCAGGTTGACCATCGGTCGAGTTGCCAACTCAACCGATCAATGGCTGAGAGCTTTTTTAAAGAGCCTAATGGTCAAGTTTCTGATTCACATAACTCGATCGATGGTCGGGCTAGAGAAAGCTTAAGATAGGTTTGGATGACTTTCCTCCCTCTCAACTAGAGAAAAGTCGACTGATCCAACCTCTAGCTCCCTCAATCTCTCAAACCTAGCCCCAACCTTTCTCTCCCAAGCTCTAGATCGACCTATATCGACCTTCGTTGACCTCTTTCCAATCAACCCTAGTTGTGTGGATGGGTTTTGGTGGTGTTTCTCTAGATTTTTCTCTCTCCATCATCTCCATTTTTTCTCCATGGTGTCCCATAGGAGAAAGAGGGTCGCCCCAGCTAATGCACCATCAGCTTCTTCCAACTCTCACTTAATTCCCTTTGATGACACTTTCTTTGTCTCAAATGAGGCTCTAAATAGGTACAACGAGCTCCTTCTTAGGAACCCCTTTTGATTCCGTGCCCTTTTTGATCCACACCGAAGGAGACAAGAGGTCATAGATCAAGTAGTAGAGTTGTTGTACGATCTCTCTACCTTGGATGTTGAACACACATACTATAATAATTTAATCATAAGCACCAAATCCATTCACAAATTCTATGAAAATTTGCATTAGAATTATGACACACTCGTACTCCCACCTAATACTCAAGTATTCCTCACCTCGATGATCACTATGAATAAATTTCAAGTATCCGAGAATACCCTAAACATCTTCTTTTCGGATACTGAAATGACTGAGCCCTAGAAATTTTTTGACCTAGTCGAGCCTGAGGCCTTCTACAGGCAATATGCTCTTACTCTCCCAGATATTCATAAGTTTTTGAAGAAGCCTCAATTACCATATAGGAAGAATTGCACCATTCCCTCCTCATCCTTAGACCTCAAGCGATGCATACTTGCCTTAGTTGTTAACTGCAATATTCATCCAAAGTAAACTTAGACTGAAATAGTAGAAAACACTACGATCATTATGTACTGTCCATTAAAGATCATTGGATTCAAGTGGGTGAGATACATTCTCCACCATACCTGCCTTGACTCAGGAAAGGACACCCTGGACCAACCCACCCTACCCAGCCCTGATATGTGATCTTTTCCAGCTTGCCACTTGCAAATCTCTTTTCCATGACCTGCACTACAAACTTTCCCAAAAAGGAGTTTGCATTAGTGAGACCACACTTTAGAAGTTTGTGCCTATCCTATCCTCTACCACACCTTGTGCCTCTACCTCTACCTCTATATAAACATCTCCACCACCTCAGCCTACCCAACCTGCGCACGCTTCATTCCATGTATCCAATGAATCCCTTATGGGCTACATGATGCATCAACATGCATACAACCTTCAGGTTTAGGAGCACCTGCATCAGGGCCTCTGTGCTATCATGATGTCCAACATGAACTTGTCTTGTGCACACCCTTACCCTGCCTACGAGCCCTACCCAGGAGGTGACTATGCATCCTTTACATATGATCACATTTACCCTGCCCCTCCACTTGCTACTTCCGCTTATATACCCTCTATTGTTGGTGGATATACCCCTAGAGTGTTGCCTCTTCCTGCTGGCCCATTGGCCACCTTGCTTTCCATTATTTGTACTTCTGCTCCTTCCTTCCCACATGAAAATGAGCTCCATGCTCTTGGCATGTCTTGGGCTGAGCATAATGCATGTTGTCCCGGTCATGATTTTGGTCCCTCAGCTGATGTAGAAATTCTAGACTAGGCTAATGAAGATGTTGTTGCTGATGAGGAGTCTAATGAGGATGACGGTGATGCTTTGGGTGATGGCATTGGTAGATTTTCTAGTGACTCTAGTGATGAAGGTGATGTTGTTGCACCTTCAGATGGAGATGACGACTACGAGCCTGAAGCTTTTGATGCTGATGATGTTGTGGATGATGTAGACATAGATGACATAGATGTTTAGGTTTTCTAGTTTTTAATCCAAATGCTGATCATATATATATCTTTCTAGGCTATTTTGTGTTAAAAACATATGTGCATAGTTTTTGAGTTGTACTATTTTTATCATCTAGTTTTCATCATTTTGGCTTGTAGTTGTTTTTTAGAACATGCTTTCTGGGTTGTAATCTTAATTTTGTGTCCACTTACTCTTTGATTTATTGTATCTCATTAGTTGGTGCCATGTCTACCATATTTTGATTATGCCTTGGATTGTTTTCTTCTCTCATCTCTGTTTAGTGTATGCTTTGAGATTGCATGTTGTGGATGTATGTTTAGTTGTGCTTCAAGAAGACATGTTTCTGTGCTCCTCTACCCCCCTTCCTTTTTGATAATGTCAAAAGGGGGAGAGAAGTTCAATGTTTTGAAGCTCAACCATATTTCTTTTGTTTCCTATGTGGTCCTTTTCTTGATCATTATATGCTTTATCATGTGACTTGTTGAAGGACCATATAGCATATATATGTCATGTTGCTTTGTGTAGATAGACTAACTATGCAGGTAAGAGTAAGCATAGATTGAGGGAGACAAATTCACATTATTAAAATTCAAATCCCCTTGTACTTTAGAAGGCAAAGTTTAACTTTACATATCCTTTCCAATATGATATATGAATGGTTTGTCATTGTCAAAAAGGGGGAGAATGCTGACTTGAGAGTTATACATTGCCCATATTTTGATAATGACTTAACCATTCCATTCCTATGTATCTAATAGGTTTATTCAATATTGATTTCAGGAGTTAGGTACATGAAGAGGATAAAATTACAAAAGCCCTAGTTTGTTCAAGTTCAAGCTAAAAGCAATGCAAGTGTGCATTTTGGGAAATCACTCCAAATGACCTTAGATGATTTTTGTAATCACTTGTATTGATGATATGACTTGTAACTAAGATGAGAAAAAATCAGGGACACTTAATTCCAACATTTAATCACTGAAATGTCAATTTAGAAAATTCATCACAGGTTATTCATCTGTCGAGTTGAAAACTCGACCGATCCAGTGAGTGTTTTTTTGAAGAGACCAATCGGTCTAGTTGCACACTCATAGAACTCAAATGACCAACTCACTGAGAAAAACTAATTTTATCTCATCAGTTGAGTTTCCCAGAGTAAACTCAACCGATAGTTTGAAAATTGGCTTTATCTCTTACTGGATTGGTCGAGTTACCTTTATTGAAACTCGATCGAATGTACTACATGGAAAATTTAGTAAAAGTGATTATAACTGTTGGAGTGTTATTTCGAGTGAGAATAGATCTGTTGTAACTGGGAAAACAACTATATTTCACCCTTAAGTGATCCCACACTTAGGAGAACACCCCCAACTATAAATAGGACCCCTTAGAGTTCATTTCAAGTTTGCTCATTCATGCTATTCTATGATCTTGCTATAGTTGAATGTGTTGCAACTCCTTGTGCCCCTTTCTCTCTCGTTTACATAGAATTTTGTGATTATGAGTGATTTAGGCCAGTTGTAAGAGAGCTACTTCCTTGTTCTTATAAATATATCATTCCATTCTATTTTCCCTACCTATTTCCTCAAAGAAGAAAAGGTGAAGCAAGCTGCTCCAAGTGAAGGTGGAGTTGTTGCTATTTTTCTTCAAGGTTGAAGAACAGTTGAATATCTTTGAGTGAAGGAGAAGGAAAAGGTTGAAGATCCAAGAAGAGTGGGCAATTCCTTGAAGGATGAAGACTTGTGCAAGAGTAGGTAAGTCCTTGGAAGAAGGTTGAAGACTCTTTGCAAAGTGGGTAAGTCCTTGGTAAGGTTGAAGACTCTTTGTATTGGATAGGTAAGTCCTTTGGTGGGTCTTGTGTTGTAACTCTTATTGGGGAATATATAGAGGAAAGCACTTGCAAAGTCCTAGAAGTTGACCTCTCTAGGTAGTGGATTGACTATCTCCTAGTTTGGAGAGTGGAACCACTCTAATTGACCTTATCCAAGTGCTTATTTCATTTCCTCTCATCATTTCTATGCTTGTTAGTTAGGACTTCAAATTTTAGTTAAGCGATTGGTTTTGATTGATAAAATTTGAAGGTATAATCTATCTTGTGAGAATTTTTGAATCTCTATTCACCCTCCCTCCTCTAGATCCCTAGATCCAACAAGTGGTATCAGAGCTTAGGATCTTCTCCAATAATATCCCATAATGCGAGAAGATGGGGGACAACCTACTTGGTTCACTCAACCTAGAGGGAGGCTTAACCATGCATCTCCCGATCTTTTACGACACCAACTTCCCCTGTTGGAAGAGGTATATGTAGTTATATATCCAAGGCAGGAACTTTGATATGCAGAAGGTGTTGGTCACACCATACAAGGAGTAAACTAGAGTTGTTGCAACATGGAGTGAAGTTGCACTTAAAGAAGCTCAACTCAATGCTAAAGCCATAAGCATCCTCTATGCAACCCTTACCCCAACGGAGTTCAACTGCATCTCATCTTGGGACACTGCCTATGAGATTTGGGACAAATTGTGCATTACCTATGGGGGAACAAAGAAAGTCAAGGAGGCTAAGATCTACATGTTCAACAACCTTCTAGAGAACTTCAAGATGGGCAAGATAGAAGGGATTGCAGAGATGTACTCTTGGCTAAATGTCATCATCAATGGGCTAGCTGTTTTGGGAAATACTTTGGATAGAGGTGTAATCAACTCCAAGATCTTTAGGACTCTACCAAAGAGATGGGAGTCAAAGGTGACCTCCATTGAATAAGTAAGGAGCCTTGGTGACATCCCAACTAAAGAGCTCATTGGAAACCTCCAAGCTCATGAGTCAAGGCTTGACAAGCAAGAAGAAGAAGCCAAGCAAGAAGAGAAGGAAGCCAAGAAGATCAAAATTAGTGCTTTCAAAGCACAAGTGGAGGCCAGCATCCTTCAACAACAACTTGCTTGTTAGACTTCTCCTTCCTCCTCTAGTGAAGATGATGGCCCTAGTGAGCATGAAGCCAACTACATCAAGGGAAAGCACTTCAAGGGAATGCAAGCCTCCTCCTCTACTCCTAGATGAGACAAGTGTGGGAAAAATGGACACTACAAGAGTGAATGTCCCAAGTCAAGAAAGTCACACCACAAGGGCAGCTCCAAGAATGAGGAAGAGTATAAGATCGAGAGAAGTTACAAGAGGAAGGACAAGTAGGATAAAAGACACAAGAATGAAGATCATGTATGTTGGGAAGCTTCATCCTCAAGTAGCACAAGCTCCATAGATGATGGAGAGTGCCACCTTGCACTCATGGCCTCTACTAGTGAAGAAATTGGTGAGGTAAGTGAGGTAAGCTTGCATGAGTTATCTAAGGAATCTATTATTGATATGTTTGTTTCTACCTATTCCTCTTTTGCTCAGTGTAAATCTAATAGAAAAAGGTTAGGAAAAATCTTTGATGATTTGTATGCTAAACTTGAAATTCTTGAGCTTAATGAGAAAACTCATCTTGAGAGCATTGATAACTTGCAAGGCCAATATCTTGATTTTAAGCTCCAATATAATGGAGTTGAGGTAGAGAATATCTTAAGAACATTTAAACGTTGAAGGAAGATAACCAAAAGTGCCTAAAGGAGCTTGAAACTCTTAAAATTGAAAATGTTGAATTTAAGCTTCTTGTTCATGCTCGTAAGGATCAGATAGATGTTTATCTTAAGGAAATTCAAGTGCTGAAATATAAAAATGCTAGGTTTCTTGGTCAAGTTAATGATTTATCTTCTAGACCTATCTTTCCTAGAAATGATATTGTTTCTATATCTCTTGAGAAAGGTTATTACTTAACTAAAGCCCTCTGTCTACAGGCTGACCTTGTTCATACTAGAGATGATATTGCTAGATTGTCTTCTACTATCATATCACTAAATGATGATAATCATAGACTTAGGGTCTCTCTACAGAAATTCCTCAAAGGGAAAAACTCCCTAAATGAAATCCTTGACCATTCTACCAAACAAAGTGGTACTAGTGATTTGGGATTTGTAGGGGAAGCACCAAAGGGAAAGAATAAAGCCAAAGGTAAGAAAAAGAGCAAGGAGATAGAGAGTCTTCTGACACTAAGAAGCCTATGGTTTGTTCTTATTGCAAATGTGATGATCATTACTCTACTGATTGTCCTTACAAGCCTAAGGGGACCAACACAAAGATGAAATGGGTCCCCAAGATAACTCCAGATCCCAAAGTTTGAGTTGGGAACTGACACTCTCCTTTCTTGTAGGAAAAAGGAAAATGGATTGTTGATAGTGGCTGCACTAAGCATATGACAGGTGATGTAAGACATTTCAATAACTTCACCAATAAGAAAAGATGTCCGGTTACATTTGGGGACAACAAGAAAGGTAAGGTCAAATGTGAGGGTGATGTAGGTGAATCCTTGTGTATCAATAATGTTCTTATTGTGGATGGCCTACATCACAATTTAATTAGTGTTAGTCAATTATGTGACAATAGTTACCTTGTGTTATTTACTTCTTTGAATGCTTGATTCTAGATTTCCTCACCTATCAAGTTATATATAAGGGAACTAGAAGTGGTAATATTTATGTCACTGTGCTTGACACTATTAAGCTTGTGGTTGGTAGATGCCTAGTAGTCATTTCGAGTGATATTTCTCTTTTTCATCGTCAGCTTTGTCATGTAAATATGCATCAGTTGAAGAAGTTGAGCAAAAAGGACTTTGTCAAGGGACTTCATCAATTAGATTTTGAAAAGGATGAGGAATGCCAACCTTGGACTCAAGGAAAGCAGACCAAGTCCTCCTTCAAATCCAAAGGAGTCCTTAGTACCAAGAGAGCTCTTGAATTTCTTTGCATTGATCTATTTGGACCAATCAGAACTCAATCTCTTCATGGTTTCAAATATTGCCATGTTATTGTCGATGATTTCTCTATATATACTTATACCTTATTTATTGTTTCTAAGAGTGATACGCTTGATGTTTTCTCTAGATTTTAGCGAGTTGAAAATGAAGCTTCTTGCCGCATCATTTCCATCCGTAGTGGTCATGGGGGAGAATTTGAAAATGATATTTTTGAACGTTTTTGTTAGCAATCTGGTTATGCACATAATTTTTCTTCACCTCGAACACCTCAACAAAATGGGATTGTAGAGAGCAATAATAGGTCACTATAGGAGATGTTTAGGACCATGCTTTTAGAGTATGACACTCTAAAGAAGTTTGGGCTGAAGTCGTCAGTACCTCATGTTTTGTGCAAAACTGAGTTTTTACACATCCTTCTTTGAAGAAAACCCCCTATGAGATATAGCATGGTAGGAAGCCTTCTATTGAGTATTTTCATGTTTTCAGATGTCCTTGGTTTGTTTTGAATAGGAAAGATTCTCTCGACAAGTTTGATCTGAAATCTTATAAGGCTTTCTTTCTTGGCTACATCACTACTAGCAATGCTTATAGAGTGTTTAATATTGATCTTGCTAAAGTAGAAGAATCTATAAATGATAAGTTTCTGTAGACTAACCCCTCGATTCCCAAAGATATTGTTCCAAATGATGATGTTGAAGGTGAGGTAATTCCTATTCTAAAAGAGCTCAACATCACCCAAAAGGGAAAAGAGGTGGTCATTCATGAAGAAGAGAAAGATGAAGATAAGAAGGATCCAACTCTCTAATTTGCAAAGAATCATCCAAAATAGCTGATTTTAGGTGATCCATTTGAAAGAGTGAAGACACGGGCTACATTCAACAAAGAACAAGCCAATATCGCCTTCATCTCACAACTTGAACCAAAGAACGTCAAAGAGGTTCTTGGAGATGATAAGTGGATCCTATCTATGCAAGAAGAGTTGGAGCAATTTGAAAAGAACAAAGTATGGAACCTAGTTCCAAGACCAAGTGATATAAAGATCATTACTGCCAAATGGGTCTACAGAAACAAGCTTAATGAAATTGGCAAAGTGGTAAGGAACAAAGCAATGTTACTGTCTCAAGGCTACAATCAGCAGGAAGGTATAGATTTTGATGAAACATATGCATCTGTTGCTAGACTTGAGTCCATTTGTATGTTACTTGCCTTTTCTAGTTAGAAAAACTTTCTTCTATATCAAATGGATGTTAAAAGTGTGTTTTTAAATGGTACAATTGAGGAGGAAGTGTATGTTGCATAACTTCCTGGCTTTGAACATGATAGTTTACCTAACCATGTTTATTTGTTGCAAATATCTCTCTATGGACTCAAACAAGAACCTCGAGATTGGTATGAGAACTTAAAGACTTTTTGTTAGATCATGGGTATATCATGGGCAAAGTAGATTCTACCTTTTTTCTAAAGGACACTTCTAACAATTTTCTTATCATTCAAATATATGTTGATGATATCATTTTTTGTGGAACTAACCTTGATCTTTGTAAAGAATTTAGTGATCATATGCAGAGTGAATTTGAAATGAGGATGATGGGTGATCTCGCGTTCTTCCTCGACTTTTAAATCAAGAAAACTAAAGATGGGGACTTCATCAACCAAGGTAAGAACACAAGCGAGCTACTTAAGCACTTTGGGATGGAGAACACCAAGTCGATGGAAACACCCATGAAAAACACCGCCAAACTTGCTAAGGGTGAAGAAGGTGAGAAGGTAGATGAGAAGCTCTATAGAGGTATGATCGGAAGTTTACTCTACTTAACTGCCTCTAGACCTGATATAATGTTTAGTGTTGGATTGTGTGCTTGCTTTCAATCAAATCCCAAGAAATCACATCTTATAGCTGTTAAGAGGATTTTAAGGTACTTAGCTGAAACCCCAAATTTTGGTCTATGGTATCCCAAGTCAAGGGACTTTACTCTCACAACTTATAGTGACGTGGATTATGTAGGATGCTTGATTGATAGAAAGTGTACAAGTGGCACTTACTTTCTCCTAGGACCATGTTTGGTGTCTGGGTTCTTCAAGAAATAGAGCATAGTGGCATTATCAACCACCAAGGTTGAATATGTTGTAGTCGAGAGTTGTTCTGCCCATGTCCTACAGATGAAGGAAATACTCCAAGACTTTAACATTCACTTTAATGATTCTCCTATCTATTTTGATAATACTAATGCAATTAACTTGTCATATAATCCTATCTTACATAGTAGATCTAAGCATATAGAGGTTCTCCATCATTTTCTTCATGATCACATTGCCTAAAAGGATATCTATATCACACATGTGGACATGAAAAATCAGTTGGCAGATATTTTCACTAAACCTCTAGCTAGAGAGAAATTTAACTTTGTTAGATCTAAACTGCTTTGAATGAATCTGATATGCCTTCTAGATAGTTGTCACCTATCATGTATGCCCTGCCTATGTTGTAATCACCATTGCTTGTTGATATGCTAAAACTCAAATTTTCATGTTCTTTTTGTCTTATTTTTCTCTTGTTTTTGGGTTTTTTCTGCAAATGCTTGTTTTATCGCAAAATAGTACCCAATGATGAGTTATATGTGCCTAAGTATATGTGTTTAAAATGCACAATGGACTTGAAAAATAAATATAATTAGCACTTTAATATCTAGAAATTAGAATTTCTAATTTTTGGTTAGGTTGACCATCGGTCGAGTTGACAACTTGACCGATCAGTGATTGAGAGATTTTTGAAAGAGCTTATCCATCAAGTTTCTGAGTCACAGAACTTGGCCGATGGTCGGGCTGGAGCAAACTTGAGATAGGTTTGGTCGAATTTTCTCCCTCTCAACTAGAGAAAATTTGACCGATCCAACCTCTAGCTCCCTCTTGCTCTGAACTCTATCCCCGACCTTCCTCTACCTAGCCCTAGTTCGACCTAGATCAACCTTCCTTGACCTCTTTCCTATCAACCCTAGGCGTGGATGGGTTTTGGTGGTGTTTCTCTAGCATTTGATCTCTCCATCCTCTCCATTTTGTATCCATGGCATCCAATAGGAGAAAGAGGGATGTCCCAACTAATGCACCATCATTTTTTTCCAACTTTCACTTGATTCCCTTTGATGACAATTTTTTTGTCTAAAATGAGGCTCTAAATAGGTACAAGGAGCTCCTTCCTAGGAACCCCTTTCCATTTCGTACCCTTTTTTATACACGCCCACTGAGACAAGAGGTCATAGATCAAGTAGTAGAGTTGTTGTAAGACCACCATCTCTCTTCCTTGGGTGTTAATCGTGCATTCTATAACAATTCCATCACAAGCACCAAAGGCGTTCACAAATTCTATGCAAATTTGCATTGGAATTATGACACCCTCGTACCCCCACCTAATACGCAAGTAGTCCTCATCTCTATGAGGTTGGGAAGAAATTCCAAGTCTTGAGGATACCCTGAACATCTTTTTTTGGGTACTGAATTGACTGACACCTGGCAGAAAAGACTATCCTGAGTATTTTGACCTAGTCGAGCCTAAGGCCTTCTACAAGAAATATGCTCTTATTCTCCCTGATATTTATAAGTTATTGAAGAAGCCTCAATTCCCATATAGGAAGAAGTGCACCCTTCCCTCCTTTTCCTTAGACCTCAAGAGACGCATACTTGCGTTAGTTGTTAACTGCAATATTCATCCAAAGAACAATCAGACTAAAATTGTAGAAAACATTGCAGTGATTATTACCTGTCTCTTGAAGAACATAGGATTCAAGTGGGTGAGACACGTTCTACACCATATGACTTACTTTGACTTAGGTAAGAACACTCGTGGAACCCACCCACCCTACTCATCCCTTATATGTGGTCTTTTCTAGCTTGCCACTAGCAAATATCTTTTCTATTACCTACACTACAAACCTGCTTGGAAAGGAGTTTTCATCAGTGAGACCACACTTCAGAAGTATGTGCCTATCCTATCCTCTACTACACCTGGTGCCTCTACCTCTACCTCTACCTGAGCACCTCCACCACCTCATCCTAACCGACCTACCCGCACCTCGTTCCATGTATCCAATGCATCCCTTATGGGCTACATGATGCATCAATAGGCATACAACCTTCATGTTCAGGAGCACCTGCATCAGGACCTTTGTGCTATCATGTATGACATGAACCTATCATGTAAACACCCTTACCCTGCCTACCAGCCCTACCCAGGAAGTGACTATGCATCCTTTGCATATGATCTCTTTTACCCTGCCCTTCCACAAACTTCTTCCGCCACTACACCCTCTAATGTTGGTGGATCTACCCCTAGATTGCTACCTCTACATTTTGTCCCCTTAGCCACCTTTCTTTCTATTCTTGGTACTTTTGCTCCTTCCTTCCCACATGCCAATGAGCTCCATGCTTTCGCCATGTCTTGGGCTGAGCAGAATGCTCATTGGCCCGATCGTGGTTTCGATCCCTTTGCTGATGTCGAGATGCCAGACCAAGTTGATGAAGAGGATGTTGCTGACAAGGAGGTTGATGAGGATGATGGTGATTCTTCTGATGAGGGCTCTAATGGATTTACTGGTGACTCTGGTGCTGATGTTGCACCTTCAGACGAAGATGACGACAATGAGACTGAAGCTTCAAATGTAGATGTTATTGTGGACAATGTAGACATATATGACCTAGATGTTTAGTTTTTATAGTTTTTAGTCTAGATTTTGATCATATATATATATATATATATATATATATATATCTAGGCTATTTTGTGTTAAAAACATCTAGGCACATTTTCTTAGTTGTACTATTTTTATCATCTAGTTTTCATCATTTTGGCTTGAAGTTGTTATTGAGAACATTCTTTCTAGGTTGTAATTTTAATTTTGTGTCTACTTATTCTTTGATTTACTATATCTCATTAGTTGATGCCATGTCTACCATATTTTGATTGTGCCTTAGATTGTTTGCATCTCTCATCTCTGTTTGGTGTATGCATTGAGATTGCATGTTGTGCTTGGAGAAGACCTATTTCTATCCTCCTCTACCCCCTTCCTTTTTATAATGTTAAAAGGGGGAGATAAGTTTGATGTTTTGAAGCTCACCCATATTGCTTTTATTGCCTATGTGATCCTTTTCTTGTTCATTATATGCTTTATCATTTGACTTGCTAAAGGACCATATAGTATATATTTCTCATGTTTCTTTGTGTAGATAGACTAACTATGCAGGTAAGAGTAAACATAGATTGAGGGGGAGAAATTCACATTGTTCAAATCTCAAATCCCATTACAATTTAAAAGGTAAAGGTATAACTTTACATATCCTTTTCAGTATGATTGAGGAATGGTTTGTCATTGTTAGAAAGGGAGAGAATGATGACTTGAGAGTTATACATTGCCCATATTTTGATAATGACTTAACCATTCTATTCCTATGTATCTAATATGTTTGTTCAAGATTGATTTCAGGCGTTAGGTACATGAAAAGGATCAAATTACACAAGCCCTAGCTTGTTCAAGTTCAAGTCAAAAGCAATGCAAGTGTGCATTTTCGAAAATCACTCCAAATGACCTTAGATGAATTTTGTAATCACTTGTATTGTTGATATGACTTTTAAAACTAAGATGAGAAAAAATTAGGGAAACTTACTTCCAACATTTAATCACTCAAATGTCAATTTAGAAAATTTGTCACAGGATGTTCATCATTCGAGTAGAAACTCGATCGATCTCGTGAGAGATTTTATGAAGAGACCAATCAGTTGAGTTGCACATTCATAGAACTTGACTAACTGACTCACTGATCAAAATTGATTTTAGCTCATCAGTCGAGTTTCCCAAAAAAAAATCATCCAATAGTTTGAAAATTGGATTTGTCTCTTGGTGGATCGGTCGAGCTACCTTTGTTGAAACTCAACCAAATGTATTGTAAAAAACACACAGAAAAAGTGATTATAACTATTGGTGGGTTGTTATGAGAAAGAATAGACCTGTTACAACTTGGAAAATAGATATATTTCTCCCTTAAGTGATCCCACACTCAAGGGAACACCCCAGCTGTAAATAGGACCCCTTGGAATTCATTCCAAGTTTGCTCATTCATGTTATTCTATGTTTTTGTTATACTTGAGTGTGTTGCAACTCCTTGAGCCCCTTTCTCTCTCTCATTTACATAGCATTTTGTGATTATGAGTGAGTTAGGCTAGTTTTATGAGGTCTACTTCCTTGTTCTTGTAAATCTCTCATCCCATTCCATATTCCCTACCCCTTTCCTCAAAGAAACAAAGGTAAAGCAAGATGCTCCAAGTGAAGGTGAAGTTGTTGTTTTTCTTTTTCAAGGTTGAAGAAGAGGTGAACATCTTCTTCAAGTGAAGGAGAAGGAAAAGGTTGAAGATCCAAGAAGAGTGGGTAATTCCTTAAAGGTTGAAGACTTGTGGAAGAGTAGGTAAGTCCTTGAAAGATGGAAGAAGACTCTTTGCAAAGTGGGTAAGTCCTTGGTAAGGTTGAAGACTCTTTGTATTTGATAGGTAAGTCATTTGGTGGGTCTTGTGTTGTAACTCTTATTGGTGAATATGTAGAGGAAATCACCTGCAAAGTCCTAGAGGTTGACCTCTATAGGTAGTGGATTGACTCTCTCCTAGTTTGGAGAGTAGAACCACTCTGAATGACCTTATCTAAGTTCTTGTTTCATTTTCTCTCATCCTTGCTATGCTTGTTAGTTAGGACTTCAAATTGCACTTAGGCTATTGGTTTTTATTGATAAAATTTGAAGGTGTAATCTATCTTGTGAGAATTTTTTAAGCTCTATTCACCCCCTCTCTAGAGTCCTAGATCCAATAGGTTTAGAAGCTGAGAAAGAGATAATGATGGTGAAGGTATGATTGAGACACCATGGAGTTCAAGAATCCATGTGGGAACTTGAGGATTAGATGAGGAGCCTATATCCTAATTTATTATATATTTTGAGGACGACAATTATCAATTGAGGGATGGTTTGTAAAACCCAAACCTAAGTAAACCTTAAAAACTTGAAATTTGTATCTTAATTTCTTATTTAGTCTAATTTCTTGTTTAGTCTAATTTTTTCTTCTCTGTGTTAAAATCATGATTCCAAGATGGAGTCAAGTTGAAAACACTTAATACTACATCATGTGTTACAAATGAATGTGAACACACTAAGTAATCAAAAACCCTAAATTTGGGTAATGAACTAATATATGAATACCAAGTTATTATTAGACCCTAATCTACATGTTAAATTAATGATTAAGTAAAATTTTTATTGAATTTCTATATTCTAAGAACAAAGATGTTTATTTAGTGTTGAGCTTAATCTTTTCTTTTTACTCAAGTATAGAGAATAATGTATGGTAAATACATGTTAGCATTGTTTATGCAAAATATGTTCTAAGTTGGTGCCCTTAAATGTGATTGTTAGTCCTAGAAATCAAATAGTTTGAAGTACATTTAATGTTGAGTTGAAATTACATATGATAATGTTTTTGGGTCTTGTCAATAAAATCATCCAAGTTAATGGAAAAATCAAGTGTGTCCATGTTGATAAAATGGGCTAAATTTATGGTTAACTTGACAAATTTTCTTTTAAACCAGGTAGAGGTTCTTAGGGTATGAAATCAACCAATTTGAAGATAAATCAATCTACTTTTTCATGACCCCCATTTATCATTATTTTTTAATGTTGAATTTATTGTTTCTATTGATGCTTGAACCTAGGATGAAGAAATCAGACAGTTTCTTGACAATACAGTGAGCTGACATGCAAAGAATCATCTATCTTGATTTATGTTGTCTTCTCTATTTTGACTTATGCCAAATCATTGGGCTATATAACAACCAAATTTTCCTAAGCTCTAGTGATTCTTTATTTTGACCAGATGGATACACATATGTGGTATGTTTTTGTATGTTTCATCATTTCATTTTGACTTTTTTTCTTCTTTTTGTTGGGCTCCTACTCTAGAAATTCATAGGATTTTAGTGGTGGTTGGGACCAATGCATGATCTCTCTTTGAAGGTTTCAATATCAAAGGATTGGATTATTCCTTTGCATCAAGGATCTGTAGGGCAAATTTTTTTGTTACATGGTCTACATCTCCTCTGGTTCTATGTCTCTATTTCTAGTTTGTCATTCTTGCATGAATTTCCTTCCTAACTATTTTAATGGCTTGAAGAGACTTGCCAAGGTTAAATCTTGATTGAGCTAGGATTTTGGAAAAAAATCATACTACTACTTGTAAAGTCTACAAATTCATACATTACTCTTACTATTGAAAGATGAGTAGATATCCATATTTAGAAAAGATAATGGTATTCCATTTTATATGTTTTCATATCATGCAAAAAGCATCCCTAATGATTTAAATGCTTATGATTGTACTTTTTTTCTTGAGAAATTAGATATGAAACATTTGTTTAATCTTTCCCTTGCTATGTATAAGTTTGAAAAGCCTCAAAATCTAAATGATATGTAATAGTCCTGCATATTATGGTGGTATTTCCTTGAATATATGAAAGAAATGCTAAATGTGAAGGATTATGGTTGTCATTAGTGAACTTTGGACCATAATGTTGTGCAATATAGACTGAAATTCCATAGTTCTAACCTTATTACAAAATTTTGTGATGAGAAGTGATGATGTTATTCCTTTGAGGACATTATATGGCATACATATCATTTATTGTTAAAGGTAAAATGTTTGAATTTTAATCATTCAACTTTTGAACTACTTATTTATAGTGTGCTAATGTATAAGCCTTGATATTTTGAATATGGAACTTCACGCCTAAACTCAAGTACAATCTTTATTATTGAAATCATTAAGATGAGTAAGATACTTATTAATGAAGAGAAACCATACTATATCAAAATAGATCCCATGAACATCATGAGCCTCCCTCAATGTTCATGTTGGGGTGGTGACAAGGATCTATCTTCATTGGATGAAATCAATGTAAAAAAGAACTAGGGTGGTCTAGATCCTTAGGAATAAATTATAGAGGGTTAGTTGGGGGCAAGAGGTGGTTTTGAGACCCTAAATCTCTTTTTCTGTGTGGATGATTAGTTGATAGAAACCAACTCCCATATATGAGATGAGAATAATGTGAATTGTAACAAAATACACAATGTGAGAAGATGTGTATAAGGTATGTGTTGTGATACACTTTGTCCATGTACCAAAGTGTGGGAATGAATGGTAGAGAGTTTAATATATCCAAATCTAGGTACTTGATCCGCTTTATATTATGCCTCTTTTTATTATTAAAGATGTAATTCCTTTTTTTGGATAAGGAAAAATATTACTAAACCATCAAATCTACAAAAACATATATGAGTCTAACCCACTCTGTATACTTTACAAGGTCACATCAGACCCCACATCAACAAAACCTCGAGTTTGATCCTCAACAAGATCTTTGGGTTAGCCTTACAAAACCAAACCAAACTATATACAATATCATCAAAAAGTTGAAACTTGTCCCTTTCCTTTTTCCCATGCAGCCTACGGTTTCTCTCCTACCACACCAGGTATATCAAACTGGACCAAACAAGTCCGGCAAACCTTTTCATATGTCTATCCCCTTTCGTTCTATTCAAAATCTAGATCGTGGAATCATGAAGGCCGAGGGGTGGGGTGCCGCCCCACAAGAGATTGAGAGAGCAGCGGGTCCATAGATATTTTGTATACATACAGTCAAAGTAGATATGCAAGTGTGATTCATGTACCTGTCGGTAGAGAAGACAGACTGATTCCACAGCAGCCCCCCATTTTCTCAACCTATCCTTAGTGGGAAGTCTACCCAAAAGGGCATGGTAAGTGTAGAAACTCCACTTGGGACAATGTATCTTGTACCATATCAACTGGTGCCAAGGAACTTGAGGTTGGTTGTACAAGATCCGCCAAGGTTTACTACCCACAACTAGCTTCCAGTTCCCCTCCTCTTCCTCATAATGTTGTTTGCAATTGTCCCAAATCATACACATGCTATGCCAAATCCTCAAGCAACCCACCAAATCTTTAGCTCCACAGTTACCAGAAGAATTGTACCGGGTTCTCATCCAGCCACTCTAAATGTTGTCCGGTTCCATCAAGAATTGGTGTATTCTTTTAGTCGTGGCTTCCCACATGATATCAGAAGGATATTTCAAACCTAGGCCCCCCATGCCTCGGTTGCACAACAGAAGCCCAAGCAACAACGTGCTGCCCTCCTCTCCACAAAAAACTTTCCATAGTAGATCTAAATCTACCCAAAATAAACTCTGGGATATCAGCTAGTCTACACCAAAAACCAACCATGCTCTGTAGGACATTTTTAATAAGTACCGCTCTACCTGCCATGGACATATTAATACCAACCCATTTATCAACCTTGAGCCTTAGATTATCCAAGCACATGTTGAAGTTAGAACCTCTCCCTGCACCTCCTGAGATGGGGATACCTAAGTATCTAGTAGGGAAGGAATCCATCTCCAAATGAATAGAAACCTTCAGACGTCCTCTCCTTGCATCACAAGATTTGGATAGGAAAACCTATGACTTGATGTCACTGATGTAAAGGCAAGACATGTCCGCAAATCTCCCCAACACAGCTCTAACCCCTCTGAAGATTTTAGCATTAGAAGTAACGAAAAACATCAGATCATCAGTGAAGATCATATGGTTTAGCACCTTAATACCATGCACCTTATACAGTTTAATGTTCCCTTCGTCTTCATCTTTTTGGAGAAGAAAGGAGAGATTCTCCATAACCATCATGAACAACAGGGGTGAGAGAAGATCCCCCTTCCTGAGACCATTAGAAGCTCTAAACAGGCCTTTGGGAACCCCATTGATAAGCACAGAGAAAGAGGTTGTCTGTATGCACTGCATGGGGATATTTATGAACCTGTTAGAAAACCCCAATGCCTCCATAGTGCTCCACAGGCCCTTCTAAGAAATGTGGTCATAAGCCTTTGTTATATCTAATTTGATGCACACCTTCTTGTTGCTGCCTTTCACATGAAAGTCTTGAAGAAATTCCATTGCAAGGAGAACATTATCATGTAGAGCACGACGCTTCACAAAAGCAGCCTGGTTAGGAGATATGATGACTGACAAGATGTTCTTCAAATGTCTCACAAGAACTTGGATATGATTTTATAGATCACAGAACAACAGGCAATAGGGAGAAAATCATTCATCTCAGCAGCTCCCATCTTCTTTGGTATCAACCCGATGAAGGTGTGATTAACTTGGCGCACCATTCTCCCACCGACCAAGAACCACCTCACAACATTGCACACACATCCCTGCAAATGATATGCCAACAATTTTGAAAAAACTTTGCATTGAACCCATCCAGTCCCGGGGCTTTAGAAGCACCTATGGAGAAAGCAACTTCCTTGATTTCCTCATCTGATGCCAACTTGATAAGATCTCTATTCATCTCATCGGTTACCCTCTTAATTAGCAGTGATAGCCTACTACTAGTATCATTCCCACCTCGATTATATAAATTGGTGAAATACCCAACCGCAAACTCCTCCACGTTGGTCACTTCATCCACAATCTCTCCATTTAAATCAATCAAATTGTGAATATAGTCCTTCATATTATTTCTTTTAACTACATCATGGTAGATTGTATAATTACAATCACCATCTTTAAGCCACTTCAGCCTACTTCTCTGCCATCTGGATATTTCATGAGCTTTCTCGAGTTGAGTGAGTCTCTTTCCAGACTTGTCCTCCGCTTCCATACACCCAGGATCATTAGGATGCATCCTAAGCTCACCCGCATCACCCTCATACTCTTCTTTAGCTTGTTTGATCAGATTGGGTAAATCCACTAATTTAGTGGACCAGGTCTTGAGGTTAATTTTAACATTTTTCAGCTTCTCTGCCACCACAAAGAGAGGATTCCCCTCCACCCTTCCATTCTATCTATTTTTCACAACCCCTTCGAAGGAGGGCCACATAAGCCAGTGATTCAAGAATCTGAACGACCTATTAACTTTCTGCTGTTTAGAAAGTTGGACCTCCATCCACGAATGGTCACTGTTAGGATGACCCCTCAACTTAAGGGTAGCTTCTTGGAAAACATCTAACCAAGCCTCATTCACTAACCCTCGATCCAGATTGCTAGATATCCATCTAATGGGGTTCCCTTTATTGTGCCAAGTGATCAGCCCGCCTCTCATGTTTAATTCAAAAAGATTTGCAGCATCGACTGCATCATTGAATCTGTTCAGGATGGTTTTTGGAATTGGAAGTCCTCCCCATTTCTCCCTAGCCTTCCTTACTTGGTTAAAGTCACCCACAACCAATTGAGGAAGTGCATGTTGCGTACATTGAACTAAACCATCCCATAGTCTTCTCCTGTCCACCTCAAAATTAGACCCATACACTACTGAAAGGACATAGTGAAAGCCCCCTGTATTAATACAGCTTACAGTGACCAGCTGGTCACTCTAAAAAATCAGCTGCACATCCCATATAACTGAATTTCACCCAATCACAATCTTTCCTCCTTCAATGCTATTCAAGTTCGTGCAATAGTCCCAACCACCAGGGAACAAACCCTTTACTCTTTTTGCCACTTCTCTTCAAATTCTCATCTCCAAGAAAACCACCATCGATGCCTTTTTGTCCTGTATGATATGTCTGAGGGTTTCCTACTTCCCAGGACATGAAGCACCCCTCACATTCCATATCAGCAAGGTCATTGGCTGCCCTCAACCACCTCCCCTCTCCCAGGGAAGCTTCCTCATCCTCCTGCTCTGCCTCTACCTCTACCTCTTCCTCTATGCATCTTCTCATCCCCACCATCGCTTCTCGTGCTTACTCTTCTAGTATTTTGTAGAACCACTTCCTCAGTTCCTTGGTGTTCCAGCACCTGAAACAGATTTACAGAGTCTTCCAACACCTCCCCTTCCTCATACGTCTGGTCAGTTTCCATATTGTCTTCTTTCTCTATTGCCACCACCACTGCATCAACAACAGCCTGAGTGGCGACCCCTTCCCGAGTCATCTCAAGCCCCTGTCCTCCGCCCTCAATTTCCACCACATCAACCCCAGCCTGATCATCATCACATATAGGTTCTTCAGCAGTCCTCACCATTTTTTTTTTGTTTTTGTTGTTGTTTCTATGATGTTAGTCACCTGGCTCCTCTGCAATGGCCTTCTCGATCTCCCAATTCTGTGTTGGGTGGTAAATGATGATTTATAATACATTAGGAATAAATGGATTCAAGAAATATATTGTTTTTAAGAAAAATATTTTATATGAATTTTAAAAATAAGTTAATATATTAAATGGTTAGTGGGTTTAAGTGTACAATGTACTAATAACATACTCCTACATTGGATAAAATGATGATTTATCTACAAATATTTCATCTACATATATTGTATTTATAGTTAAAATATTTTCCTTCACAAATTAAATAAGTGTAATTGAAACAAATGTAGTTAACTCAAATAACTAAAAATTGACTACATGTATTAATTCACTATATAATTTTATTTCTAACCCCTATCCCCCTCACCCAAAAAAAAACAAAAAACAAGATACTCAAAAAATTCAACTTTCTACATGCTTCTCCCACCCCTTATTGGCATTGTTGATATTCCCTCCTCCCCCAATCACCAATGACACTTCATTGTGCATGAACTGACTCCACACTGACCTCATCTAACTTGAAGAACTTTCTCTCCACCAACCCCCTCTCCCATAACCCCCAATAGTGCATCAACACATCATGATCTCTCCCCTCAATCTCTTCACCTCTATTGTTTATTGGATCTGATCACTCTCTCTCCTTATCACCCTCTTCTTCTTTTCCACACCCCAAATTTCCTCCATCTCTAGCATGTCACCTGCAGATGGGAGGTAAGGAACAATTGAAAAGACTTGTGAAGAAATAAAAGAGAGGACTAGATCTAGGTTGAACCGCATATGCTCAAGTAAAGGGGTCACATTTCTTCAATATTGCACCTCATATTCGGAGGGTAAGCTATCTTATATACATAGAATGATAGTTTTTGGTTTTCAATAAAAATTTGATTTATTTCATAGTAGTATATTCTTCTTTTATATCATTTCCTTCTACAAATTTTCTTCCCATGGTTTACTTTTATACGTGTGGCTCATAAATTTAATGTTATTGTTGAAAATATATTTTTTAAATTATATTGTGATGCATGGTATTTGTTTCTTGAGTCGGGAGAGTGAAGAATTTATGTAACATTCTATCATAAATCTTCAATTTCATAAAATTTTGTATGTTTCATTGTGATGATAACCATCTATAATGAACCTAAAACCTTCTATATTAGTGCATTCTCTATGAGAAAAATTTAATCTTTTTTTCTCCTAGTTGATAAATGCACATGTGAGTTTAAGTGCAATGTAATCGTGTTTTTTAATATGAAAATCATCTATCTTTAGTCATTTATTTGCAATGTTGGTGCCAACATGGAGGTATTAGTTGGCTTTCTATCCTAGCATTGATTCAATATTTATGGAATATTGTGTGATGATATTTGTCTAGGGAAAACTCTTTAGGCATGTAGCTTCTCTTATTCCTTAAAATACATTGCCATAATTGAGAGTTTTTAGTGCCAGTCACCCCTACACATTATTAAGTTGAAAATTCCTTGTTGTTTAGTTTGTTGGAAACCATATATGTTGACCCCATACCCAGAGACTCAAATTGAGGACATAGAGCATATAGGGCCCATCGTAGGGTTGTCGAGGCAGAGGGGACAGGAAACGACACCTAGGGGGAGCAGGGAGTGCACACTGGCGGCCGCCCCTCTCCCCTGAGTGTGGATGGAATGTGGAGCCCTAGTCTCTTACATGGTCCTAGACCACTAATTGAAATACAAATCATAATGTTCTTAAGTAATCCATTATGCTACATTAATTAGGTGCTCCAACTCTTATTAAGAATCCTAGTTTATTTTTCAAAAGTATGAATTTCTTTATTCCAAATTTTTTTAGATATGTACCATGGATGTCAATTACTTTCAGATATCTTTGTTAGGGTGTTTCCTTTATGCTCCAGTTGTTTTTATGGAAACTAATGAAGCATAAAATAGGTCATTTACTGACTTTTTTCTAACTAATTTGTTGACTTCTATTCTGACACAAACTATCATCTTACTATTTTAAAAATCCCACTCAATTAGTATTAAAAAACTGTGTCTGCTTTATAGTTATTGTGAAATATACTTTAGTATTTGTAGGTAATCACCTATGTTGGTAATAGTCACTAGCTAGATGGATACAATTGCATTTTAATGGTACATTTTCTATCAGAAAATAAGGTTACCACAATCTTCTTTTGCTTCTCGTATAGTACGTAGTGGTTCTCATCTCATCCAATTTGAGAGAGATATTGTAGATAAGTACCAAATTATTGGGCATGGAGGTAACAATAATAGTTAATATATTTAACATCCTTAGTTATACTTCTAAAGAACAAACTAGGTAAGTCTATGAAATCTGTATAATAGATATAGTTGATCATTTCTTCTAGTTCATTGACTGGAATATAAAAACCATAGTTTCTACAAGTAAGTATTATCATTCTATGCTTCATGATGGTTACTAAAATATCATGTTGTCAGATCCCTCACTAAACTATGGATATTGTATTAGATAAATGATACTTTTAGACACCCCTTGTGCCCTTTACACTAGGGCATGTCAAACATGATAAGCGGGTAAATTAAGGGCTAGTAAAGTGCACCATTGGTGCAAGCACCAATACTAGTGAAGAGTAGTATGTAGACTTGATGATATTGACTAAATACCTTCACATGGGGCATATGAAATCAGAAGTCTTTGAGGATTGAAAAACAAATAGTGATTTCATCTCTTCACTAAAAGCGCAATGCATTGCTTCATTTGAAACATGGGATATCTATAACTAGGAATATCTTGTCTGATTCATTTAGGTCTATGGACTCACAACCACAATCTATGAAATGCTTAAGAAGGGCATAGGAGAACTGGGTGTATGTTTGTGTGATATGTTGAGAAGGGACCTTCTACTGTAGTTTATGGCATAATTATTATATGTAATAATTATAAGAGAATATTGAGCTGATATCTAATTTTAGCCCATATTTTATTACTTGTGAAGCTCTTTCTAGTTCTTTCTTTGAGTGGGACAAATTGCCATCAAATGATATATTGATGGTATTGAAGCATATTTTAGTTTATTACTAGTGAAGCTCTTTCTAGTTCTTCCTTTGAGTGGGACAAATTTCCATCAAATGAGATATTGATGGTACTAAAGCATATTTTAGGAAGCCCATTAGATTGGCATTTCCAAACTAGAAAGAAATTTGGCTAACATTTCTTACATTGGTAATGTAGTCCCCATTTCTTACATTCTCTTTCTTTTAAATGTTTCCTAATTTTCCATATTTTTAGTTATTATTCCATTGGTACTGAGAGTGATTGATGAAGAGACTGCTAATTGGGGTACCTTAATGTACTTGGTTCGAAGACTACCTAGTCCATACCTTCAATTTCCTTTCTCAAAATACGGTAGATTTTTGACTAAAATACAAGAATGTGGTTGGCATAATCAAGGAACAATAGTGCAATAATGGAGACCAAATGTAACCCAAAAACATTACTACTAGTAGTATATTACATCAATGCATGTCATATTATATTGTCCATCTACATGTATATTTGTGTGATTGGTTTAGAAAAGTACATGAGCATTCCTTGTCAGATGCTACATAATGTTTCAAAAAACATGTTGCATTATGGTATCTTATTGGAAAAGATTCTCCCCATTTAGTCTTTAACAATCATTGTCATAGCCCATGCCCTTCCTTTGTAAGTTGTGTGGACCAAAGAACAAGAATGAGTCATGGAAAATAAGATACATATTGAATATATAAAATTTAAAGAAGTTCAAAAAATAGCAGTAGGCATTACTCATTTATCAATTGTGTATGCATTATATAATCATTTTTAAGTATTTGGATTACTTTTCAATTATATGATCCACTAGCATCTTAAATTGATCATGCATAACAGTGATGTGCTATGCACGTGTATTTACTAGTTATTTAAAAGTATGACTGATTGGAGTTAAGAAATCAAAATGCCTTACAAAAATCAATCACTCAAGTAAGTGTCTTGTGGGGTTAATTATACAAATATACCAAATATTTAGTTTTGACCATAATTTGTCTTTCTTAAATCATTAGAAGTTTAGTAGATGAAAGGAAAAAGATATATAGTGTATCAGGTTGATTAAATTGATGGGTAAATAAATTAAATGAGTACTTAACAAACCAATAAAGTACTAAAATACCAAACAAATTCAAAAGAAGATATTGTCATAAAAATTAGATTCACCATATTATAATTATCTCAAGTATACATTGTCATGTAAATCGAATTATTTTTCCAATTCATTTAATTTGTTGAAAATTATAGCTTTAATTCATAGAATTACATCAAATACTTACATTTTAATGCCACAATTTGTTTGTTCCTTCTCAAAGTAATGTGTAAGAATCCCACTTTTATTTAGGTCATTAGTCTTTCATTTTGTTCATAGAACACAAGACACACCAACGAGCAATGGTCATTTCCTCCCCCCTTCTTATTCTTATCTTCTCTTCCTCTTCCTTCCCTATTCTCCCCCCTCTTCCTCCCTTAACTCTTCTTTCCATAGGTTTTAAGGACCCTAGTCATCACTATAAATTCTCCTTGTGGTCTATCCATGCAAAACTACCTCAACACATCTAGTGGCTAGCAGAGGCACCTATGGTGGCTAAAATTGCCTACTACATCCATCACTTGGGCCTTCTACATAACCACCCTCCTCTCATCCTTCCTTCCTTCTCTCCTCCTTCTTGAAATTCATCTTTTCTAGTGTGGAATCGTAGCATCTTGTAGACGGTTGTTCAAGAATAACAATAGTCCAACCATGAAGCATAGGAAACAACCTTGCAGCTAATTTCTCTCTATTCGATGCTTGTTTGTATTGCTCCTTTTCACACCACTTCTATCCTTTATTATGCAACTAACAGATATATGTTGTCCTAGTTTCTTACTTATCTATAAATGGGAATTTTGTATCCATTGTGACTTGTTGAGATCATGTTGAAAGACATGACTTATGTAAAGTAAATGTAAAACTTTCTCAGAATATTTCTCTTGTTGCTAATACTCCATCTAACTATTCTAAAAAATTGTGTCAAACCTAGGGACCTGCAAGTTTGTAGTAGTTTTTATAGGAATATTTTATGTACCTTTATGTTCTATTTTTACATGATCATCCAGTTATGATATGTCTATCTTAGAAAACTCTTTTATATTGATTGGTTTACTTAGACTTTGCATTTTTCCCTCAAAGATATTGGTATGTATGTTGAAAAATGAGATTTTAAATATATGTAGTAAACTCTATTTTGAACAATATAAGTGTACATGATACAATGAAGAAATTTGACTTAGTATTGTTGACTTTCATGAGATCGAATCCATTCTCATTCAAGGTGTAATTGAAAAATTAAACTTTAAATTTTATACATGATGTATGGATTCTTGCATTTGTGAATTATTCATCAAACTACTTTAAATGCTAAATGATAATTCATAAGTGATAGTTATCCTTTTACTATCCACTTCTCAATATTTGTATAGCCCTTGATCATTGTTGTCAACCTAGATAACTCATTCAACCCCATATTGTCAAATATCAATAATATCCACTCTTAAAATATTCCTTGTAAGTTATATCTGTATAAAAATATTATATAAGGTGTTTGACATCATGTTGATTATATATATATATATATATAGAGAGAGAGAGAAAGAGAGAGAGAGAGAGTTAGGCTAGAATACACTCGAGTGTATTTAGAGCAGAATACACTCAATTAGTTTTTCAATATGCAATATTTTTTTCAAAAATCTAATCCGTTGATCTTCTTAAACATCTTGTGAATAGATCATATGCAAAATTTGAGCACATTTGGACATTTATAGGTCATGTTATAAAGACCACAAAAATTATGCATTTCAAATTAGTTTCACACGTTGATTTTTTTGTCCTTGGATGAGTGACTTACACTCATCCAAATGGGCTCAAAATCTATATGTATCCTAGCTATAGTATGACGGTGAAGATCAATGGTTTATATTTATCAAGAAATAGTCTTTATATGCAAACACACTTGAGTGTATCCGTGCGATCTGTACACGCGAGTGTATTCTAGCCTGACTATATATATATATATATATATATATATATATATATATATATATATATATATATATATATATATATATATATATATATATATATATATATCTGTGTGTGTGTGTGTGTGATTTTATGGAACAAATTACATCATTAGTGTTAGCTAGACTATGAGTCTGCATGTATGTGATTATTTTTTATTTAATCTGGGCATGAAATTAGTAAAATCTTATTATTATTAAAGAACATGTTGAGCTACATGCTCCTTTTTATCCACTTGAAAATCTTTTTGGAGTATCAATGGTTATCCATTGATTTCTAATTTATTCATTATCAAAACTATAATTGTTTCTTGTATGAGTCATATGACTCAAACTGCCATATGTGTATGTTATTATCCTTTTTTACTTGAAAGTGCTTTAAACTGGCTTATGATGTTGTGTTTCCTTTTATGCATGTGAAACTTTAACTAGTAATATCATAAGTAGCATAACCATATTAATTGGAAATGAGGTCTTATTCCCCCTTTGAAGAACTAGGATTTCATTCCCCCTTCCAAATATTATATGTTTAGGTATTGAGGTTTTATTTCTCCTACTAGTTAATGGGATCATATTCCTCCTACATATTTTATATATTGGGTATTAAGGATTTATTCCTCCTGTCTTTGTTTGGGATTTATGATGATCTATCCATAATCTAGAACACTATAGTCATTTTTTTTCTCTATGTGAACTTATATGATATATAAAGTGCTAAAAAGGTGAGAAGTTCCATATTCATGCATTTGATTTTCTAGTATAAAATATATCAAAATTGTGTGAATTATTCGTTGTTGTTCGTTTGGTATAAACGATGATTTGAGATTTTTAAACACCTTGAAACGTTTTGCTTTTCTTGGTACAAGTTAGTAGATTTAGGGTCAAATAATAAAAAATGGAAATATGATTCTAGCATCACTACCTATAAATTATATATATTCATACATTTTATATCCCTTGTCTATAAATTTTAATGTTTATATTTTAACTAATCCATACTTAAATAAACTTGAAACATAATTTTCAAAATAAAAAAAGAGAATGATATTATATAGTCTTACTCTTATATTTCTTGACTCACTTAGATATTGATAAGTCAACCATTTAACAACTTCATAGGTTTTGAAGCTAAGTCATCATCTCATCATCCTAAATCTTGAGTTGTGTGACTTCACTAATAAGTGTAGCCTTGACTAAATATCTATTGTTTCTAGTACTCTTACAGAGGTGTCTTGGTAATGTTTGTCATTTTCAATGTTATTTTCTTAAAGGCATATCTTTTTAAATGTATGATTTGTTGGACATATGTTGCAACTTTATAAGAGGATGTTGGGAATTTTGCATATGACATATGTTAAATTATAATTAACTTGTTATTTGACATAAATAAATCTTTATATATGTGGATTTTAATTTCCATTTTGTGTAAGTGTTCTACTTGCTTATTTTTTGTGCCTTATGATTATATTTTGGGTTTAGTGTTTGTACCAAATTTCTGGATTGCCTCTAGTAATCATGGTTTCATTGGTTATTACTTATTAGGAGTAGTCCATGATACTAAATCTCATGGTGATTGTAACGACCCGGGATTTGAGGCCTCAGATGAAAAGATCTTAAATGGAATGATTGGACTACCCATATCACTAAGGTGAACCTCCTTTTCCGGGAGCCCATTACTAAAGAACTCCATAGTTAAGCATGCTCAGCTTGGAGTAGTACTAGGATGGGTGACCAGTCGGGAAGTTGATCCTGGCTTGCGCGTGAGTGGACAAAGCACGCAGTTAAGGCTAGTGGTGGTCTGTGGGGCCAGTCATCATTCTTGAAACTCTACTATAGCCTAGGGCAGTGGGCCCGGGCATTAAAAATGGTATCAGAGCCATAACCCCTCCAGTAGGTGAGGCCCACATGGGGATGGCATGCCAGTCTTGAGTTGTACGGTTCAGGCATGTAGGAAAGGGTTGTGTATGGTTGACGTAGCCACCCTTGCACTGGTATTCCGTGATCGGGAGCTGGGTATCCATGGGCCATTGTGGGTCTGCACTGAAATGGGGAAGATATTATGATGCCTTATAGTTGAGCCTTGACGAGGACGTCAAGAGTCTAAGTGGGGGAGATTGTAACGTCCCATGATTTGAGGCCTCAGATGAACAGATCTTAAATGGAATGATTGGACTACCCATATCACCTAGGTGCACCTCCTTTTCTGGGAGCCCATCACTAAAGAACTCCATAGTTAAGCATGCTCAGCTTGGAGTAGTACTAGGATGGGTGACCAGTTGGAAAGTTGATCCTGGCTTGCGCGTGAGTGGACAAAGCACACAGTTAAGGCTAGTGGTGGTCTGTGGGGCCATTCATCATTCATGAAACTCTACTAGAGCCTAGGGCAGTGGGCCCAGGCATTAAAGTGATGCTCTACAATTGTTCTAGAGTTGGAGAAGTTTCAATGAAATTTATTCATGCATGGTTCTTGTAACTAATTTTTGTTAGTGAAAGGTGAGGTGCTATGATTGTACTTCAACTTTTAGATTCCCTATTTCATAAATCAAGGTTCCCAATTCTATTTTAAGTTTAGCAGTCTTATTCCTCCATCTCTTGTTCTTGATGATGAAATGGAAGAAGTTGGTGGTAGCATCCTCTATCTTAATCCACTCACAAATGCCATTTTTTTCTATGTAGTTTCTTCATGAATTAGGAATTGTTTTTGTATTGTTGTAGATCAATCATATTTTTGTCTCAAAGTTTTTAGTTAAGGATATATGAGATTGAATAATTTTGATAGTTTTCCACAGTGACTCTTTCTTTCTGTGGCATCCTAATACCTGACTTATGCATGAGACTACTAGTGCTTGTTGGAATTGTAGGCTCAAATCATAGAATTTGTATACCAGTTTGTGAAAGTCTTCTTTTTTGTTCCAGGAGATGTTGGTCCTAAAGTGTGTTTTATGGTGATGTTGTTATTCATTTTGAATACCTTCATGGGTGCATTTTCTTATTGAATGTAGGTATTTAATATCATATTTGTATCGAGAAAACTAACAATATATGTATAGTTGGATAGTTTTATGTCAAGTCTCTTCAAAAGAATCGACTTCTCAAATGCCACATGTGCACCATTGACCTCATGTAGGTTATATTTATTCAATGCCATTATCAGTTCCATTCAATGATTGGTGCAATGTTGTGTTTCTCTCAACTTCTCGGTGTGGCTCAATATGTCAATTAAAATCACCTATAATTATCCATGATTTGGAAATGTGACTGACTTAGAACATGAAACCAAAGAACAAGTACGATGGAACATATGATAGATGTGAGACTCTACACTTATAACACTTATAACCCCACTCCTTGATATGCCCACAACAGAAGGGACTGAAGTAGTAAATAGGATTGACCATAGGGATATGGAAGTCAATATGTAGGGACCTTAAGCATTAGCTTAGCTAATGACCCATAGAGAGAGATTGATATGGTTTTAGACCACCAAATTAAAAGACAACAAAAATAAGAAAAAAACTAAGTTAATTCAATAAAATAATGGTTAATAAATGATGCATTAAGGTATGATGAAGGGAACTCAAATTGAGTTTCAGTAAATAAGAAGAACTACAACATGCATGTATAGTAAACTCATTTTATGCCCTTATGTAGTTTGCAAGTGGTCATCACTAATGTACGATTCCTCCCTCTCTCAAGTTACTTATATATCTAGGTCCATGCTTCCTTCTTAAGATAACAAGAAAACAACCAAATAGTGATGATCATATCACGTACTCTAGTGTTAGATAACTCAACGATTCACACATATAAGATCCAGATCTTACCCCAAAAACACTCTGTCAAGGCTAAACAGAATCAAATGTCAGAACTTGGTCCCTAAGAATATAAGTAATCAATTATTAGAAAACAAAAATATCATAATTGTTTAGCCATACTTTGATGTTCACAATGCTATATCAAGAAAATTATTTTTTTATCAATTTCATTAGAATTTTCTATGTTATTTTTGTATAATGGTTTGCATTATATGTGCGTGAAAAGATGAAATTATCTAGATGTACATTATAGAAATTTATCACATTATATTATAAGGATAAAATCAGTTGGAATTTTCAAAATAGCCATGGCATGCAATGCTTTGAGATGCTAGATTTTGTCAAATATGATGCTAGTTAAGAATTTTTTTTACTTATCTAGTATGAGTTTTTGTACAACCAATGAATTTGTGGTTATAGTTTATACGCTCAATCTTTTTTAATGTGGTATTGATATGTAACTAAGACTCTTATGAACTAAGGTATTGAATTTCTTTTGTAATAGATATGACGAATTTGGAAGAAATTATCTTTGTATGATATTGATAGCAGACTATGAGTTCCTTAGATTCAAAGATAATCTTATTGTTTAGCAATTTGACACATATATCATAATATGTATTGAATCTTATAAGGTATCTACATAACTAAGCAAAAAATAGTGTAAAATAGCCTTTGTCAAGTTAATAACGAATTTCCTAGATTTGTCTCTTATTCAAATTTCTTTATGGCTATAAAAGCTTAATTATAGAAAAGAAATAATGGAACAAATGCAGTAACAACAAACAATTTACTACAAGCTTGCACTAACGGTCATTAACATGGAAGTGGCTATAACAGTTAAGGTAGCCCACGACACATTGTTTTCTAGTAAAAAGTGGCTCCATCAATCCATGCATGGAAATAATGGAGGCGTGTGGCTCGACAACATTAAGTGAAGAGATTCAATTTCAACTCTCACTTTCCTCAAATGGAAGTATGGGTTATTGGGCATGTTCCAATAGTGGTCACTGGAAGAGTTACTCATTGCACGAAAAAGATATGAATAAAATAAAGGGGGATGGGCATTTGAATTTCCTTTGTTGCTCATCACGAAAATTACTTTTTAGAGTATCAACTTCAGAATAGCCATCACAGTAGCATCCTACAAATTGACACTCAGAATATACCAAACAAATTGGTCATTTAGTTTAAAAAATAAAGAAACAAAAAAATCATAAATATCACTTAGGATCTCTTTGTAGAGTGTAGTCGGATGATAAAGTTCTGAGTTTGATATATATTTTTTATGTTGCAAATTCAAAGGACTACACCGGACTATCTTCAATCAATCTAACCCTTAGTATCATGCTTTCTCCTTTTATTATAATTCATTTTTTTAACAAAATGAAAAAACTTTTTGGCATTTTCTAATTGTAAATCTGTAGAATGTCGCTATGTCTGGATGTTTCAGCATAAACTAATATTTTGTAAAATATGTTTTAAGATGTGCAAAGAGAGAACTACTTTAACATAAATTAATTCTTACATGCCAGAATTTCTGTTTTTAAGAATTTATATAAATACTACATAGACAACCCAACATCAAGCTCCAATTCAAAGACAAGATAGAAATCTTGCAAACAGACAGATATACTGGAAAAATCTTCAATTAAAACTCCTAGGGAGATAATCAACATATGATCATCTTAAGAATTAGTCTATATATTGTAATACTTATTTTTAAAATTACAATTTAAAATCACAAATTAGTATGTGACATATAATAAATGGAACTATAGCTGGTGTATCCAATTACTTCCCTGTGAGAGGTCGTTTATCCAACCTTTTTCCCAATAGATTTTGAAGTTTAAATTAGTCCCAATATTTTGACATTTTTTTCAAAATTATAATGTAGATATGTACTGTATAAGAAATGTCATGAAAGATAGCCTAAGAATTTCTTTCCATTATTTAATTAACTACATAGTAGTCTTTCTATTCTAGTACTTATATTTAAATTTACAATCTACAACTTAGGAATGAGTCTTTTCTATGTAAGAAAGGGCATTGGAGGTGGTGTTTGTATTCTAGAGTATCAGCTTTAGAATAGCCAACATAGTATCATCTTACAAATTGACACACAATAGTAGGCCAAAATAACTGGTGATTTAGTTTAAAAAATAGATTAACAATAAAAAACTTGTAAATGTCACTTAAGATCTATTTTTGGCAAGGTGTAGTCAGATGACAAAGACAAAGTTTGATATACATCTTTAGATTACAAACTCAAATGATTACACCAGACTACCTCCAACAAAACTAGTCCTTAGTGTTGTGTTTTCTCTCTCTATTTCAATTTGTCTTTTTCTTAGAAAATTACCAAATTCTCTGGCATTTTCTGACTGTTGATCTATAGGACACCACTATGTGTGACTGGTTCAATATTTTTTATCCATCAAATCTTGTTTCTCTTTACTAATAACCAAGAAAAAGTTTCTATACAAAATCATAGCTAGGCTATGTAAAAAAATAAAAAAGAAGAGATAGAAATAAGAAGGCTAAACAAAACTATCAAATTATATCTTTACATGGTTCCAAACCGTATCCACATATCTAATCTTCCCTTCAAATATTCTGGTGTTTCTTTCCATCTAGGTTTCACAGAAAAACAACATGATAAAAGTCCTCTCTTTCTTATCCAGCCTACCAGGCAGATTATGAAAACCAGTGGGTTTGCTTCCAACAATGTTACCCTCCTTTGCCTTACTCCATACCTCCTCCCCAAACTTGCACGAGAAGAAGATATGGTTCAAATTTTCCTCATTCTTTTGACATACAATACATCTTGAATCACACTGGAATCTTCTCATTTTTAGACAATCGACCATCAGAAGGCCACCTTGGAAACACATCGAAATAGTAAGAATGCATTTCATAGGAGCTTTAGAACTCTAGAGCCAGCGAGCCCATAAACACTGGTGAAGTCGGCCCCTTAAAACCTACCAGAAATCTCTAAACTTCCTAACTTTCTCACCTTTTCATAGAATCATATCATCCTTATCAGTTGAGAAAATAACCTTTTCTTTGAAAAAATCCATCACATAACTGATGAGCCTCGACCCGGTGACAATCCAACCACCATCATCAGAGATGTAACATCTAACCTTTGCATACTTCATAACTCCAAAACTACTCATACATTTCATAGGAAGAAAATCATGCAAAAATAATCCATTCCCTAACCATGGATCTCTCCATAGCATAGTGCTATCACCATCCTCAATCGAGTATCTAACTCCAGGTATAATCTTATTGCTGAACAGAATAAGTTGCTTCCAAATCCAAGTAGTATTGAATTGGAATTTAATGCTCCAGGCAGATTATCCTTTCAAACATCTTTCATGGACCCAACAAACCCATAGTGTGTCTTTTTTCCCAACAACATTCCATAGATATCTCAACATACTAGCTTTCACAATATCACTAGTATGATGAATGCCCAGACCCCCTTCTTTCTTTATGGTACAAATGCTCTTCCACTCGATAGTATGTATCTTTCTCTCCAGACTAGGACCACCCCAAAAGAAATCTCTGCTCAATTTGTCAATCTCCATAGACACACTCACAGGAAGAGGGAAGTATAAACCCAATATAGGTGGAAAGAACATAGAGAAGAAATAATCAATTCCAACCTTCCAGTAGAGGATAAAAGCCTGGACTTCCAACCCTACAATATAGCCTTAAACTTATCCATAATAGGGGAACACAGACTACTTGTGATCCTTCCTTGAACAAATGAAGACCTAAGTATTTTTTAGGCATCTTATCAATCTGAACACTAGAATATCAACAAGATAAAACTCATTAGCAACATCATTACAAATCATAGAACTTTCTTCTTTACTGACCACCATCCCTGAGATGTCACCAAAGTCAGACACCACCCTAGAAATTGTCTCAATTGTCTTATCATCCACATCAACAAAGATAACTACATCATCTGTGAAGAGAACATGGGAAATATTAGAAACAATGGGATGTTTTCAAAGCTTTAAAATACTTCCTCTCATTGACATCTTGTAGCATGGAAGAAAGCCCTTTCATTGAAATTGCAAAAAGGTAATGAGCCAAAGGGTCTCCATGTCTAATACCCCTTGAAGGATATATACTTTTTAATGGAATCCATTTATTAAAATTTGAAAGTTAACAAGATTTTAAAATCTATTTCACCCAACCAATGAAGCGACATGGAAACTTCATATTAATTAGAATGAATTTCAAATAGGACTAGCTTATGGGATCATAATCTTTCTTAATGTCCATCTTCAAAAAAAATTGGGCAAGTTACTTTTCATCATATTATTAATAAGCTCATTAACAAACATAGTAGCATCTGTGATACTCCTCTCTTTCAGAAAAGCACATTGGGATTTATCAATAATGAATGGAGTTGACCATGTTTGCCAAAATCTTTGAGATGATTTTATAGTACACATTACATAAAGAGATCAGCTTCCAATACTTCACTGTAGCAGCATACTCCATCTTAGGGATAAGTGTGATAAAAGATCTTTTAGCTTCCGTCAACATCCTCCAACTCAAAAAGAAGTTTTTAATAGCCTTAATGACATTTTTCCTAATGATACTCCAGCAGACTTTATAGAGTAAGTAATTGAACCTGTCTGGCCCTGAAGCTTTATCACCATTTTCTCTCTCAACAATATCATCTATCTCTTTCTCAGGTACAACATCACATAGACTATTGAATTGTGCTTCTGATAGCTGTGGCAAATTCATAAGGACATCTTCAGGTTTTTTGATAGTTGTGGCAAATTCATAAGGACATCTTCATGTTTCTTATTACAAGGTTTCTTTAAAAATAGCACCTCAAAAAATTCATTAGTGTGACAACTGATAACCTCCTCCTCACAGTAAACTTCATTATTAATATTCATACTATGAATCACATTCATCAATCTCCTTCTCTTCAAAGTTTCATAGAAAATTTTTGAATTCTTGTCCCGTGATTTTAGCCTTGAATCCTCCCTTTCTATCTCAATAAGGACTCTTCACTTTCATAAGCCTTAAACGTCTCCTTCCTTTTAGCAGTACTCTATCAATTAGCTCAGTGTCATCTGGATTTCTATCAAGTAACTCAGATAGCATTGAATATTCAGCTTCTAAACACTTCCTATTCTCATGAGTATTACCAACAATACTTTTGTTCCACTCACACAAAGTTGTTTTGACATTATACAACTTCCTACACAAGGTAAACATAGGGTTTCCTTCCATTTCAATCTCCCAAGCATTCCTCTCCACATCCATAAAACCCAGATAATCCACCCAAGAATTAATAAATTGAAATGGAGTCCTCTTCTTGAACTTGGAGTCATCAACATGTGTAACCAAGATCTTATGGTCACTATGAATTGAATACAAATTAATCCCCTATGTCTAAGGGAATTCCTTTGGAAAGTCACCATTAACAAAAGCCCTATCAATTTATCGACATAATTAGCTTTGACCCATGTCGCCTATTGTTCCACATAAATTTAGAACCATTAAAATCCAATTCAACCAAATTTGTATCATTCATAAAATCATGAAAAGCATGCATTGAACTATAAGATGCTTCAGCAAGGCCAAACCTATCTATAGCAAACCGAATGGTATTAAAATCCCCCATGATAACAATCGCTTTATCATTAACTTTTATCAGAACATCAACAAGACTTGAACACAGGAGAGCCCTTTTCTTCTCTGAATTATTTCCATACACAACCACCAAAACAAAAGACGTACTATTATAGTTGACACCACACATAACAAACTGATCAGATTTCTTGATAACTTGTACCTCAACATCATCCTTCCTCCACATAACCGCTAATCTTCACAGAGGATGATGATTAGCGTTGGAAACCCAGCTCCACCCCAGAAACATACTACTCATCACTTTATTCATTTTCCTTCTCCTCACTTTAGTTTTAAGAAGATAGGAAATAATAGCCTTGTTATTCAGAATCACCTCAGTTACCGCCCTCTGATGTCCGGGTTTATTGAGCCCAGAATGTTCCATGACACAATGTTGAGAGAACTAACCATTAGGTACTACAGGTGCTAAAGACCTTACAGCCTCAGTCTCACCACTTCTGCAATCATCACCTTCAGCATTATCTAGGAACTCCAAAACTCTAAAACTATTTGGTGATACATGAATACCAACAACCTTATGTTGAGGTACTTTGGATACATTCCTTGGAGGGGATTTATGCCTCCTATCGACTATTTCAACATAAAATGTGTTATTTCTAGATTATTTTTTAAGAAATGTGGGTGAAGATTTCTCACTTCCCTGACCCTCGCTCTAGCAATTAGGGTTACGGGCGTAGGTTCCCTTACTACCCCTAGGGTTTTTCTCTTACAGGTCTAAGGAGTCACCTTTCTTTCTAGTCTTGACTCTAAGATGGAAACAAAGTTAGTGGGAAAGTATGCAAAGATGTAGCTTATAAAAGAGGAGGATGAACCGATTGATGTCAAACTAGTGGGAAGCGGGGACGTAGACGATCACATAGAATTGGCACTTATGGAACGGCTACTGATAGACTGAACTTACAATTTCCATATAATGGATAGAACTGTTTCTCAAGTGTGGGGATTGAAAGAAAAAGTGGACTATAAACAATTAGAATGGGAGATATTTGCTATCTAGTTCACCCATTGGAGGGATAGGCAGCTAGTTATTGATAGAGCACCATGAAAATTCAGTAACAAACTACTTCTTTTCAAGGAAGTATGTATGGAGGAACAACATGGGCAGATCATCATGAACCAGAGTCCCTTCCGGACTAGGCTATATGGAATATCGATGGGATACAGAGGGGACAAGATAGTTTCAAAAATTGTGTGGAGGGCGGGGGAAGTCCTACAAGTCAATCGTGATGACTTGAGATGGGATTCTTCAATCTGATTCAGGGTCCTATTATACGTGACCATACCCTTGAAGTGGCTATTAAAGATCAGAGTGAAGGGTGGACTCATAGTGGAGGTTGAGGTGAAATATGAAAGACCTCAAAGTTCCATTTGATTTGTGGGGTGTTGGGACATGTAGACAAGGATTGTGGAGCTCTGTATGAATACACAGACCATATTCAGTGTTGAGGAAATTGGTTGAAACTATCACCCTTAAAGCAAAGATGACAAGGACGAGATGATACTCAGTTCAGTGGAATAGCCAGAAGAAAGCTTACATTTCCAAACAGCAAGAAGATACATTCAAATAGTACTGAAGACAAGGTGGAATCTAGTAGAGGTGAGGAGGAAAGAGATGAGAGAGTGATGAGGCACAAACATGAAGATCCAAGGCAAAAAAATATGTGGTAGATGTCGATAGAAGAAATGAGTAGGGAACCTTCACACCATGCATCAGATAGTGTCAATAACTCAAACAATCATCTCAGAGGAGGATAGGTGGGTGAAAGGGGTAAGAAAGGAAGGGAGAGCATAGGGAGCGACATAGGTATTGGTGGGAGAAGGACGGAGGATCTGGGAGGGTAGACTATGGGGGAAAGTCTGAGAGAGCATCGATGATTAGGTTCACATCTACGGTAGGTTTGCTCTGCAAAAGACTGTGTGGGTGGAGGAAACAACACCAGAAGGGGAGGAAGGGGAGGTTCTCCCGATGTAGTATGTACCTAATGGTGTGTAGGTGGATATCAAGGAGGCTCAACATCATGGAGAGCGGCCATGTTGTGTTGAATAGGGATCATAGTGGGTGGTCACGAGAGCTCATAAAAAGAAACAAGTAGGGGGGAAAGAAAATAAACAAGGTAGAGAAGAAGCCTCACATAAGAAGAAACATGTTCCCTGAGTGTATAAGATGAGTAGGAGCGTAAGATTAGGAATCTCAAAGATGGATGTTATCTGGGACTCTTTATCTGGTAAATGAAACAAAAATTAGAACTATGTGATATGGAGTTAGACGCTCAGGTTATGTAGGAAGTGGAAGGAAAAAAGACCAAATAGGGGTGGGATGTTGATAGTGCATATGGCAGGGTTGTAATGACACAAGTAGCAAAGGTCGGAGGTGTCCAACCCTATGAAGAGCATTGAAAATCCTCAATTGGAATTGTCGGGGGTTGGGCAACCCTAACACGGTTAAGGCTCTCCGACCTCGGTGTGGGAGAGAACACCCAAATATAGTCTCCATAATGGAGACTATGGTTGTAGGAAAAAAGCTTGAAGAAACACACAAAAATGTGGTTTATGAGAGGGTCTGTGCATTTCTAGTAATGGTAGAGCAAGAGGCATCAGGTTTTGGTGGAAAGATGTTGATGTGGAAATACTGAGCTACTCACAGAGACTTGTAGTGTGCTTGGTGAAGGATGAAACAAGGGGTTTCAAATGGAGAGAAATCAGAATTTATGGATGGATAGATCAACAATAAAAATTCAAGACATGGGAGTTGATGAGGAACCTTAAAAGCAAAGCAGAAGAACCACTTATCTTTTTTTGATGATTTGAACGATATTGTTTCAAACTATGAGAAAACAGGGTGGTCCACCTAAAGAAGAGAAATTTGTGAAGAACTTTCAGGATGCTCTTGATGACTATGCTTTGGTGGAGATGGGTTTTGTGGGGAACATATACACTTGGCGCAGAGGACTGATAGAGGAGACTTTGGTTCAGGAGGTTGGATAGGTTTTTCACTAATGTGGAATGGAGGAGCCATGACACTTATTGTAAGGTGTTTCATCTGCTAATCTATGAATCCAATAATGCACCTATTATCAAAACGGTGGACTATAGAGAGATCCACATGAAGAAAAAAAAATTGCTTTTGAATCAACATGGGCTAGTGAAAAAGAGTGTGAGGATACCATAAAATAATCTTGGGAGAAAGCGTGTTATCATGGGATAATGGGGATGCTGAGCAGGTATGGGGAAAATCTCAAAAAGTGGGCAGAGGACAAATTTGGGGAGAGAAGGAGGAAGATTAAAGATCTAGAAAATGAGTTATGTCAGATACAAGCATCTCCACCTGATTAGGTATGCCTACAGAGATCAAAGAAAAAATCCAAGGAACTTCAATAGTGGCTGAGGAAAAATGAATAGTATTGGTGTGCTAGAGCAAGAGCAAAGGAGATTAAAGAGGGGGACCAAATACATCATACTTTCACCAAAAAGCCACTAACATGAGACAATGAGACTGAATAGATGGACTATAGAATGCTTAATGCATATGGAAGACAGAGGAGAAGAAGATCTGCAATATTGTTATTGACTTCATTGTATAGTTGTTTCAGACTAGTGGACCATCGAGTTTTGAACAAGTACAAAGGGTATTCAATAGATGATAGACGCAATGCAAAATGCATTGTTGGAAAGTGACATCATTGAACAAGAAATCCTAGAGGCATTAAAATAGATGTATCCTAATAAAGCATCGGGTCCAGATGGAATGAAGTCAATGTTCTTCTAAAAGTATGGAAGTATTGTGGGTTTGGATGTGGTAAATTATACTACAAGTCCGAGGTAAGGGGATAGGTGCTTCAATGAAATAAACGATACACTGGTGGTGCTGATTCTGAAGGTTGAGAAGTCCATGACGATGGGGGATTTCAGACCCATTAATCTATGTAACATCATGTACAAGATTGCTTCTAAGGTGGTTCAAACAGACTGAAACCACACATGAATAACATTGTATCTGAAAACTAAGAGCGTTTTTATACCAGGTACGATCATCACAGATAATGCTCTCATCACTTATGAATCGTTCCATTCTATGAAAAGGGATGAAAGAAGGAACATGGCAACAGTGCACTGAAGCTGGATTCTAAAGCTTACGACAAGGTGGAGTGGAATTTTCTGATACATGTCATGAAGAAGTTAGGTTTTGGGGTGAAGTGGAGGGAAAGAATAATCGATTGTATTACGACTTCCAACAATCGTTCACCATAAATGGAGACCAGGATAGATGAATAAAGTCATCACGAGGACTTCTCCAAGTTGACCCTCTCTCGCCTTACCTTTTTTATGATATGCGATGAGGCTTTCTCTACCACACTAATTGTTTATGCTCGTGACAACCTTCTCCAAGGTATAAATCTGAGTAGAGGAGTGCCATGTATTTTACATCTATTCTTTGCAGTTGACAATATTTTGTTTGCTAGAGAAACTAATGCAGAATGTCTGAAAGTAGTTGAAATTATCAACCAATATGAATAGGCATACGGTCAAATGATACATTTATCTAAGACATAAGTTATTTTTAGCAAAGGATCTACTTACGTAAAGAGAGAGGAGCTAAAAGATCTTATAAAAGTGAGGGAGGTGGATAGGCATGCACGCTATTTGGGTCTCCCAGTCACCATTGGAAGATCCAAGAAGTAGGTTTTCTGCTACATAAAGGAAAGGATATGGTGAAAGCTTCGGGGGTGGACGGAGAAACTTTTTTCAAAGACAGGAAAGAAGTAATGATTAAAGTTGTTGCACAAGCAATACCCACATATGTGATGAACATTTTCCAACTGTCGATAGGGACACTTGAGGAGATACATAGCCTCATTGTCAGATTCTGGTGGGGTTGCAAAGGTCATTGAGAGGAAGATATTCTTGATGAGCTGGAGCAACCTGTAGGGAACAAGAAGATGGGGGGGGGCTTGGGTTCAGATACTTGCTTGTTTTTAAGCAAGCTCTGCTAGCAAAATAACTGTGGAAACTCACTTCTAATCCGAACTCATTGGTGTGTAGAGTGTCGAAAGCAAGATACTTTCCCCGGTCCTCCATCTGGGAGGCCAGTAGAGGATACGACCCAAGCTATACATGAAGGAGCATGTGGAACACTAAGGCTTTGCTGAAGGAAGGGGTGGAGAGGAGGATAGGTAATAGCGATGAGGTGAACATATGGTCTGACCACTAGCTACCAAGGGAGGAGATCACGCTAGAAAGGCTCCAAAATGATGAAGGATCACAATATACCACTATTAGGAAGTTGATGATGTGAAGGGGATGAGTGGGATTGGAATAAGACAAGGCTTTGTTTTCCTGAGATATATGCAAACCGAATTTGTTCCATCCCTCTGAGTATAAGAAAACCAAAGAATGTGTGGACATGGTGGATGACGTCAAAAGGGCTTTACACCGTCCAATCAGCTTACTGGTTGGGTCTACTAGGAAAAGAGGAAGCTCGGAGACACATAGATCAGCAAGGCGAACATATATGGAGTAGAATTTGGAGAACGAATTGGAACTCCAATGCTGCACATTTTTTATGGAGAGTCTGAACTGGTGGTCTAGCAACTTGAGGCAGACTTTTTGATAGACATAGGGTGGGAATTGTACTTTGTGTATGTCGAAGAAAGAAACTATCCCACATATGTTGTTCAGATGCCCAAATGCTACATAACTTTGGAAACATATAAACCATGATATACAACTGGGTGGTGGACGATGTGAAAGATGGAGAGATCGGCGAGGTGTGGAGGCCATTCTTGACAGACCGTCGGTGGCGGAAAGGGAGGAGATAGTAGCAACCATGTGGGCGATCTAGGGATATAACAGAGTGTTCCAAAGTAGCGTGATCAGCAACAAATATCTTTTCTAGAATTCCCTTGCCATGATTGGAGACTATAAAGGAATGCAGACATATCTAGGTTGCATCGGGACGCCGAGGAACAACGTGGAAGGCCTATGTTAGACCTTGCCATCTTAGGGACGTGTGAAGATGTGGATGCCTCATGCGAAGCTGGGATGGTAGCAAACAATAGTGAAGAACATTTGTTGGCAATTGCAGGCAACAAACTCGGCACAACTTTAGAGATCACAGTGGCAGAGGAGCTTAACGTGAGGTCGTCATTACTATGGGCGGCCCAGCTTGAGCTCAACAATATAGAAGTAGAGTGTGATGCTTTGAAGGTGGTACAGGCATGTAGGCACACTGAGTCGTGTACGGACTATCTGGGTACCATTCCGAAGGACATTGAGTCGTATCAGAGCTTTGAAAAGCCTTAACCGGCATCCCTTTACAGAACTCCTCGGGTGTCCTTACTCTATCCTTTGAACCTTCTTCGTCGTCCTTTCGTCCTTCGAAACTATCACGATCATGGCTGCTGAAAACCCTTCCTCCTCCACCCCCCCCATCCCCATCTACCCCTACCCCGTTGGGCTTAACATCACCAACTTCATGTCCATCAAACTCAACCATAATAACTTCCTTCTATGGGAGTCCCAAATCAAGAATCTGGCTGAATCTTGCTGCCTTGAAGGGTTTCTTGACGGCACTGAAGCTCCTCCGCCGCTCGTCGTCCCCGACGCAACAGGCTTACCGGACGCCAACCCCAGACACAAGGCCTGGTTGCGCACAGATAGGCTTCTCAAAGGTTGGATCTCAAGCTCGCTCACTGAAGAGGTGATGAGTGACATCATTGGGTGCTCGACCTCTCATGAAGTCTGGTCGACCCTCACAAAGAAATTCTCTGAAGCTACCCAATCTCGCGAGTTTGAACTCAAGTCTCAACTAAGGACCTTCACTAAAGGTTCCGCCCCTCTTCCTGACTACATACGGCAACTCAAAACCCTCTACGATCAGCTTAACGCCATTGGCTATGAAGTGAATGACCAAGAGAAGGTCTTCACACTACTGAACGGCCTCGACGGCGATGAATATGAAGGCTTTGTCGTCTCTATGCTCAAACCTCCTGTCCCTGCCTTCGCGGACATCATCCCTCTCCTACAGGATTTTGAGCGTCGCAAATCCAGGAGAAGCCTTCCTCCCCCACTTGCTCTCTACTCCAACAAGACTCCAGACAATCGACTACATGTCACCAAACAACACTTCTACAACCAGACCACCTTCCATGGGCGTGGCCGCCCTTCAGCTCGTGGTCGTGGCCGTCAATCTAACACCTACATTCAGGGAGTTCTAGGCAGTGGCCCAGGAAATGCTGCTGCTCATTTCAACTCTCAAGGTCGCAGCTCCAACTCATCTTCTCAGACCACCCGGAACTTGCTCAACTCCTCACTCCCTCTCTGTCAAATATGCGAGAAACGCAGCCACACCGCTCTCAAGTGCTGGCACAGGTATGACAACAATTTTCAAATCACCTCTGTGCCTCACTCCCTTGCAGAAAACACCAGTGCTGCCCTTGCGGCACTCCGTCTCAATGACATCAACACTTCCGACTGGCATGTCGATTCGGGAGCTACTGATCGCATAGCTCAAACAGCAGGTAACATCCATAATCTTTGCACCTACAAAGATTCAAGCTCCATAATGGTTGGCAATGGTGATTCTCTGTCTATATCACACATTGGAGACACCATTCTGAACAATCTCACTGTTGTTCCTCTTCACGACGTCCTCATTGTTCCTGAAATTCAAAGAAACCTACTGTCTGTCTCAAAGCTAACCTCCATGCTCCATTGATATGTGACATTTACTGATAAGTGTGTTCCTATTAAGGACTCCAAGACGAATCAAGTGCTTGCTAAAGGGAACTGCAGTAACGGCCTTTACCATCTGCCTGCATCCACTTCAAAGGTCTTCTTCTCCAACAGATTTGTCCAAGCTTCGGGAGATGTTTGGCACAGACGACTTGGTCACCCAAACAAGTCGGTTATGCATTATCTAGCTCACCAAAAGTTGATTTCTAGTTCTTCGTCTATTTCCAATTTATGTAATAGCTGTAAACTCAGTAAAAGCAGCAAACTACCAGTTCTTCATAACCATACCAGGGCTAAGATTCCGTTTGAACTACTTCACTGTGATGTCTGGGGCAAGGCCCTAGTCTCTTCTTATCGTGGTTATCAGTTTTATGTTATGCTCACAGATGATTTCTCAAGGTTTAACTGGATTTTCCCCATGAAGCATAAAAACGAGTTTTGTTCAATTTTTATTTCCTTCTGTGCCATGGTTTCAACTCAGTTTAATACTAAGGTTCAGAAGCTACAAAGTGATGGTGGTGGTGAATTCGTAAATCATACTCTCCAATCCTTTCTCTCGAGCTCTGGTATATTACATCAGGTCTCCTGTCCTCATGATCCCTCTCAGAATGGGGTTGCCGAGAGAAAACATCGCCATGTAGTAGAGCTTGGCCTCGCCATGATGTTTGAAGCTCAGGTCCCTAAATCATACTGGCCTGATGCCTTCAGCACCGCTGTCTACCTAATCAACCATCTCCCCACCCCCCTGCTCAACATGAAGTCTCCCTTTGAGGTTCTGTTTCAGAAACCACCTTCCTACTCCCATCTCCGGACCTTTGGTTCCCTCTGCTACCCTTGTCTTCGTGACTACGCCACTGACAAACTTGACCCTCGCTCCTTACCTTGTATCTTCCTGGGGTATAGCTCTGATACCATGTTGAATTGAATAGGGAAGAGAAGAGATCAAACCTCGCACACCTCAACACAGAGGGAGCGGTTCCATTATATACTAGTTGAATACACGATATAGATGAGTACAAGATACAAGGCAGGAAAGCCTCGGGTACACCAAGCGTTAGACTGAAAAGTAGCATCGTAACTATGCATGGTATGCATGGCAGAGATTATGCCTAGATTTGATTCTATGTCTGGATGGATTTCTCACAGACATCAACTTGTTTAGTAGGAATTTTGATTCTTGTTGTTTTTCTTTCATAAGACGTAGTTGTAATAAGACGGATCATGTTGTAGCAGATCTAGCTCGTAGAGGGTCAGTCAATAGTTTTTTCCTTTGTGTATTATTTTCCTTCAACGTTGTAAACATTGTGTTGGCTGATTTAGCTTTTTAATAGATGATGAGGGATCCCAACTAATAAGGTCCCTCGTCCTTGCCTAAAAAAATGTTTTAAGAAGTGCGGACAGTGAATTAGTTTAACATAAACTGTGTTTTACGGGCCAAAATGTTTTTCTTTTCAAGAATATATGTTGATACTACATAGACAGCCCAAGATCAAGCTCCAATTCAGAGACAAGATAGAAATCTAGCAGACAGATAGATATATCGGCCAAATGGCTAGCTACAACTCCCGCGGGGCGATAATCACCATACTTTCAGCTACTGAGACCGTCAACCAAGTTGACATATCCTTTTATCTGTGTGCATAGTGTTATGTGACTCGAAGTAATGTTCTGATCCGACTGCATATCCGATTTGGAAAATTAAATGGATCTTCGCCGACCCGTATACGGGGCATTGTATTTCGGATCCGATTAGGAATCTGATTACTCTTTCTGTATCTATATATATGTACACCCTATTAGGGTTTGGCAATCATCTTGTATTCTTCTTTGACGGCTGTCTCCGTACACAGGGTGTCCCTTTGTAATATTTTCTCTGAAATAGTGGAAATCTCGCCCCCTCCCGTGGACGTAGGTCATCTCGACCGAACCACGTAAATCCTGTATTTTGGTTGTGTGATTGTTTCTCGTTTCTTGTTCTTCCGCTGCAAAATCATCATATTCTCACGTTCAACTCTTAACAAAGTGGTATCAGAGCCGCGTGTTCAAGATCTGAACGATGACGAGTCTGTACAAGATCGAGAAGTTTGATCACAAAATCAATTTCGACTATGACAGATCACGATGCGTGGTTTGCTCGTTCAACAGGGAGTCTCTGAGGCTCTGGAAGGGATCGAGAAGATGCCAGCCACTATGACGCCGCAAGAAAAGAAAGTGATGGACCAGAAGGCTCTCACCGTCATCCAGTTATCTTTGGACTACAAGGTTTTGGTCGAAGTTGCCAAAGAAACTACTGCTGCCGGTATTTGGAAGAAACTTGAAGATCTCTACATGACGAAGTCTCTCTAAACGAAATTATATCACAAGCAGTGTCTCTACTTACTACGCATGGTGGAAGTTACATCTGTCCGTGATCACATTGACGAGTTTACATCAATTATTATGGATCTGGAAAATATAGATATTAAACTCGAAGATGAAGATAAAGCCCTTATTCTTCTGTGCTCTTTACCCCCTTCATACAAGCAATTTCGGAAAACTATTTTGTACAGAAAGTCTTCAATCACGGTGGAGGATGTTATATCTTCATTGCTGTCAAAGACCATGGTTGATAAAGATCTAATTTCTTCTTCTAACGGGATTCAATCAGAGGCTCTTATGGTGAGGGGTCGTACAAAAGAAAAGGAAAACAACAAGAAGGAAACACACAGATCTAAGTCTAAATCAAAAAAGGTCTGTAAATACTGCAAGAAGTCTGGACACATTGTCGATGAATGCTACAAGTTACAGAACAAGAAGAAGAGGGAGAATGAAAAAAAGGAACAACCTGCAGATGCTAATGTAGCACGTGAAGATCCAGAATATGTTCTTATGGCTTCATCTTCCTCATCCGTCAATTTTCAAACTTCTTGGATTCTTGACTCAGGTTGTTCACACCACATGTGCCCACACAGAGTTTGGTTTTCTTCTTATGAGCACTTTGATGGAGGTGATGTAAACATGGCGAATGATTCTACCTGCAAGACAATTGGCATTGGGTCAATCCGCATAAAGATGTTCGATGGTGTTATCCGAACTGTCTCCAATGTTCGTCATGTTCAAGGTCTGAAGAAAAATCTCATCTCTATTGGCTTACTTGATGCCAACGGTTTTCTATACAAGGCTGAAGATGGAATCATGTCTATTACCAAAGGAGATGATGTTCTGATAAAGGGAGTACGTATTCCTGGAAACCTTTATAAATTAATTGGTGAAACTGTGACCGACGAACCTGCTGCTGTTTCTTCCTCACCCACTCCAAAACTGGATGTCACTAAATTGTGGCATATGCGACTGGACAGATGAGCTAGAAAGGCCTGGAATTATTATGCAGGAGAGGACTTCTAGGTGATATCAGTACTGAAAAGTTAGATTTCTATGAGCACTGTGTTATGGGAAAGCAGAAAAAGGTTAGTTTTTCTACTACAAATCATACTACAAAAGGTATTGTTGATTATATTCATTCAGACATCTGGGGTCCTTCTCAAGTACCGTCCAAGGGAGGTGCTAGATACATGCTTACTTTCATAGATGATTTCTCAAGGAAAGTCTGGGTGTATTTTCTGAAGCATAAATCTGAGGCTTTTGATCAGTTTAAGAAGTGGAAGATGCTTATTGAAAAACAAACAGGAAGGAGCATCAAGAAATTGAGGACAGATAATGGCATGGAGTTTTGTTCTTCTGAATTCAATGACTTATGCTAGTATGAAGGTATTGCAAGACATCGCACAGTTAGACATACACCCCAGCAGAATGGTGTTGCAGAACGCATGAACAGAACTCTTCTAGAGTGTGCACGTTGCATGCTGATCAGTGCAGGACTTAGCAAAGATTTTTGGGCTGAAGCCATCTCTACTGTAGCCTATCTTGTCAACCGTTCACCATCTACTCCACTTGGTTTCAAAACTCCTGAAGAGGTATGGTCTGGTCATCCTGCAAAATATTCTAATCTGCATATTTTTGGTTGTCCTGGATATGTCTATTCAAATGAAGGAAAGCTCGAGCCTAGAGCGAAGAAGTGTATTTTTCTGGGTTATGTTGATGGTGTGAAGGGATATAGATTCTGGTGCACTGAGCCAAACTCATCAAAATTCTTGATTGAAAGAAATGTTACTTTTGACGAGTCTGCCATGTTTTCTGCAAAACAAGATGGTGTCCATTCTCCAGCTATAGGTTCTCAGAGTTCCACGGAACATGTGGAGCTTGATGTTAGTGCATACAGCCCGACACCTCCTGTTGTTACACAGGAAAATCCAGATGATGTTGAAGATGACACTCATGAAGAACAGACATATATCATTTCTACTGGGAGACCAAGAAGACAGATCAGACCACCTGTAAGGCATTCATATTATGTTGTTGCATATGTCCTTGCTACAACTGAAGAAACAAATGATTATGGGGAACCGACTACCTACAAAGAAGCCATGGCTGATCCCAATTCAGCCATGTGGATTACTGCTATGAATGATGAGATGGAGTCTCTTCAAAAGAACAAGACATGGGTACTTGTTGATCTTTCTGCTGGAAAGAAGATTGTTGGATGCAAATGGGTATTCAAAAGGAAGGAAGTTGGTCTTGGAGATTCTACTGAGAGGTACAAAGCGCGGCTAGTTGCAAAAGGCTACAGTCAGGTGGAAGGTATAGATTATAATGATGTGTTCTCTCCTGTTGTCAAACACACCTCTATCAGATTTCTATTGGCATTAGTTGCTAGATATGATTTAGAGCTTGAGCAACTTGATGTGAAGACCGCATTCCTCCATGGTGACTTAGAGGAACAGATCTACATGCAGCAACCTAAAGGTTAAATTTTTGCTGAAAAGAAGGATCATGTGTGCTTACTGAAGAAGTCGCTTTACGGTTTGAAGCAATCCCCACGCCAGTGGTATCGTAGATTTGATTCTTTCATGATCAAGCATAGATATTTCAGGAGCAGCTACGATGTTTGTGTTTACTTGAAGAAACTTCCTGGTGATTCTCTTATCTACCTCTTGCTCTATGTTGATGACATGTTGATTGCAGCCAGAGATAGTTTTGAAATCCGCAGTCTGAAGCAGTTACTTAGTGGCGAATTTGAGATGAAAGACTTGGGTGCAACAAAGAAAATTTTGGGGATGAAAATTATTAGAAACCGCAAAGCTGGAAAGTTACTTCTCAGTCAGGAGAAGTATGTGAAGAAAGTTCTACATCGGTTCTCTATGTCTGATGCATCTCCAATATCTATTCCTTTAGATGATCAGTTCAAGAATCTCTCATTTGCTGAATCGCCGCAATCTGAAGCGGATGAAAACTACATGTCTCGTGTTCCCTATTCCAGTGCAGTTGGTAGCATCATGTATGCTATGATTTGCACGCGTCCAGACATTGCACAAGCAGTTAGCATGGTGAGAAGATACATGTCCAATCCAGGAAAGCTACATTGGCAAGCAGTCAAGCACATTCTTAGGTACCTTAAGGGTACATCTTCTACATGCCTTGGATTTGGCAAGAGCACAGAGACTCTTGTTGGTTATGTTGATTCTGACTTTGCAAATGACCGTGACAAAAGATGTTCTCTTACGGGTTATCTGTTTACTATTGGTGGTTGTGTTATGAGTTGGAAAGCTACATTACAACCCACTGTTGCATTGTCTACTACTGAAGCTGAGTACATGGCATTGACAGAAGCCATCAAAGAAGCCACCTGGATGAGAGGACTGTGTGCTGAGTTTTATATTCTTGACAAGACGACGACCATCTACTATGACAGTCAGAGTGCAATTCACCTTACAAAAGATCAGATGTTTCATGAAAGGACAAAGCACATCGACGTCAAGTATCACTTCATCAGAGAGGTGATAGCGCAGGAGAAGATTGTGGTGAAGAAGATTGTAAGCAAAGAAAATCCTGCAGACATGATGACAAAGCCGTTGCCAGTTTCCAAGTTCAGACCATTGTCTGAACTTGGTTAGTCTACACAGCATGCAGTGACGCCCTTAGGGGCTGGAGGGAGAGAGAGATCTACTATTATTCTTTTCAGAGAGCCACAGACTTCAAGTCAAGGTGGAGATTGTTATGTGACTCGAAGTAATGTCCTGATCCGACTGCATATCCGATTTGGAAAATTAAATGGATCTTCGCCGACCCGTTTACGGGGCATTGTATTTCGGATCCGATTAGGAATCTGATTACTCTTTCTGTATCTATATATATGTACACTCTTGTTAGGGTTCGGCAATCATCATGTATTCTTCTTTGACGGTTGCCGCCGTATAGAGGGTGTCCCTTTGTAATCTTTTCTCTGAAATAGTAAAAATCTCACCCCCTCCCGTGGACGTAGGTCATCTCGACCGAACCACGTAAATCTTGTGTTTTGGTTGTGTGATTGTTTCTCATTTCTTGTTCTTCCGCTGCGAAATCGTCATATTCTCGCGTTCAACTCTTAACACATAGGTTTGAGACGTGGGGTATTGCGTATATCGGAAAAGTCAAGCATACCTGCTAACGTATATAGTGTATAGATTTCAGAGCTAGATGGGTCAGAAGACTTGTTCGGTGATTGAATTTTGTAGAGCATGTATCCTACAAGATTTGTAAGTGGGTTGGCTGTTGTGATATCGTTTTTGTAGAGTATAGAACATACAGCCTTGTAACTCTTGCTTAATGAGGCATGAATAAATTCCCTCGTAGTTTCTTAGAAATATTAAAAAGTTAACATACTCCAACTCTGTCAATCCTTATGAACTAGCTACATATATGACAGAAAAGAAAGGGCAAAGATACCACCTGATCTGGGTTCACTTCGGCTTTTGTTTACTCGTCACTCACCTCATCTTCCACCGAGCATGAGATTTTTTCAGCAGGTTTTACGACCTTCTCTTTAGCCTTCTTTAGTACTTCAATGAGATGGACGAGAACAGTGGTGATCTCTTCCTGGTCCACAATATATCTTGATCGGTTTTTCTTGGACCTCGGAATCAAGTGCTCAGCCACATCGGCTGGTGTGATCTGGGCTTCACCAATTAGCTCCTTGACCTTTCCAAACAACTTGTGGGCAGTCTCCACTCCGAGGTAGTTCTTGGCCAAAACCTGAAACCCCTCGAAGGTACAGTAGGATAGCTCGATCATCTTGTCCATCCTCCCCGTCCTTATAAGTGCTGGGTCTAGCTTGTCGACGTGGTTTGTGGTGAACACGAGCACCCTCTCTCCACCACACGCAGACCACAACCCGTCAATGAAGTTGAGCAACCCGGACAGAGTAACCTGGCTCTTCTTATTTTTGTCATCCCACGGCGGCTTGTCGTCTGTGCTGGTTCCATCGTCCTTCTGTTTCTTCTGCTTCTTCCTCTTGTTTGTGAGGTCGAGGGAGCAGTCGATATCTTCGATCACGATCACCGACTTGCTGGTAGTCTCGATCAAGAGCTTGCGCAGGGCCGTATTGCTTCTCACGGTCGTGAGCTCGAGGTCGTATACATCGTAGTCGAGAAGGTTCGCGATGGCGGCGACCATCGACGACTTTCCTGTACCCGGCGGGCCGTATAGAAGGTATCCGCGCTTCCAAGCCTTACCAACTCTGGCATAGTAGTCCTTGCTTTCTGTAAAGGCTAGGAGATCTTCGACAATCTCCTGCTTCTTCTCCATGTCCATAGCGAGTGTCTCGAACGTCGACGGGTGCTCAAACGGGACGTGGCTCCACACCTTGTCACTATACCATCCATAATTTTCATTGGGCGCGTTGTTGGTATACAGCTTCCTCTGACGGCGTCTAACACCGGCTGCTTTCCCCTCATCCATGACGTGCTTCAGGTAAGACCCATGCACCAGATCACGGTGCCGCCGATGGAACGTCAGCCGGTAGAACCGCTTCTCGTCGGGGTTGGGGTAAAACGAGAAGGAAGTGTTGCGCTTTACTTGATACACTGATGTCCACCACAGCTTCACGCCGCGGAACATATCTGTGACCTCCTCGTAGTCATCCATGCTCAGATCAAGTGTGCCCTTGTCCTTCCCCATCTCGGCCTTGAGCTTCTTGGCCGTCGTGGTGCAGGTGGCCGTCAGGTAGGCTTCGATGGCTGTGTACGCCTCGTTGCTCCTCAGCCGCTCCCCTACGTGCTCAGGGAACCGGATCTCGATGAATGGATATACCAGGCCGATCAGCTTGGACGCGTATTTGCCAAAGTGGTGGTCGAACTGCGCCGGGAAGTACTGTCGGCACATTGCCCAGAACACTGCGACGCTCACGAAGGTCGACCAGAGCTTGGAGGCCCAACCGGCTCCCCCGCCCATCATCATCGTCCAGAACATAGTAGTTTGATAAGGTGGTGAAGGATAGAATTTGTTGTTCGAGGAGATATTGACAAAGAAACAAACGGCGATTAGGAAGAACACTAGCTCAAAGGTAGAGCTGGAGGCCTTGAACTGACATGTATAACACCCTAGCTTTATAGGAGCGCAAAGTTAGGACTACGGAGTTATGATCCTGTGAGAATACGTTATATTCTTAGGCTTCATTATAAAATTATCTAAATAGATGGGCCTTGTAGGAATATGGATAATATATATTAAGAAAAACACCAATTCTGAAACTAAAAGATCATAGGATACCAAGTTGGGGAAAAGTTTACTGTCGGATGTAGAGTTTGTTCGTCTAGCTGTAATTGCACAGCAAAATCTGATGATATGATGTTGTTTACTTTTAAATCACAGTTTGCATTACCAATTAAACCCAAACAAACAAACCTTGTGTCCATCATGATCTTGACGTGTAATGAAGTCCTTCTTAACTTGTTTTTCTACCGTATTTCTTGTTACCTAAGTTTGTGCTTTATTTAGTCGGATGTAGTTGAAATGAGCATGAAGAAAATGGACTAACAAATGAAGGGTAGAGAGTATTACTATGTAATAACTTATTGCAACATCTACTCTATATAAGAAAGACACGGGAGGGGGTCTATGTAATTTTTTTCATTATTTTTGAAATTACAAAGTTGACTTTGTATTCTAATACTCATTGTTTGGATTAAAAATATTAAAATATGAATTTGTCTTATATTATATAAGGAAGGGCTTTGGAGGTGTTCTATGCAACCTTTTCCTCATAGGAGGTGGATGGTGCATTTATTTTTCCGAAAGTATGAAATTACATATGTAGTCCTTGTATTTTAATATTTTTCATATACAATTCTTAAATTTGTACTATATATATAAGGCCACGATAGGTGGCCTCGGCATTGTTCATATTTTCTAAACTTACGGATTAGTTCATATATTGTAATACTTGTTTTTTAAAATAACAATATAAATATTTATGAATTGGTCTATACTAAATAAGTAAGGGCGTTAGAGGTGATCTATCCAATTTCCTCCCCACGAGAGGCGGTATATGTAACTTTTTTCAGTACGTTATAAAATTATAAATTAGTCTCTATATTCTGTTTTTTTTAATTATAGCATTCAAATATGTAGGAAAGGTCATGAGAAGTCATCTATGATTTTCTTCCATTATTTTCTTAATTTCGTAATAGACCTTGTATTCAAATACTTATTTTTAAATTACAATAATTCATTAGGAAATAGATTGTCTATGTAAAAAATGGCACCAATGGTGGTCTTTCTCATGGGAGTTGGTAAATTTAATTTAATTTTGATGGAAAGGTGGAATATTCAATTGTTTTCATTAATGTTTTAAAATTACAAATTAGTTTGTGTACTTACATACTTGTTTGTAGATTATGAGTTGGTCAATACTTTATAAAAAAGTGTGCCGCAGGTGGTCTATGCATTTTTCCTTCTATTTTCAAACTACAAATTAGTCCTTCAAATTCTAACACCTAACTTTTAATTACAAAATTCTCCCTGTCATATAATAAGAAAAATGGGTATCAAAGGGGTTGAATGTAATTTTTTTTTTCAAAAATTAAAAATGAGCCCATGTGTGTTGTCATGAGACAAACATGCATTACACGTGTTTATGCCTAACTGTATAAGAAAGAACACTAAGGCCTGGTTTGGATAAGGACTTTGTAAATTCTGGTAGTTGCCTATATAATTATACAACTTTTTGGTATTCGGTGGTAGAGGAGCTGAGGCAAGGCCACTAAAGCGACCAGTTCCTTGGATGGATAGACACGTGGGATGCGTGATACGGGGAGCACGGACCGGCAGTTCTAAAGCTCGCCGTTCATGGAGTCATTTTCGATTACAATTTTTCTACTAAATCATATGCACAACGGTAAATAATGAATACAGCAGAGTGACCGTTAATGTTAATTCCCTATATATGTCCTGCATCAATTACAGGCAGTTAGAATTACGGCGGCCAAACTAGGCCTAAAAGAGTTAGTTCAAATACTAATAGATTTTTCAAATTAGAAAATGACATTTACATATTCAATGCACCCTATATTTGTCTTCTTAAACTATAAACCAGTCTGTTATTAAATCTATAAATGTAAAAGGAGTCATAGAGGGGGATATTTTCAAATGACAATAGTATTTTGTAATTATAGATATATCTTTCTATATGTTATGAAAAGGATGGAATATCGTTCATGGTAATATTTTTAATAAAAGATAGCCCATATGTTCTATACTATACATGAAAAGTTTAGGAGGGGGTATGATGCATTTTATGATATTGTTTATATAGCTATGGATAGGGTCATCTATTATGTATCGAAACATGAAAAGTGTGGGAATCCTATACATAGGGTGAGCATATGATCGAGTGAGATTGGGTTGGCCCATGTCTCGACCCACATAACCTAATCTAAAGTTACATGTTACTGATGTAGGTCGGTGGAGTAGAGACTATAGACATAAATTGTTGTACCGGTCAGGCATGTGCCCAGATAGACTCAAACCTAAAAACCTAGACTCTCATACTTTTACAAATAAATCTACATTTAACCATGAATCTATTAAAAACAAATCAAGGAGATATACCTCTCTTAAGATAAAGGCTCCTAAGAAGACTCAAATACTATTTTGATAGATTAAATTTTATTTAAAATACTAGGTATAAGTATGTATGATGGACTTGGGAACATTGAAAATCATTAAGATTTGACAAAAACTTATATGTTTATGAATTTTCATAATCCACTTTCATGATGAAAATCTAGCTAAAAATATGAAACTTTTTTAAGTGAATATGGATGCTTCTTTTTGGTGATAAATATTCTAGATTGGTATATTTGTAATAGTGTTGCATAGATAGTAATTATAAAAATATGTCTCATGAGGCATTATGAGTACAGATGCCTAGTAATAAGTCACTGATGGTATCGAATAGCAATTTGCATATAGTTAGATGTCATGGACTTTTCTCAGATCATGGACCCAAGGCATAAACTTGATGAATTGCATAATCACATTGAATGTGAAATATATCTTCATAGACTCCATGTGTTCTTGGCATGAGCATCAGGTAGGGTCATACTAAGTTTTGACATACTTGAGCTTAAACTTGTATTCAAACGTGTATTGTTATATTACCTCGTTAGTGGATTTTGGCCCAAAGAATGTTGAAAAGTGTTTTTAATACAAGTCTGAAGTAATAAATCTGGATTTTGAGTCAATCTACACAACACATAAAATTTATGATTTTCACTAACAATATATAGATACAAATATTTTGATAGAGTCAATAAAATACATTTTTCATAAAAATATAATTATCTATAAGATACCTATATTTTTGCAAAGTCAATCAAATATCTCTAACATAAAATAAAATTTAAATCTTAATACAATCATCACCATGTCAAAGATAAATAACTTACATATCAAATAGGTGGACAAATAGACATAATTGTATGTGTAATATATATATATATATATATATATATATATGAATATTTAGATCTTTTGGTACATTTCTACATTAGGTCAGGTTTGGACCGTATGAATTTTCCTTGCACTAAACTTCCTATATAAGTTATATGGGCCAGATATAATTCAGGTTATGAGGGTATGGACACGAGTTAGAACATTTTACTTGGTATGTTGCTTACCCTATCTGTACTCCCCGCAACTCTCCATATTTTGTTATTAAATATAAGGATAGATTTTAATTATAAAATAATATCACAAATTACATCTTGTGGTAGTATATATTAGGAAGGCCGAATTATAGATATAAAACTTAACACCATACAATGCATCGTCTCATCCCCTCCACGCCTCTTCGTACATAATATTTTTATGTATCTATATATTTAGATTGAAAATCTTCAATTTTATCTGTAATATGAACCGACCTAAATTTGATCTGTAACTATATGTTCTTATGTTGGCCATGTTATCAAAACTTCTCAACAAACTAGGCTTACAACTGACCGAGGTCCCAATTGACAACTTGATTTGAGCATAAGCTTACACTTGATATAACTGATTGGATGCCTATTCCTTGACATACATAAGAGTCCATGAAGATTTAATCCATTCTTGATATAGTTACGTCACTCATTATCCCCGACCGATGTTCTGATTATAGACCATAACAACTAATTCTATACACTTACCCTTTAGTACCTTTGGACTTATTACCAAATTTTATAGTAATTGGATTTAAAAACTATTGAGTACTTTTAAAATATGTTATTATACGGTTAATTAATAAGTATGTATTTTTAGCTATATGGGATTAAGAGAGAAAGATCCCCCCCCCCCCCGCTCTCATGCCCGTGGCGGAGGCCGAACACCCTCCCTTTAGTACCTTTGGACTTATTACCGGATTTTTATAGTAATTGAATTTAAAATTATTGAGTACTTTTAAAATATGTATTATAATTAACAGAAATAAGTATGTATTTTTAGCTATATGAGATTAAGAGAGAAAGATTTCTCCCCTCTTCTCACATGCCCGTGACGGAGGCCGAACGCCTGGGAGGGTGGTAAATCACGACAACAACTGAGATTCAAACTCGGGTCCCTTCATGAGGCGACACCGTGCTTGACCACTTAAACCACTCTTTGTCGGCATGTATATTTAGCTATATGTTTGTCTTGAAGGTGGATTGTGGAATATCTCAGAAATACAAATGGTTGTGAAACTACATGTTCATAAATGATCCCGCGTGCTTATCTAGCATATTATTGTCCACAGTCGAACTAACGAACATGTACAGTTGTTCTAGATGTAAACCATTGCGCTACTGTTGTTTGAGGTGTAAAAGTGGTATATTCAAAAATATCAAATGCGTGCAGTTCATTGTATTGGAAGTTTCAATACAAACGGAAATAAGGTATCAGTTTGCAATTTTATGGGTAGTCTACCGTCTATGACTCTTTTTGTACAAAATAAGCTGATTAACATGTATAGACCGACATATTTCCTGAAAAACATGAATTTCACACAAATGTCATAGTGCTGATCTTGACGAATAAAAAAATTAAGTGAGGCTATTTCTCGTAAAAGTTCTACGATGTTTATGCCTCAAGAATCTTGCGTAAGCAGCTTGTCCAGTATGAGCTTTTGGACGCAATTGCGCAGTAAACTCGAGTGCTATGACAACATCATATTATGTAAAGTCGTGATAATGCGTGTGCACATGATTATCATATGATTTTTGCTACTGTCATACATTCTAGCATGCAATATAAAGTCACAGTTTATGCCATGCGGACATGTCCAATACACAACTTTTATCAATCATAAACAATTAAAGGAAAAACAGCCAGCATTGTGATGCGTCAGCAGTCCCTGTGGTCATGCGGAACAAGGTGCTTCGCTACTAGTTTTCTATATGAAACAACTTGTAACCCACAGCAAAGGCAGACAAGGTAGCAGCGTGATACCTGTTAGAAAGCGCTGGATGATGGAGATGATTGTCATTTAATCACTTACATTGACTTCATTCTGCAGTCCGCACATATCCGTGTGCATTTACTTCATATGGCCAAGGTTTTATTGCTATTGTGTTTTTTCCAGGAAAGACGGTAACTTTCTTCAATATACAGTACTAGAGTGAGAAAAAAAAGGCACTTAAAACTAATTCGGTTGGATATAAATTAGAAAAAAAAGGATAGTAAAGTATAGATTTGAAAGTATTTTGTTTTTATTTGGTTCTAATTGCAGCTATCTTTTTTAATTGGGCAGTAGTTGGTAAAAGGGAGTCAAGAAAAACATTTCTGTGATGCATCTACATTTTTAAACACCGAAACATGCACATGATACGGCTGGCCAGTTGGGGAAATGAACTGGGCTTATTTGAGGCGAGATCGTTTTCACTGTTAGAGTAAAAGAAAGGTAGGTACTTAGAACTGGATGAGTTAATTTTCACCTTATCAAACGACCCCTTACACTGTTAGAGTAAAAGAAAAATTCAAGTCTACCCCAAAACCAACATTCTGTTTATCCTTTTGGAAAGGGCGCTATAGCAATGCTCACTTTTCAAGCCAGTTTGGAGCCCCTTTCAATCAACAAGGGGTGGCACGCTGATTGCAATGCGAACTGAAGTGCCCACAATACCGCTTCCAGTAACCAGTTTGGTTGTGCCGCCAAATTAAGTTCGGCCCAGGCCCAGCCCACAGTGGTACACTGGGGCGCGAACACGGGATTGCTGAATGTTTCCGGTCAGTTTTGGTTTTGTGAGAACGGAGGGAACCTTCCATGGCATGAGAATGTCTTCAGTGCAATACAGTATATATATGGACGAGTTACCGGCTTGATTGTTTTTATGGGTTCCGTCTTTGTGGCTTTATCATATGTAGGAAGTGAAAAATGGAACTTTGATATGTTAAAAATTAATTTGTCATAATGGATAATAGCAAACAATTACAAGAATTGATTTATGAGTTTACAAGCCAAGTTAGGATTTAGATCAGAGATCGCAGAATGAAACAGAAACGGAGGTAGATAACCCAAATTAGATACTTGTGTAAGTCGATGATGCGAGTTGTCCACTATACAATGGGAGTGTGTTGTTCCTCCGAAAATCATGTCATGAACCTATTCTACATTCACATCCAACACATGTGACGACGACATGAAGCAGATATACTAGTGTGGCCTCAGCAAATACTGAGTACTTCTGTCCAACAGTTTACGCCTTCGGAAAGAGATTAGAACAAGAGACAAATTGCAGTGCCATCACAGAAGAAGGGGACTTCTGCATGCACCAACTTGAGCTGGGATGACAACAACCTACACAAGGGACCTGGGGTTGGCTATAACAAACATGAAAGCAAACTGAGTGTGTTTGACCATAATCACTCAAACTTATTTATAGAACCAGGGATATTCCACAGTCTTGCTACACTTTTCTAGAATGGTACAAATACACACTCGCCCTTGTAAAAGAAGAGACTCTTTCATAATCCATTAGAAAAACCAATTAGAAAAGAAATCACAATCTCAAAATGAAAGTGAATTCAAGAATTTATCCTTTTGTGTAAAAATATATGAAAGGCAACTCACATGACCCAAACCCATGTGCTTTTGGACAACACCTGGCTTGATAGAAAATAGTTCAAACCAGAACTGACCTGGAATCAATTTTTTTACAAAGTGATATGTCCAGAACCGGACCTAATTTCATAATTTAGAACTCAGAATCGAGTCTCGATCATATACTTTTTGTTAGAAATAAATATAATAATATCTACATAAATAGACCTTCTATTTTCCAAATTTATCAATTCAAAAAAATCATCACTCAAAACCGACCCCATTTCAATTCGAACATCAATATCCAAACTTGAAACCAACCCAGATTGATAAAATCTAAAACCAAACCCAATTTTTTTTAGGTCGACGAGATCGGGTTCACAGATTCGGACAACAATTGACAACCCTACTTATGAGCAAACTGTCCTCTAGATGTTTTGAACACTAGTGTCACAACACTCTAACATATAAGATCGATATCTATCTTAGACTTGGGCAATGTGAGACTAAACCATCCTCTCATTTGTACAAAAGATAAAAATCACTTAATCTCCTACGCAAAGGCATTGGCTTCACCAAATTTGATCCTTATCCATACTATCCTTAATTAGAAAATACTAATTAAGCTAAAAATCTTCCACAAAATCTACCATGAAAAGTATTATGCAATCAGTCATTTGTACTACATTTTCAGGATGTGCATTTCAACTTCAACTTGAACCATGCCCGAGTTATTCAACTTTTACCCCTAGATGAATTTGATGAGCATACATCTTAAACCTTAACTTTACTCCAAGAGTATTGATTGGTAAAAACACAATAAAGACTATGTTAACAAATAATTGGATGCATTAAAGACCATAAATCCTCATTAAGAGTTATTACTTTTATCAACGAACAACCCAAGTCTCACGTTGCAACCTACACAATATCAATAGTTAATTAGAGTCTACATGGTTGTACCGCTAGCATCCCATCCTAGGAATTGACTCCATTTAGTGACTAATCTCTTACTAACTTATAGTCAAAACCTAACAGGTTTCTAGGGAACAAAGACACACATGCATGACGCATCAAGTAAATTACATAGCATTGACAACTTATTATTGTAGGAAAATATGGGGACAAAGTAGGCAACAGAAACAAAAATTTCTATCCATACTCCCCATAACAGCAAGATCGCGTCAACAATTATGTAATGGGAAGGATGATTTAATGAGTTCATACCTGGTCCTAGAGAAAGCTTAGTGACTATTCCTCGTTGCAGTAGTACAACTTGCCTGGTTGTATCAGGATGGCATTTGTAGAGATCCTGGTCTCCATTGTGGATGGAAGGCTCACGTTGCCCTCCTAGCGGGAAAAGTATCTACACCTCTGTGATAGTCCACATAGATCACTTAGAACTCCTATTCTTCTACTAGAACAGATATGAAGGAGTTGTCCCTCCTGTTGGTGTACTAGTCACCAACTTACTCTTCCACAATTGTTCTCATGTTATCCCTCCCTTTATCGGACAGGATTTGGTCGACCTCTCTATTGGTTACCACAACCAGAGAGGATAGCAAATGTCAGAGGCGACTAAGTTGTGATAACACCCAAATTTATACATTTATGCTAGGCATTTATCTATAGTTTTGTGTCACTATAGCCTTAATATGCCCAAAATAACCCATGTTTCTTATCTTTTAGTAATTTATATCTTTTCTTAGATAAAGTTGCTCAACTTGCCAATTTTGGGACTTGCAGACACCGAACCTGAAAAGACATCTATTCTCCATGATTTCTCCCCAACACATAGTTTTTGTAACAGCTAGACCCCATATGTCACGATCGTGGTGGACTAAGCATCACACTATGGGCACCATCTTAGGAACACCTTCCATCACGACTGCGACCGAGGTACATATTCCTCGACCGCGACCAAGGTACATCCTCCTGGACCGCGACTGCGGCCAAGATGAAGTAACCTCGACAGCGACCGAGGTACATCTTCCTCGACCTCGACCACGACTGTGGTATCTACCTGCCCTGAGATCGCGATCGAGGCATCCACCTCGACCGTGATCCAAACCTCGACTGCGACTGAGGCCTACATCTGGACTGTGAATTGACCACGACTGCGGGGTGCACCGTGACCGCGACCGCGACCGAGCAAGAATGTGGTCTGGATCAGTACCTCGACCATTTCACCTATAAATACACACACCCCGCGACAAGGAGAGGGGTTCTGACTTGGGGAGTTTTTCCACCTTGTGGTTCTGACCTGGTGAGGTTCCTACAGCCCTGTGGGAGAGTCTGGAGGTCTAAGAATGTTGAAGTGCTCGTGCTACGCCAATGTCTTCAGCATGCTTCCATTCCCCACCATCTTCCATCTCTAGTCTTAGAAAACCAAAGGCGAAAGCTGAGGAGAGTGAACATTGAGGATCCATCTTCGAGAGAGAAGGAGAACGTCCACACCATCATCTTCCACCCCCATCCACCAACCAAGCTGATGTTTGGGGCGGATCTGGAGATTAAGGAGGCCAAGGAGCCGAAAATATCAAGGAGGATGACCCAAAAGACGAGATCTAGCCTATATAGAGGCTAGGGAGAGAGAGCCACCTCTCCTCTATGGGATAAATCTCTTCTTCTTCTTCTTTCTTTTGTTGTTCTCCTTTGTTTTTGTACAAATGATGTTTTTTCATCTTTGTTCGGTGCCAACTATGCTTGTTCATGGCTAGTTGAGCTCCTTCTTGTCTATGAAGCCTGTTTTTGGTATGTTTATGTACTTTTGCCTTAAGCAAGTAGATTTAATCCAGATCTAGTACATTTTATGTTCTATCTTCTCTTTGTGGTTATGATTTCTAGTTTAGTTGATCTGAGAGGGTTGAATCGAAATCTGAAAGGAGGACAGTTCAAGGTCGTCTGTTCCTAACATCTGAGAGTAATCTAGAACTGAGAGGGTATCTAGAATATTCTTGGATGTTGGTTTGTCATCTTCACGAGAGGTTTCATACCATAGATGGGTTTTAGTCACACTACGCGAGAGCGAGTGGGATGACGCCATAGGAATAGATACCACGGTGAGTGCTATGTTTGAATGTAGGTTGCTTGCTGAGGTGTTAGACGGTTCTCTATGCTCGAGAACGGGTGCATAGACTACCCAACTTGCGGTTACATAGTCGGGAACTCCTTCCCTCTGATTAGTAGAATCCTACGGACTCTATTTTATTTTATTTTATTTTCTTTATTTTGTTTTAATTCATGACAACCCGCTAGACTAGTTCTAGATCCATACTTTTATCGACTATCATCTTGTCTTATCTGACTCAAGAACGAATCTCAAGTGTCCTAAATGTCACCATGTCCCTGTGTTTGACCCTGTATATCTACTTCGACCTCGTAATCAAGTTGTGGGGGTCCTTGAAGGTTTCGGGTTATAAATTTAAAATTTTGATTCCTTTTGAATCTACCTCCCCTTCTGGACACGCGATTCGGGCCGGATCAAGTTGTATCTCTAGGAAGCTCTCAGTACATTTATAGGAGGGTCAGGGTTAAGGTTAGGGTTACCAGTCTGTCTGGGAGTGGAAGGGACCTAAATCTCACAAATATTTACAACCTACAACATGTGAAATAGTTGATACACTGGCATGTGAGTCGATTGGTTCCCCTACTGAACTGGTTGTTTCATCATGTTTCCCAAACTCAATTGTATTAGCAATTAATATCTGACTTACTCCACAACATGATATCTGCACAAATCCTTGAATCAATTGAATTGATTCACCAACCTCTCGGTTCCCAACTTGAGTCAGTCGGTTCATGGACCTGAGGCGATCGGTTCACTTCCTGAATCGGTGGGTTCACTGTCCAAAATTGCCAAAATTGGTTCTATTGACCTGACACAGTGAAACGATTAGTTCAACACTTGAACTGGTTGGTTCAATTGTCCAGTCAGTCAATTTTCAATAATTGTTGTTTAAATTGAATATCTAAACACTTTAGCAATCAATTTAATTATCATTCATGATTAAACTCCTCTTATATGTGTATCCTATGTGTGTGACCCCATAGGTTCCATGTTATCTTGGCAGTGAATGTCCATAACTAATTTATGACATCACAATCAAAGAGTGGTGCCTAGTCACACATCATTGCTACCCAAATAATCAAGAAAGTTGGAGAACAACTTCAACCTGCGATATGTGTTAGGTATTACAGTGATTGTCTAATTCCTTTGTCTCTGACATTCGAAATGAACTCGGGACAGAGAATCATCATCCTGTAAATGTCCAGTCCATGTTCCTTGAACCAAAGTAGACTGTGTGAGATATATGTGACCTCAATATCATATATTAATTCACATATGCATGTACATTGTGAGAACTTGTTACACTAAATGAGATTACTCAAAACATAAAACACAATCAATCACTAATTAATCACATACCCAAAAATATGGGTAAATTAAAACCTATTTCAACGTTAACACCTGCTCAGAAATAATTACATAAGAGTCCAACATCTTTCTTATATCCATACTATGCCAAGAATTTGATACAAATTGTTCTATTGTCTTAGCCACAACATATATACACATGAGAACAATATTCGTATATGCCACACAAATAAGCATTAATATGCTAACAAAAGTCTGATTCATTTGAAACACCATATACAAGTGTTTCCTTCTTGGACCTGAGAGTACATGGACGTATCTAGGACACACTAGGCACCTAATAAACTTTCTCAAAGATTCATTACTTTAGGTCCTCTTTATTGCCACATGTTTGATTTTTTCACTTCCGATTACCTAAAAAAATGTGGCAAACCATAAGGGTGAGACCCATGTCCCAACAAGAGATATAACCTCCAACAACATTTACTGATTACAACATTTTAAAGTAATTAAATAGCTCGTCCCCTCGATACCCGTCGCTCTGGCGATTAGGGTTCCGAGAAGTGGATGCTTGCCAACCCTTCTAGGGTTTTCTCTCTTGCAGGTTCAAGCGCTTGGTTGTCTTCTGGTCCCGTCCCCAGGATGGCGGCAGAGTTGATAGATAGATACACAGGACTACAATTTTCGGACAAGGAGGAGGAACCCATCGACATTCAACCAGTGGGTAGCGGCGATGAGGAGGATCATATGGAGTTAGCGTTGATAGGGAAATTGTTGACGGATCGCACATTCAACTTCAGATCCATGGAACGCACGTTATCACAGGCATGGAGCCTCAAAGAGAAGGTGGAGTTCAAGTAACTGGAATGAGAAATCTTTGTCATCCAATTCACCCATTGGCGTGACAGGCAACACGTCATTGACAAGGGATGGAGGTCCTCATACAGAGTCGCACATGGCGAGCAGTGTAGGAGACTGGAGAATGGGGAGAGGGAACTCCCCGGGGGCCGATCAAATATGAATTTCTTGTTTCATTTTTCATTGGGGATTGGAAAGTGGGGTGCCTGGTCAAGGGCCACCTTGGCACTTCGACGGGCGTTTATTGATGATTAAGGAGATTTTTAAGGAGGAGCAGTCAGGGTAGGTTGCAACTAACGGGAGCCCTTTCTGGATTTGATTGTATGGCCTCCCTCTAGGTTATAGAAGAGAAGCCACGATTTGTGAAATCGCTAGACATGCGGGAGATGTGATCAGAGTGGATGTTGATGGCTCGGGGTGGGATGTGTCCACCCACATTAGGATATTGCTAGACACTGCCAAACCCTTGAAATGGGCACTGAAGATTAGGGTGAAAGGGGGAAACGTCGTGGAGATTGAGGTGAAATACGAGTGCCTATCCAACTTTTTCTTCGTGTGTGGGATGCTTGGCCACATCGACAAGGATTGTCAGGGTGCCAGTGCTGAGGAAGACCATGTGCAGCGGTGGGGGAACCGGCTGTGGGTGTCACTGTGGAAGCAACAATGACCAGACCAAGACAATGAAGGAAATAATGGGACAATGAGGTGCAAGCTCACGTTTAGAAATGAGATGCAAGGGGTGTCATCCCAACAAGGAAGTATTGAGAACAACAGATCTGTTGAGAGGCAGACGAAGAATCAAAGAAATAGTGGGACAGTAGGTGCTCCACGACGTCTGCTTTGGCGTAGCGTCGGGCACACATCGAGCGGCATAGAACGTGCTATAGGGGTTGAGGATGATGGGGGGAGATCGATGTTGGGCGAGGGTGTCGACGTTATGCGTCGTAGATGTGGGCACAACGTCGGGAGTGAGAGGAGGGGCGTTGAGCATGATGACGGGCCTGAGGATGATGATGGATGAACGACGCTAAGAGGGGATGATGGTGTAACGCAGCATCGAGTGGGATGCATCGTTGGGGAGGCGTCAAGGGACAGGGAGCAATCAAAAGGAATTATGTGTCATTGCGGCGGGCGCAGCATCGAGAGCGAGAGGAGGGGTGCGGTGCGAGATGACAGACCTAAGGATGACGGGGGCCGAATGGCACTAGGCTGGGATGATGGTTTAACACATCATCAGGTGGGATGCACTGTCGGGGAGGCATCATGGGGCACGAAGCAATCGAAAGGGGTAACGGAGGGTGGAGGGAGATTGTCATCGAGCGAGCAAGAGGTGGGGGACCTGACGGGGGATGAGGGGCTAGCAATGAGAGATGTGTGGATGTCACACTCGAGGGATGTTGTGGTGGGGAAGAATGTCAGAGCGCAACAAGAGAAATGATGCACGAGGGAAGAGGTCGATCATTATGGGTGGGTCAAAATCAAAGAACAAGCACCGACAGAGGAGGAGGAAGTGGTGGACGAGGGCGTTGTAGGGATGACAACGATGCAACACTATAATGAGGGGAAGCGCAATAACGAAGACATCTCTCTGACGGGAACATCACATTTGCAGTGCCAGCAAGATGAGGAACGCAACACACACAAGGCAAAGGGGAAACACTGTGCAATCACAAGAGCACAAAGAAGGAAGGCGGCTGGACTAAAGTCGAAGAAAGGTGCGAGTACAACCCGAGCAAAGAAGAAGCACTAACCTTGAGTGTACTAGATGAGTAGAGGTGCCCATCTTGGCATCCCAGAGGAGGAGGTGGTGTGGGAAAAAGGGGAATGGAAGAGGGACAGGAACTCGGACTAGTGCGACATGGAGCTTGATGAACCACCAATAGCTGGGACTGGTGAGAAGAAGGCAAAGCAATCTATGACAGGAGGTTTTACCTCAACTAGGGTCTGTGAGACCCAAGTAGTAGAGATTGGCAGTGCCCAATCCTACGAAGGACAATGAAACTCTTCAGCTGGAAGTATTAGGGATTGGGCGACCCTGACACGTGTACGACTCTCTGATCGTGGTGTTAGAGAGAGCGCCCGAATATAGTTTTCATTATGGAATCTATGATTGCTGGAAAGAATCTGGAAGGTGTTCAAAGATGTTGCGGCTTCAAAGATGGCTTGTCCATCTCCAGTACGGGTCGGGCAGGGGGTATTGGTTTCTAGTGGAAAGATGCTGATGTGGAGGTACTCAACTACTCAAATAGACATGTCACCAGTCTAGTCAAAGACAATGCTACAGGGGCCAGATGGCGTGCCATTGGGATATATGGATGGGCAGATTAACAGAGAAAATTAAAGACATGGGCCTTGATGAGGAGTCTAAAGGTAGAGGCTGAGGAGCTGGTTCTCTTCTTTGGTGATTTCAACGAGATAGTATCTAATACTAAAAAGAAAGGTGGTCCACCCAAAGAGGAAAAGATCATGCAAAACATTTGGGACATCATTGATGACTGCGAACTGGTAGACCTTGTCTTTGAAGGAAATGTGTACACTTGGAGAAGAGGGGTGTCAGAGAGAACCCTTGTGCAAGAAAGGCTTGATAGATATCTTTCGGAGCTCAGTTGGCGTGATCTCTTTAGCTACTGTAAGATTATCCACCTACCTATCTATGAGTCAGATCATGCCCCTATCATCTTGACGGATGAAAATAGAGAAAGAAAAGGAAGAATGAGAAGAAGGTACTTTTCTTTTGAGCCCATGTGGGCAGGCGAGGAGGACTACAAAAACATTATTGGGAAAGCATGGACAGGTGGTGGAGATTTGAAGACAAAGCTTAACACATGCAAAGATCAACTCAAAATGTAGGCTGCAAAGAAGTTTGGGAATTGGAAAAAAAAAGATTCATGAGCTTGAAGGAGAGCAAAAAAAAATTCAGGCTCAACCTCCAGATCAAGTAAAGTTACAAAGGGCAGAGGAGATATCTAATTACCTCTAATACTGGCTTCAAAAGGATGAGGAGTACTGGGCAGTAAGGGAACAGGTCAAAGAACTCAAGGAGAGAGACTGTAACACGCCTTATTTTCATCAAAAGGCGTCTAGTATGAAAAGAAAAAATTGGATTGAGGGTCTTGAGGATGAACAAGGGAATTTTAAAACAAATGAAGAAGAAATTTCATCCATCATCACCAATTTCTTTTCCCAACTTTTCCAAACTAGTAACCCCATGGGATTTGAACAAGCAACAAGAGGCATTAGGCAGATGATCAGCGAGGAACAGAAAGAAGATCTAGAAAGAGATATCAAAAAATGAGGAAATATGGACAGCCCTTAGACATATGCATCCTAATAAGGTGTCGGGCACGGATGGAATGAAGGCAATGTTCTACCAAAAATACTAGAACATTGTGGGCCAAGATGTGGCTAGCTACATTAAGGGGTGGTGGAAAGGGGAAAGGAGCTTGGAGGAGGTAAATGATACACTGGTGGTGATGATCCCAAAGACTGACAAGCCCAAAATAGTAGGGGAGTTTTGCCCAATTAGCCTTTGCAATGTTCTGTACAAGCTAGCATCTAAAGTGATGACAAATAGATTAAAGCCTCTCATGAACAACATCATAATGGAGAATCAAAGTGCTTTTATTTTTGGGTGCATGATTATCGATAATGCTCTTATTGCTTATGAACTTTTCCATGCTATGAAAAGGGACAAAGGAAAGAAGAAAGGCATCCTTTCTCTGAAGTTGGACATGTCCAAAGCTTATGATAGGGTACAATGGAGTTTTCTAAACTATGTGATGGAGAGAATGGGATTTGGGGTGGTATGGAGGGAGAAGATTCAAGACTGCATCACATCTATCCAACACATGTTTGCCATCAATGGGGACCAGACCAGGAGAATAAAAACTTTGCAGGGACTTCTCCAGGGTGACCCTCTCTCCCCCTATCTTTTTATCATATGCACGAAAGAATTCTCTACCATGTTAAGTATTGTTGCACGTAACAACCTTATACACGGTATCACTCCGTGTAGAGGGGTGCCACACATGTCTCACCTTTTCTTTGCAGACGACAACATCCTTTTTTCTAGAGCAACCTTGTCCATATGCTTGAAGATAATTGAAATTATCAACCAATATGAACAGGCATCCAGACAACAAATTAATTTATCCAAGATGGATGTAGTTTTCAGCAAAGGGATGACAACCACAAAATGGGAAGAACTCAAGGGACTGCTGTAAGTAAAGGAGGTAGACTGGCACGCAAAGTACCTAGGCCTTCCAACGGCGATAGGTAGATCAAAGAAACATATTTTTAGCTTCATAAAGGAAAGGATTTGGAGAAAAAATTCAAGGATGGTCCGAGAAGTTATTGTCCAAACCCGATAAGGAGGTCCTTATCAAGGCAATGGCATAGGGTATTCCGACATATGTCATGAGAATTTTCCAAATCCCAGTGGGCACTCTTGATGAGATTCAAAGCATTATAGCAAGGTTTTGGTGGGGCGCAAAAGGAAATGAAAGGAAGTTAGCTTGGACAAGTTGTGAAAATATGTGTAAACTAAAAAGGATGGGAGGGCTCGGTTTTAGGAATTTCCACATCTTTAACCAAGCCCTTCTAGCCAAACAATTATGGAGGTTAGGAGTGAACCCGCACTCCCTTGTGCATAAGGTGCTGAAGGCTAGATATTTTTCTAGAACATCTATTTGGGAAGCAAGGAGAGGCTATAGCCCCAGCTATGCATGGAGGAGCTTATGGGGAGAAAAGGCATTGATGAAGGAAGGGTTGGAGTGGAGGATAGGAAATTGGAAAGACATCGATATTTGGGAGGATTCATGGCTATCGAGAGAGGAGGACACCCTTACACAATTCAAGAACTCAGATGACACATCATATTTGAAGGTACATGATCTCATGACACCTGATGGCTTAACATGGGACACTACAAGGATGGAGGATTGTTTCCCATCAGCTTACATAGAGAGGATAAGAGATATCCCACTTAGTCTATGTGAACAAGATGATGTATGGTCTTGGTGGCCGGAAAAGAAAGGAATATTCACGGTGCGTTCAACGTACTAGCTTGGCATGCTTGGAAAGGAGGAAGCCTGAAAGCAAGCAATCCAGCAAGGTCACAGGTTATGGCAGCGTATTTGGAGAGGTGGGTGGGCTCCCAAAGTTGCGCACTTCATTTGGAGAGTGTGTACAGGGGGTCTAGCAACCAAGGGAAGGCTCTTTGACTTGCATTGCATCGATGACGGTACATGTCAGAAAAGGAGTGTATTCCACATATGCTATTCTGCTGTTTGAGTGCTACCGAGGCTTGGGAACACTTGGAGTGAGGGACTCAAGAGTGGGTGGAAGACTATAAGGATGAAGACATCATCATCACCATGGGGGTGACATTGGACAGGGCTGACAAAGAGGTGATTGTTGCAGCCATGTGGGTTGTTTGGAGGGAGTGCAACATGTGAATCTTCCAAGATGGAAAAGTGCATAGCGGCTACCTCTTTCACTCGACGCCGACATGGGTCAAGAAGGTTGGGGGAGAGCAGTACCCAAGGAGGAACAACAATGCCCAGCTGGATAGAGATGTGATGCCACGGTGGGTCAAGGCAGCACAAGGAATACTAAAGATCAATGTGGATGCTACATGTGGGGAGGATGGGGCGATGGCTATTGGGATGGTGATGCGGGACAATGAGGGTGTGCTGATCGGGATAGTGGGCGAGAAGATTTGCAGCGGCACATGGATAACAACGGTAGAAGCTACAACCATGAGGACAACACTCTAGTGAGCGAGCAGCCACGACACCGGTCAGGTGGAGATGGAGATGGACTCCCTTGATGTTGTCCAACCTTGTAGCGTTTCCTCTACACAGAGAGACTACATGGGGATCATTGCTGATGACATTAGGACCCTAAAACATCTTTTCTCTTTTTGCAGCATGCCTTACGTTAGCCGTTCATGTAACAAACTTTCCCATGAAGTTGCCACCATGGCACGAAGGGGACAAGTAGATAGGTTTTCTTTTTTCTAGTCTTTTCCTTCATGTTTTGTAAACCTTGCTTTGGTTGATTTATCCTAATTTTATAGATGACGGGGGTCCCAATCATAGGGCCCTCCGTCCTTCTGTAAAAAAAAAGTAATTAAACAGTTAAGTAATTTAATTAGATATAACAAATAATCTCAGCAGTACTGATGATTAACAAAATACATAAAGGAGCATATAATAACTATCATCATTTGCCAGACTATCATTCTTTATCTTGTTGACAATATAAGCAATTCAGTAGCATATGCAAATCTAGCATCATGAGAAAGTCTAGTAACATAGCATAGCTAACAACATAAGATGTCTGATTGGTTGAACCTATCAACATCATAAGAAGAGCTAACAACATAAGCAAAACTATCTGGATAAGCATGATTAGTAGTATATGCATCTCTAGTTACAAAGGAATGGCTAGCATGCTAAACATAACTAACAACATGAGATAGCTAGCATCATGATTATAATCAGCAGTAGCAATATAGTTATCAACACAAGCATAGCTATTATATGTACGCATCTACAATCTTAAGCATATCCACAACCTAAGTATATCTAGTATCTTTTAATTGCACTAAGCATCATATTTATGTATAGATAACAAACAAGGGTTATCATCCAATGTGAAACGTCATATATAACCCTAAACAAATATGCTACACAGTTGTATTACATCTTTTATTTCACCCTAGGGAATTTGAATCATACCATTCAAAGTCCAACCGACCCCTTCGAAGGGCTATTCGGTTCCGTACAAGATCTAGGAGTGTCGGTATCCTTAGATCTTTTCCCCTCTAAAGTATGAGTAAAAAGGCAGTGACATATCAGTCAAAGTTGCCACCACAACAACATATAGTCCTATAACTAGCCCACCTTAGTACAGATCACGGTGCTAGAAACTAGGATATTCAAACCCAATCACTAAGGTACAAACACAATTGTCCTCTAATCACATCATGTTATAATCACCAAGACACAACCACAGCCGTTCTCAATCACATTAGATGTATGAGGCATGACCATAGCCATCCTCTACAATATGCATTGTGGGTGACAAGGATATATCCTCAACCTGCCACCCCCACATACTCAACAGTATGCACTCCGAGTTTCCCTTAGGAATGCTCATTTCACCATCCAATAAGTTCTGACACTGAAGATGGCTCTACGGCACATGGAACTACATGATTAGAGTTGTACTTGATTAGTTATGCCAATTGGGTGAATTAAAGCTGCATCAAACAAGTGGACATACAAACCCTATTTCACTTATAGCAAGCATACAAATATCACAACTTTTAAAAGACATAAAATGTGTGAAACATAATTTCTCATCTCATCATCACATGGTACGATTCACTTTCCATTCATGAGACCACACGATTCATCATACTATCACAAGATATAAATCCTTTTCACAATATCACAAGGTATCAACCCTTATCAACATAAGAGGATTACACCTCATTCAGGGCTCAACCATGCCTAAAGGTCATTAAGACCATCATACTATCACATGATATAAATCCTTTTCACAATATCACAAGGTATCAACCCTTATCAACACAAAAGGATTACACCTCGTTCAGGTCTCAACCATGCCCAAAGGTCATTAAGACCATCATACTATTCCCTGGAAGATCATCATTATCTTTCCATGCCTTATAACAAGGCTCAACACCATCAATTACATATAATACACCATATCGGCACAATATTGCATTAATGAGCTATGAGATATTCATAAACAATCATAGAAGGGTTATATTAACATTAAGAACATTCCTTTATTACAACAACATGCAAATAATCTAGATATGATTAACACTCAACATATTCATAATGCACATGTTTAGCATATGAAAGTATCAACCTTGTGGCTATGATAACCACCAATTAACACATTAAGGTTATGATCATGTTAAGGAGGTTATTCCACCATCATTCCATCATATAAGAATGTTAAACATGAATACTCATCTTTATCTATTTACATTAGAGTTAGGTTCAAAATGATAAATTATATCAATATTACTAATCAACACTTATACCCAAACCCTAACTCACGACATCCCCATTGGATCATAGATGCATAAGGCGAAGCGTCACCATCACATTCCATACTATTATCAAGTATGAACCCACACATAAATCAAGGTGTAACCATCAGGTTATAGCATACTATGGTTTCAACAATAGTAACAGAGTACTCCATGATTGTATTAGTCATTCATGGATTATTCATACCCAATGACCATAATTTAGTTATATTAAAGCTAGGTATAACAAGCTATACCTCATCAGGGTTACATATCAACACAATATGATTATCATCCCTTCTATTCATATGAGTGAATAGGTAAGACTACCTTATTAAGGGTAACCCTCCATTTGTTCCATCATCATTCAACCCATATCACCATACCACAATGTCGCCCAGAACAATTGGATGTTTAAAAGGTATGTACATTGGTTGTTTACATAAGTAAACACCTTGGATAAACCACATATGAAGTCCTTGATTTGTACTCTATAAAGAATCACCATTTAAACCTATAATTCTCTTTATTAACAACACAAAAAATTCAATTGTGAGTAGGGTAAAACCCACAATCGAATGTTCATTTAAAACAAGCCATCCATTGTCAACAAGTATACTCCTTAAGTTGATCATATAAAGGAAACCATCTAAATCACATTATTAGTACCAACATATTACATTAGCCATCATTTCACTTTATTGGAGGAATAAACATTATATCTTGACCATTGGGTCAAGTTCATATGTTAAACCATCAATTACAGTATAGGTCTGACCATTGCATCTAGTGACCCAAGAAACCATTGGTCTAAAGCTTAATTGATGCTACAACTACAATGCTTAACTCACCATAGGTTGTAGATACCTGATCCACCATCATCAGTGACCATTAAGTCACCATAGGTTGTTAGATCAACACTATATTCATTAATCAACATCAAATATTAAGCTAATGTCATCATTGATTGATAACATCAGTAGGGTACTTAATGGTTGATCATTAAACTTCTAATTGATCAAAAACCTGACCTAAGGGGCTGAACATGGATTGTCACCATCATATAACACCTTTGATCCTGACCATCAGTTGTCATGAAGACAACACCATAGGGTTGTTGCAATGGTACCATCATCAGGTCATGGGTTTATAGAAGAAATCAGCTTTAAATCCTAAAATTGATCATTGGTTGATAGGTGCTTAGCACCATAAGTTGTCAAACCAACATGATCCAAGTCATATTATACCTTAGGAATAACATAGTCATGATCACAGGATCATCTAGAACTGAAAACATAATAGGGAACATTAAAAATTGAAACCCAAGTCAAGCATAGCTTTTTAGTGCATAGGTCATCATTTTCAAGCAAGAACATGCGCTAGCAAGCTTATGGTAAGCAATAAACATGGAGAAATTTATAAAACTTGCCTCTAATTAGAAGATGAAACTCCAAACAGAAGAAAACTCGAGCAGGTTGGGTAGAAAATCCAAGCATAAGTTGTGAACTCGTCCATCAAGCACATTTACTCATCAAATGAGCAAACCCTAAGCATAAGGAGCAAGAAAGGTAGGGTTTTGGAGGTTTAGAGCAATTTCTACCATGGAAAAGCAAGGTTCCAACCTGAAGAAGGTAGAACAAAGGATAAAAAATAAATAAACGGAGGAAATAAGGAGATTATTACTCTTTTAGGTCAAGATCACTAGAAGAGAGCTTTTTAAACCCTAAAAGGAAGTCAATTGCAACCCTAGATTCTTTTCCTAGAAGGTCCCCTCTTTCTTCTACCTTGGATAGGAAATTTGCATCCACACATAGGGAGGATGAGGTTTGTAGAAGGAGGGAAGTTATGGAGAGAAAATGTCTCATTTTGGTTCTTAGGGATAAGTATATGAAACTTTAAGATAAAAAAAAGATGTTGAAGTTCTAATATCTTTCCAAGTGTCCATGGCCTTAAAATATTAAGAATATACAAGAAAACATACAATAATATCCCCCACCATCCATAGAAACATGATTATCCCTCGTTTCTTGAATTTTCAAGCAAAACAAATAATTCATTAGTTGATAGCTACTAATGGTAGCTCATCTATGAAGGGGTAAACCCTAAAATACCCTTGGAGAAAACACCTTCAAACCAAGGTTTAAGTAGGTTCCCCATTGATAAAAAATCTCAAGAATGATGATATTATATGCAAGGAATATAAAGAAAGTGATAAATGTCATAGAAAACCTCTCAATCGGGAAAATTACAAAAATGTCCAAAATGTGCATCAAATGGCATCACTTGCTCAAATAGTGTCCAAATTGGACCAAATTTGAAACTTAAGCTTGTATTATTATTTCAAAGCATATAAAAAGGTTATATTTGGGTTATAATAATTCATTTAAGATAATTAAGCACATTCAACTCATTATGCAAGTTTAGGGGCCTTACAACTATAAACCCCTAATAGGGATTTCGCCCCCGGAATCCAAGGTAAACAAAGATGGGTACTTCCTTTGCACCTCATCCTATTACCTTCATATGGTTACTTGAATATCATGGTGATGTCACATCATTTATACATATCTCATCTTGGGTTAGCACAAAAACATCCACATAAGAAGACATTTGCAAATATGGAACATAGAAACTGTTGTGCCACATGTACAAATCTAATAGTAACTTTCAACCTTGGGACTCAATTTATATCTTAATCTATTCTATATGTTGTATAATGCATCACTCAGAGGCCACACTCATTGGATCTTACCAAACATAGAACATTAGGTATCTATTATCATATGTAACTTTATAAGGTTTCATCCCTATGCCCCTTTAGTGGTTGTAGTAATTAACAACTCAATCAACCAGGTACGCATCTCCTAATTTTCAAAAACTATGAAGTATATAATTTTTTTTTAGGATTATCTAATCGTCTCAATGGTGAACTGACCATCAGTTTGGTTGAAATATCATACATTTGTCTATAATCATTAACGAATATAATTTCCCGATTGACCTTGTTAGGAGTAGAACAACGACACTGTCTTCATCTTATCAGGATTCCCACAACACACTTAATAGACATATCATAACTCCAAGAGGATACTTTGGTCAACCCCAAGTCATTCTTTCTATGCTTGTCACACATAAGTGTAGTTTCTTAATTCTTAAGGTTTAAAAAAGATATTAACTATGTTACTAACCATCTCTGGAATACTTGGAATGTTCAGTTAACAAACATATCCAACCTTCACATATTTCCCATATTGTTGATACATCTTGGATGCTAGGATTCATTACCTTGGTATCCACCTTATGTGCTATAAGTAACTCACATCCTTATCTCATCTACTTTTAACAACATAATAAATTTCAAAACATATAAGAGGAGTCTCCCAAATTATTGGAAGACTCAAAAGAAAACTCATCACAAACTTTATGATCTTGGAACCATAGTCTAAGCAAACTTATTCTATAATTAGCTATCCACCCTCATGGTTGCAGTGACTCCACACATACCTAGTGGCAATGATCCACTTGAAAGTTGTGCCCTAGAAAGGAAATACACAAAGTGAAACACACTTCCCATACCATAGTAGTATTTTTTCAAGGGTCACTAGCAAAAAGGTAACCAATTCTATTCTCATTATGCTGGTTACAACTTCTTATGTATCATTTCACCTTTTTCATTTCACATTCCTTGCCATTAGCATAGGAGTAATCATGATTAACATATTTCATTACTCCTTCCTTGATGACTATTTATCACACTTGGGTATGTTCTCTTATTTTATTATATTTTCAACCACTTATAAACATGTAAATACTCATATTCAAAATTTTCTTCATTAAACATGGATCATCTCCCTTAATTTCTTTCGATTGCCATGCTAATTTTACATAAACACTTTCTTACACACATAGGTTGGTATCAGATTAACTCAGGTTCCACCTTATTCCTTTGTCATTGTTCCCATTTATCTTCTCATTATATACATATCATTGGAGTTCTCTCCATCTTATGTGGATTTCATACATTGAATCACTTTAAATGTATAGACTTATCCATCTTTTGCTTTATTATCTTCTTGAATCACATATTTAAGAACTTCTCTTTTGCTTATTTGTATTCAGATTTAGATTTCTTGGTGTTGGTTCTTTCTCTTTAGCAACCAAACATTCAAGTTTGATAGATTATGATGCAATTCTCATCTTCTTTAAGGTAGGATTGAGATATTCACACCATGATTTCTTATTCATTATGCTCTTTAGATTGTCTCAAAATGACTACTTGATCAGAGTAATCAGAAAGATAACAATCTAAGAGTTCCATATTTACCTTTCTTCAATATTTGAATACCTGGCCAAGGCAACCAAGTGTTGAGATTAGGCAGTATGCACCATGTTTTTGTGTAACATTCCTAACTTAGACTTCATTGTAGTCTTAAGTCCTAGTGTCCCTGTTGGCTCAGTGAACCTAAAGCTCTGATACCAACTTGTGAGAACTCGTTACACTAAAAAATATTACTCAAAACATAAAACACAATATATCACTAATTAATCACATACCCAAAAATATGGGTAAATTAAAACCTATTTCAACGTCTACACTAGTTCAGAAACATTTGCATAAGAGCCCAACATCTTTCTTATATCCATACTATGTCAAGAATTTGATACAAATTGTTCTATTGCCTTAGCCACAACATATATACATAGGAGAACAATATTCATATATGCCACATAAACAAGTATTAATATGCTAAAGAAAGTCTGATTCGTTATAAACACCATATACAAGCATTTCCTTCCCCGACCTAAGAGTATAGGGACGACTCTAGGACACACTAGACATCTAATCAACTTTCTCAAAGATTCATTACTATAGCTCCTCTTTGCTGCCACATGTTTGTTTTCATCACTTCTGATTACCTAAAAAAATGTGGCGAACCACAAGGGTGAGATCCATGTCCCAGCAAAAGATATAACCTCCAACAATGTTTAATGATTACAACATTTTTCAGTAACTAAATAGTTAAGCAGTTTAATCAGATATAACAAATAAGCTCAGCAGTACTAATGATTAACAAAATAAATAAAGGAGCAGATAATAACTATAATCATTAGCCAGACTATGATCCTTTATCTTGTTGACAATATAAGAAATTCAGTAGCATATGCATATCTAGCATCATGAGAAAGTCTAGTAACATAGCATAGCTAACAACATAAACATGTCTAATTGGTTGAACATATCAACATCATAAGAAGAGCTAACAACATGAGCACAACTATCTAGATAATCATGATTAGGAGTATATGCATCTCTAGTTACAAAGGCATGGCTAGCATGATAAACACAACTAACAACATGAGATAGCTAGCATCATGATTATAATCAGTTGTAGTAGTATAGTTATCAACACAAGCATAGCTATTGTATGTATGCATCTACAATCTTTAGCATATCCACAACCTAAGTATATCTACTATCTCTTAATTTCACTAAGCATCATCTTTATGTAAAGATAACAAATAAGGGCTATCATCCAATGTGAAACGTCATTTATAACCCTAAATAAATATGCTACACGACTATATTACATCTTTTATTATGCCCTGGGAGTTTGAATCGTACCATTCAAAGTCCAACTGACCGCTGTGAAGGGATATTCGGTTCTGTACAAGATCTAGGAGTGTCGGTATTCTAAGATCTCTTCTCCTCAATCCATACGACTAAAAATCTAGTGACATATCAGTCAAAGTTGTCACCATAGTGACATATAGTCATGTAACTAGCCCACCTTAGTACAGGTCATGTCACTAGCATCTATGGTATTCAAACCTAATCACTCAGGTACAACCATTGTTGTTCTCTAATCACATCATGTTATAATCACTGTGAGATGACCACATCCGTTCTCAATCACATCAGATGTATGAGTCATGACCATAGCCATCCTCCACAATCTGCATTGTGGATGACAAGGATATATCCCCAACCCGCCACCCCCACATATTCAACAGTATGTGCTCCGAGTTTCCCTTAGGAATAATCGTTTCACCATTCAGCAAGTTGTGACACTGAAGATGGCTCTATGGCACAGGGCACTACATGATTAGAGTTGCACTTGATTAGTTATGCCAATTTGATGAATTAAGGATGCATCAAACAAGTGGACTTACAAATCCTAATTCACTTCTAGCAAGCATATAAATATCACAACTTTTAAAAGATATAAAATGTGTGAAACATAATTTCTGATATGCTATTCACATGGTACTATTCGCTTGCCATTCATGAGACCACACTAGTCATCATACTATCACAAGATATAAATCCTTTTCACAATATCATAGGGTATCAACCCTTATCAACATAAGAGGATTACACCTCATTCAGGGCTCAACCATGCCCAAAGCTCATTAAGACTGTCATACTATCACAAGATATAAATCCTTTTCACAATATCACAGGGTATCAACCCTTATAAACATAGGAGGATTACACCTCATTCAGGGCTCAACCATACCCAAAGGTCATTAAGACAATCATACTATTCCTTGCAAGATCATTATTATCTTTTGGTGCCTTAAAACAAGGCTCAAAAACATCACTTACATATAATACACCAGATCATCACAATATTGCATTAATGAGATAGGAGATATTCATAAACAATCATAGCGGGGTTATATTAATATTAAGAACATTCCTTTGTTACATCAACATGCACGAAATCTAGATATGATTAACACTCATCATATTCATAATGCACATGTTTAGCATATGAAAGTATTAAACTTGTGGCTATGATAACCACCAATTAACACATTAAGGTTATGATCATGTTAAGGAGGTTATTCCACCATCATTCCATCATATAAGAATGTTAAACATGAATACTCATCCTTATCTATTTGCATTAGAGTTAGGTTCAACATGATAAATTATATCAATGTTACTAATCAACACTTATACCCAAACCCTAACTCACGACATCCCCATCAGATCATGGATGCATAAGGTGAAGCATCACCATCACATTCCATACTATTATCAAGTATGAACCCACACATAAATCAAGGTGTAACCATCGAGTTATAGCATACTAGGGTTTCAACAATAGTAACAGAGTACTCCATGATTGTATTAGTCATTCAAGGATTATTCATACCCAATGACCATCATTTAGTTATATTAAAGCTAGGTATAACAAGCTATACCTCATCAGGGTTACATATCAACACAATATGATTATCATCCCTTCTATTCATATGAGTGAATAGGTAAGACTACCTTATTAAGGGTAACCCTCCATTTGTTCCATCATCATTCAACCCATATCACCATACCACAATGTCACCCAGAACCATTGGATGTTTAAAAGGTAAGACCATTGGTTGTTTACATAAAATACCTTGGATAAACCACCTATGAATTCCTTGATTTTTACTCTAGAAAGTGTCACCATTTAACCCTAGACATCCCTTGATTAACAACACAAAAACTTCCATTCAGAGTAGGGTAAGACCCCCAATCGACTGTTCATTTAAAACAAGCCATCCATTGTCGACAAGTAAGCTCCTTAAGTTGATCACATAAAGGAAACCATATAAATCACACTATTAGGATCAACATATTACATTAGCCATCATTCCACTTTATTGGATGAATAAACATTAGATCTTGACCATTGGGTCGAGTTCATATGTTAAAACCATCAATTACAGCATATGTACGACCATTGCATCAAGTGACCCAACAAACCATTGGTCTAAGGCTTAATTGATGCTAAAACTGCAATACTTAACTCACCATAGGTTGTAGAGACCTGATCCACCATCATTAGTGACCACTAAGTCACCATAGGTTGTTACATCAACACTATATTCATTAATCAATATCAAATATTAGGCTAATTTCATCATTGATTGATAACATCAATAGGGTACTTAATGGTTGATCATTAAATTTCAATTGATCCAAAACCTGACATAAGGGGGTGACCATAAATTGTCACCATCATCTGACACTTTTGATCCCGACCATCAGTTGTCATGAAGACAACACCATAGGGTTGTTGCAATAGTACTATCATCAGGTCATGTGTTTATAGAAGAAATCAGTTTTAAATCCTAAAATTGACCATTGGTTGATAGGCGTTTAGCACCATAAGTTGGCAAAACAACTTGATACAAGTCATATTATACCTAGGAGTAATAGAAACATGATCACAGGTTCATCTAGAACTAGAATCAGAATAGGGAACATTATAAAAATCGAAATCCAAGTCAAGCATAGCTTTTTAGTGCATATATCATCATTTTCAAGCAAGAACATGAGTTAGCAAGCTTACGGTAAGCAATAAACGTGGAGCAAGTTATAAAACCTGCCTCTAATTAGAAGATGAAACTACAAAAAGAAGGAGACTTGAGCAGGTATGGTATAAAATCCAAGCATATGTTGTGAATTCGTCCATCTAGCACCTTTCTTCATCAAATGAGCAAACCCTAAGCATAAGGAGCAAGAAAGGTAGGGTTTTAGAGCTTTAGAGAAATTTCTACCATGGAACAACAAGGTTCCGACATGAAGAAAGGTATGAGGAAGGATAAAAAAGAAATAAATGGAGGAAATAAGGGGATTCTTACTCTTTTAGGTCAAGATCACTAGAAGGAATTGTTTAAACCCTAAAAGGAAGTCAATTGCAACCCCATATTCTTTTTCCAAGAAGGTCCCCTCTTTCTTCTTCCTTGGACAGGAAATTTGCAGAAAAGTAGAGGGAGGATGAGGTTTGTAGAAGGAGGGAAGTGGTGGAGAGCATTTGGCTCGTTGTGGTTCTTAGGAATAAGTATATGAAACTTTAAGATAAAGAAAAAGAAAAAGTTGAAGTTCTAGTATCTTTCCAAGTGTCCATGGCCTTAAACTATTAAGAATATACAAGCACACACACAAGAAGCTCCCAAACCGTCCATAGAACATGCTTATCCATCATTAATTGAATTTCTAAGAAAAACAAATAATTCATTAGTTGAGAGCTACTAAAGGTAGCTCATCCATGAAGGGGTAAACCCTAAAATACCCTTGGAGAAAACACCTTCAAACCAAGGTTTAAATAGGTTCACCATTACTCAAAAATCTCAATAATGATGATATTATATCCAAGTAACATAATGAAAGTCATAAATTTCTAAGAAAACCTCTCAATTGGGTAAATTGTAGAAAAGTCCAAAATGTGCATAAAATTACATAACTTGCTCAAAAAATGTCCAAATCAGACCAAATTTGAAACTTAAGCTTGTCTTATGATTTCAAAGAATATCACAAGGTTATATTAGGGTTATAAGAATTAAATTATGATAAATAAGCTTATTCAACTCATTAAGCAAGTTTAGGGGCCTTACAACTATAAACCCCTAACAGGGATTTCACCACTGAAATCCAAGGTAAACAAAGATGGGTACTTCCTTTGCACTTCATCCTATTACCTTCATATGGTTTCTTTCATATCATGGTGATGTCACATCATTCATACAGATCTCATCTTGGTTCAGCACAAAAACATCCACATAAGAAGACATTTGCAAATATGGAACATAGAAACTTGTTGTGCAACCTGTACAAATCTAATAGTAACTTTCAACTTTGGTACTTGCTTGTCATCTTGAACTGTTGTATATGTTTTATCATGCATCACTCAGAGGCCACACTCACTTGATCTTACCAAATAGAGAACATCATCTATCTATTATCATATGCAACTTTATAAGGCTCCATCCCTAAACCTTAGATTTAGAGACGTTGTCTTCCTCGCCTCCACTCACAACTAGAGTCAATTTATGGAATCACCACTAACACCTTGCAGACCTAGTCATGCACAAAGAAGAAGACTTTGGTTGTCACCACAGAACCCACGGGATCATGGTAAGCCTGATTTCAAGGAACCAAAAATCAATAGGTAAACTCCACTTCCTACATATATATAGAAATTTTAGAAACTAAATACATACCTAAGAAGGTTAGATATTATGAACCAATTCGAATATTGAATCTATAAAACCATATTGATGCAGTGATAGATAGGGTCAATAGATGTTGCTTGTATTGTATGGATTCATTTGCATAGTTCTTTATAGATACCTCTTCATAAATTCTTGGAGCCACATTATGATTATGCAATCGTCAGAGTCCCAAATAATTGAGGTACTAGATATTCTATTTCATTGTTGAACTTTTTCCCCTCTTGATGGACATACACATATCTTGATTTGTGGTGAATTCCATATATCTTTGAGACCTTTATTTATTCTTGAAAGTTCACTATTCTCATTTTGTAATTGATGAAATATTGTTGACAATAATTTTAGCATTGGTCTTGATCTATTAGAGTTTTGACTCTCTATGGACTTTGGTCCCTTGGTATTCGTCCCTATAGAGCTTAGGCTCACTTGATTGGGCAAAGTACCCCACAGCCCTACACAGTGGATAGGGATTAGTTGTCCCCTAATTAATTGGAATACCTAATAAGGCACTAGTACCATTCTCTCCTAGATTGTGAGAACACAAGGTACTTAGCCCTATAAAAGATATGATAGGAAGGTGCCAAAACATTTCAAATAGAATATCTTGAAATTGATATATTTTATGTATAACTTGGACAAATTTTGCATACTTGAAATATTGAATCCGGCCTAGTGATAATCTTGTGAAAGACTTTCTATCTTGAAATTGATATTGGAATTGCTTCTTGTTAGCCTTTAGTCCACCAAATAGTTCCTTTCCTAACTTTTATTAAGCATCTAATCCTACTATGTGCATAATTCAATGATTGGATTAAACAAACTTTGTTGAACCATATTTTCCCTATATCGGGTCCATGTGTGGTCTTGTTCCCTCTGGGAACTCAGTGATAGGTGGTAGATGGAAAAGCTTGAATATACATGCATGGGTAGTCCTTCATTGCAGACTAGATAGGAATCAATTCTTATTCTCAAACATTGTAATCATATTTGTAAGCTTCCGCAACTCTTATGTAAAAGCATGATTGTAATAAAGACTTGTTTATACTTTTGATACAATTTTGTGAATGTTTGGTCGTAAAGATCGAGTCTTTACAACATGGTATCAGAGCCATAAACAGTCGACACTCATGCATTGTTCATGGATATTAGGTTAGTTAGGAACATAAATTGAGTAGTGAGGATAACTAGTTGACAACAAATCCCAGTTTTACTAGCCCTAACTACCAATGATAGACATAAAAGTATAAGTGGCCATATATGTACCTTGTCCTAGAAGTACTTGGAATATAATTACATTATCTAGTAGATTTTGAATTCTCTATTTAGGCATAGACTTATTTTGATTTAGGTATAAAGGAAAAAAAAGTTGAGGTATATGTGTCTACTTTTGCAATGAGGTATAGTAGAACATCACTTTGATCCCTAGTCATATGAATGTGGTAGAGTTCCCTAGATTATATCTTTAGTTTGGGACATCCACAATTAACTATAAATATGTAAAATAGAATGAATAAATTACGTAATTCCTAAAATCCTTAGAATTCATGTCAAACATGATAAAATTCCCATTTTGAATATTGAATAAAAAGCTAAATCCTAAATTAATTCACTAAGCCAATAAAAAATAAAATATTGACAACTTGGAAAAAAATTGATTAGTATAATCCCCTTTATAATTGTGTAGTTACACCTTTTGAGGAAAAATGTCTAAAGAAGCTATGACACTTGAAATAAATGCAACACTAGATCCACATAAGTAGGAAATTGAGGGGGGAAATTGCAATGGAATAAAACATAGTTAATATTATGTTGAATTAGGAAAAACACAATGAACTCAATATTTTTGTGAACTTGAGGTATCCATGTGCATATAATAGATAAATAATACAACCAAGACATCACAAAGAAATAAAACCCTACCTTGGAATTGAAAATAGTGATATATAAAGACTTCTTGTACAAATTTATGTGGCAACAATATTGGAAAAAAAATTGATCAATATTTTACATATATTTGTATAGTTAAGACCTTGAAAATTTCAATAATTAGAGACAAATCTGTTTGGAATATAATATTAGATACATACAAATAGGAAATAGAAGGTTGAAAAAAGGGGGGTTAAAATCTGAATCCAATTGGGGGTTAAGTTGTAACTAATAATTGTTGGAAAAAAATAATATGACTGATATATTATTGGACCCTCAACTAAATATATAATTATGGGAAATAATATGGTAATGACACCCTACACAAAAATTATATAAATTATGACAAATAAAAATCACTCAAATATTATTGATAAGTATATTGGATTGAAGTTGATGAAGTATTGATGACAGTATCTTGACTACTGAGCTTGTAGTGTAACTCAAACTTTTGATAATAATGGCCACATATAACAAATTGAATATGTCTACTCTAATTATATTATGTCTTAGACTAGTTATTATTAAGAACTAAATTCAATACTTTCCAAAATAACATTTGCACTTAAATCAGTTCAGTAATTCCAAGGTAGACTAGTAAATGAATCAGTTAGTCACCCTGAGTAGGACCTACGTTAGTGGAAGGAGAATTATAGTTATCTATTTGAGTTGAAAATGATATGAGAAAACCTAAGTAGGATGTTGGAGAACTACTTAACTAGACCCTAGTATGAAGAAGATTATTAAGAAGAAATGTTTGATTTTAGGGACGAAATCCCTATTAAGGGTGGTAGAGTTGTAACATACAGAAGTTTTAGGTACTTAATCTATTTTGAGTTGTAATTCATCAATTTTTCTAATTTGAATTTATTCCTTTGTTAATGAACCTTACTCAATTGTCTTTGACCAATTCTCTTATCAAGTGATACATATTATTTTCCTTTTGAGTTTCTTAAGTTTAAATGAATTCATCTTCCTCATATGATAGATATTTACATTTGATCCCTTTGATTGAATCTTGTGGATCATTTTGACATCTATTAAAATAATTTATGATTCAATGCTGAACACACATTCATAGAATACCTTTCTTTTACATAATTGTTTGGAATCAATGTTAATAAATGAAGTAATTTAGATTTATATATAGAGGCACTAATATTGTTAGAAAATAGTTTAATAGAAGGCACACGAGTGGTCAAGTTTTTATTTCAATTGACTCTATAGAGTGGGAGTAATGAAATTCTAGAATAAATGGGCGAGGTCATTTATAAGATATACCATAGAAAGATATTAAAAGAAATCCTATTCCTAGCACATAACCCCACATTGATGGTTGTTACAGATCGAGATAGAATCATCCTTCCCTCTTGACCCGATATATAATGGGATTTAAAGAGACCTAAATTGACCACCCTATGAAGATCACAATTCAACAATGGACATAAACTTGGACTCATATCCAGTCATAATTGTGTCGCCCTTATCTGACTGTGCAAACCAGAAATGGATGTGCATGTCATTACTCACCATCTGACCTTTATCCTCCATGTAATGCCATTAGGTCTAGTCATTACAAAGGTCTCGATGACTCCTCTCCCACCCTGGTTGACACCACTTAAAAGGACCTCTCCAAAGCCCTAGAATCATATCCCTCCTATATATGTAGAACAGTCTGCAAGCCTGCAGCCAACAACCACAATCATCACCACTACCTCTCCCTAGATCACAGATGGTCACCACCACCCATTGGAAAGACTCAACTCCTACCCCAATGCTGATGTGCCCTGCCAATTAGCCAACCATCTACAATAGCAGCAGATCCCCTCATCAACAACCTCTATCTCTGACTTCCTCCACAAACAGTTCTTGCCTGCCGCCAAACACCACCCCGACTCACTACCTCATTGATAACCTGACGATCTGCAACAAGTCGTCGTAGATCTGCAACACCAACCTATTTTTTCCTGAATCCCACCATCTACAGTCTATGTCGACTCTACTTGACCACCATCATCTTTAGACCTCGGTGCCACTGCTACATCCTCCATCAAGGTTTTACCCTCTACAACTCAAGCCAGATTCAGACCTCGTCAGTCTCCTATAACTGGTTGTTGCCCCTTGACAACCTCGACAAACTTGCAAGTTAGGTGATGATGATTGATGCAGTAGATCCACACCACTCAACAGTATCCATCGGCCACCCTCGACGCCTACACCTTGATTGAAACTACTGCTTCCTCGCAAGCACATAATGGCACTAAGGAACCTACATTCAACATTTTGACAAACCTTAGATATGGAAACATTGTCTTCCATGCTACCACTCACAACAAGAGTCAATTTATGGAATTGCCACCAACACCTTACAACCATAGTCACGCACGAAGAGGAAGACTCTGGAGGTCACCATAGAACCCAGAGGATCATGGCTATCTTGATTTCAAGGAATCAATAAATAATAGGTAAACTTTGCTTCCTGCATATATATAGAAATTTGAGAAACTAAAAACATACCTAAGAAGGTTAGATAATATGAACAAAATTAATACCGAATAGGTAAAACCATATTGTTGCAATGATAGATAGGATTAACACATGTTGATTGTATTATAGGAATTCATTTACATAGTTACTTACCAACTCATTAGTAAATATTACTCTGTAAATTATGATAATAAGAAAACCATTAGTGAATGCATAATATACAAAATATTAATAATGATGACCACAATGGTTATAGCATAAACCTAGCCTATTTGACCCATTATATAAATGTTGGTCAAATATATTTACGTATATAGGAAGATGAATAATAAGTTAGTCAAATTAGTTATTAAGAAATCAATGAAATGATCAATTAATTGGAATTTTAAGCATCACGAGACCCCCCATCTTCCTCCCACTATCACCCCAACATTCATTGCAGACAACATCATTGCTCCACTTAGCTTACAAGTAGAAAACCCTAATTGCATGCTATATATATGGCCCCTTGTCTCCATGGAAAGTGATCGCCACTTAGAAGCCTCCAGGATTCCAAAATCAATAGTCAACTTCTACATCCATGATCCAACATTAGTTTCCATTGGTTTACAACCACATCAACCAAAGAAGCCTCCATATCTGCCAAGTCTCTAAGGTCCTGACCTTAGAAGAGGCATGATGACAAGGCCCCTTTAGCATCGATAGTAGTCTCCATCATCATCCAAAACCAATTTCTCCTTCATGTGATAGTCATGTCTACAAAGGAATAAGACAAAACATTCAAGTCCACCATTGACAAATGTTACAGTATTATATTGTTGTTGTGTGGGCCACCATTGTCCCAAGCACAAATATAAGAACCCCCACACACCATGTTTGTTCCTCCATTTTCTACTATGATGATGTCTTTCTTCCTCTATTTCCCATTGATCTTGTTACCGTTACCATGAGTAGTAGTCCTTTTTCTATGGAGAGAGGAGTAATCCCACCGTACTTTTTTTTATATTGCATCCATGTTTTTATGAACATTGTACTATCATTCTTATGTGTTTGGTTGACATATATTCATGTTTATCCAGACTTAGGTGTTAAGAACTTCAAAACCAAACCCTAGGATATCCATTAGATTCTTGTTAAACCCTTGATGGGAATTATCAATAGGTGTTTGCTTAGGTTAATGGTACATTGTCTCAAGGTAACGTGACAAAAAGCTTGGAGTGAAATCTAGAAGTTTAATGTAGACTTTTAATCATTGAAATCATATTACAATAAAATAATAAAATCTTGTGATAAATACTAGTTCTTTCATGGTTACTTTAAATTTCTATCTTTAAAAAATGTTGTATTTTGGGTTCGTCAAAACTGTATTGTGATAAGATCCATCTGATTGCACGTCTAATTGTCATATACTAGGCATAGGTAAAATGTAGGGATTTCTCCCTCTATAATTTTGATGTGTGATTAATTATGCATCACACGCCTAAAAAAATATTTTAATACCTTATTGTGTATGCCATGTACCTATAGTGGTGAGGTAAAAATTAGAACTATAGGGTCTGCAACAGAAGGGACACATTCTTTATCATAAGACCCCAATAGTTCACCAACATAAGCTCACCCAAAAAATATAACAAGCTTAACAAAAATACAAAGAAAATTTATGGTTGTTATCTGGATCAAGGGAAACCCCACATTTACAATCATGACTATCATATAAGTATAAGATGCAATACACTTCTATGGTCATTATACTTCATCATATAAAGGGGTTTGTCAAAGATTTGAGTCCCTAGACGCATGTTAGACATGACTCACCATGTCATGATATCTTGACACCCATTAGAGATGGAACACACCTAATTTTCATGTTATTATTGACATCTTGGTAGGTCAGTGAGACACAAGGAAGTAGAATGGACCGGAGTATAGTTTATGATCACTTGTGGCTATCCACAACTCATACTTTGGAAATAAGTGGAACCAAACTTTGCATGGTCCAACCTAGGAGACATAATCTAGGAAAACCTTCACTAGAAAAGCCCATTCATTATGTCCTTGCTGATGCAACCTAAACCCACTAACTATGATTTTGTCCCACCAAGAAAGGGATTAGACTAACCATACATTTTTTATACAAATCTAATTTTTACTGTAATTTTTTCTTTTCTCTAAACATTTAAAACTTATGAAACATCGTGTTAATACATCCAATAACATCATATTAAGGAAAAGTGTCATGAGTTAACATCTTACTTTAGCTTTTACAACATAACAAACATAAGTAAATGAGTTATGGATTTACTGTGCACCAAGTACATAGTATTATAGAACTTCTCTCGATCCTCACTTTCACAATTCCCAAGACCAGAGGAAGGATAAGAGACCATCTAACAAATTGATTTTCCTCTCAAGAGCTCTACTGGTCAATCCTGATGGATACTATATTTTGACTCCTCCTACTGAGTTGAGTATGTACCTAAAAATGTTTTAATAGTGTGAGATACTAGCTTTATGCATCCAAAGTCATAGAGAACCATGATAATTTAGATATGTAAGGTTAATTAATTTAACTACAAGTTGAAATATACATATATATGTATATATAAATATATATGTATATATAAATATATATATGTATGTATATATATATATATATATATATATATATATATATATGTGTGTGTGTGTGTGTGTGTGTGTGTGTGTGTGTGTGTGTGTGTGTAACGACCCCGTCTCCCGATAACCCCCACTTAAGGGAGACCAAGAGATCAGAGCCATTATCTCAATTAACAAGATCAAAAGTTTGACAAATAATCAATAACAATTATCATATTTTACCAACTAAACTGAAAATAGGTATAAAATAAAACCTTGCATACCTTTTTAAAACTTTGGTAAGCTACTCTATCCATAGCCTGGACTCATTCTATCTAATCCTCCTTGCACTTTATTTCTTATTTCCACAATGTGTCACTTTACTGTTTGTTCTTTCAATCTTGTACCTAAAACGTCGACAAACAAAACGTCAGTCAGCATATCAGAATATGTTGGTATGTGGGGACAACCAAAATTTTGCAAATAAAGATAATAATCTAATTAACACCATCAAGTTAATTAACAAGCCAATTTATGCTTTTTAGTATTTCATTCTGCACCACTTTTGCCCTAACCCTGGCATACCCCCTTTCGGGTTTCACTTTTGCCATTGACTTAAGGTCACCTTCTCAATCCTGATCTTGGTGCTTGGGGTCACCACTCATGGTGCCCTCTAGTCATGCAATATCATAGGCCACCTTCTCAATCCCGAGCTTGGTGCTTGGGGTCACCACTCATGGTGCCCATGGGTCTTCCCTCCTGGGCTTGACCTCTTTGCATCATCCATCAGGGTGGCATGTAGGTGCGAGAATACACACTAATTTATAATTGTGATAACCATAATGACTTTATAATTTTGCAAGTATGAACATCCAACTGTTTAGGTTGCATTCAATGTGAGGAAATAATCGAAAAAGCCTCGGGAAACTAATGTGATTAACCATAATTAACCACATACCTGATTTGGAAGACTCAAGGATTGTAAGCAAAATATCCAATTAATCAAACAGCCAACCAAGCCAGGCAACCAATCACCTCAATCAAACAGGCACAACAAGAAACCTGGAAAACATGTGAAATCTAATTATAAATATGTTCATTATGCACTTACTTTATGGAATTGTAATTCCCTCTTAGGGTGTGTCTAAATTGAATTAGGGTTTTCCTTAACGTTCTTTATATTCATCTTTTAACCTTTACCTTTTAGGTCAACTAAACCCTAAAACACTGTTTCCATGTTCCAAAACCCTAATTACTTAGTCATTCATATTTAAGCCTCTTTATTACCAATCTAGCTTACGATTAGTTCTAACTTCATATCATACATAAGATTTCAAAACATATCTTATTAAAGTCATAAACACCTAGATAAGGATTTCTAGGTTTTCAAGTATATCTTCACTCATATGAGACTTAAAAAAATCATTTTTACATATTAAAACTTCATATCTTTAAGTTATCCATTGCAAGGCTTCTTAATTAAACTTTAGATCAATATGTCTCTATTTATGATATTCATATTCTCGAAATTTAAGTCATTAAAGTCATATTACTCATCATTAGGGCTTTTAGGCCCATTATTGCACTTTCTTAGTCATAGCACCCTAATTAAGCAAATCATGGGTTTTTAACTCAAATCAGATTCATATTATCCATTTTACGCCAAAAGGATAAATGTTGATTCTTATTACCAATCTTAAGTAATTGAACTCATCCCTAATCAACATTTAGGGTTTTGATTACACTTAAAGTATTAAAGTTACTATATTTGTGTATTTTTCGAACTTGAAGCAAAACTAGTCTATAATAGTATTTTTATTGGATTCCTTGTATTTTTCTGAGAAAAACCCATGTATTACTTGTACCCATCCAAGCTACTGGTAATTAGTTACGAATTTTGCAAATTAAAGTACCTCTTGACCAATGGCAGAGTACCACATGTCCCTTTTATTCCTTTTTCTGGAAAATCTGTCCCTCGGCTCGTAGACTTATGCGTTGATCCGGTTACCCGATAACCCAGACCCATGTGCCCCTTCTTTGTTTTCATGGAACGGGGAGGCCCATCCTCTAATTACTCTGTAAAATAGGGGACGGCAGATCCGGCTGGGTGGCGGCCTCCTCGCCCACCTGCGACACCACCTTGGGCTGATCGAGTGACATTGTCGCCTCCTCTTATGTGGGGTACCGATGCTCAGAGCCTCCACCTTGGTTGATGACCACAAGACCCCAGACTTTTAGATCCTTCCTTCAGTGCTTCCGCTCATGAACCAACAGCTGCCCGCGGTCAACCCCATGGTTGAATCTGAGCACCTCGCCTCCCCAGCCGCCGATGAAGGTCGGCGCACCTCCTTCAGGTACTATTAAACAGGATGGCAGTCTCCAAATGCTCCACCATGCACCCGATGATGGATGTTGATGAAGGGGGTAGTTCCAGCGGCACTCAGGATGAAACCAGAGCCATGGACGAGCCATGGTGCGAACTTGGAAGTATGGAAAAGGACCAGAAGTCAAGGGATATGACTTGTGAATCGTCTGTGTAACTTTGAAGGGATGAGTTATCTCCCTTATATACATGTTTGCCCCAAACGATCTGACAGGAGTCCTACAAATTGGGGAAACCTGCGATACCCCTCCAAAGGGGGTAAAAGCCATGCTTGTCTGGTCCGATTTGGTCTTACAAACATAATGGGAAACTTCCCATGGTTTCTCGATTCTTGTGGGAAAAGCAAACAAATTCGGAAATCCTCAGGTATTGTTCCCACCTTTCCTAACCAAGCGCGAGGAAGGTGATGAGTTCAGTACCGTCAGATCCAAAGATCAACGGTCCTCATCACGCGCATCTAATAAACCACCAATCCTATTTGAATAATAAATTATGACATTATCCATTATCCTCTTCACTATATGAAAACTTCCAAAAATCATATATCCCAAACCACATGTCAAATTAATCCCACATTTTGAGGGAAACTTAATGAAGAGTTAATCTATCTCTGTGCCAAATTTGGACTCATTATCTAAAAGAAAATGTGCCTTTTCTTTAGGTGCAAATATTACTCAATTAAGTATATTTCTCACCTATTTTCTCTTTCCTTTTCTATTAAATTATTATCTTGAAATCCTTGGACCTCAAGGAACCCTAAAGGCACGAAATCCCATCTTGGGAAAATATTCCTTTGTTTATTTCTCTTATTTCTTTATCCCTTATTTACTTATTCCTTTTATTAGATAAATTCCTTTTTCTTTTATTTTTCTTTTTCTTATAATTGGCTCAATAGCCACTAAAGCTCACAAGCAACCAAAAAGGCTATGGTACAAGAAATTTATTCAATTGTGACCATTATTGCCACTTTCTAGATATTTCCAAGTATTTCTCAAAAATACTTTGCTTAGTATCCAATATCTTTTATCTTTTTCCATTATTTGGGCTTTTGTTCTTTTCTTCTATTTTATATCTACTATTAGATTAATCTCTTAATAGGAACCACGAAATTCCTATCATAAGGGAGATTTGCAAAGAAATCCCTTCTTTGAAGCAAAGCATACAATCTTTTCAATTAGGTCAATATTCACAAAATCATTGTATTTCAATTTATGAAAACACATGCAAAATTGGGGTTGTAACATCCTTCCCCACTTATAGGAATTTTGCCCTCAAAATTTTATCAAGCAACCAAACAATTAGGATAAGACTTCTCCATGTCCATCATGGCACCCATGTTACCCTACCCTCTCCATGGTGCTTCCCAAGAACCTTCATCATCTTGTATTCTTTCATCTGAGTTCTCTCTCACCTTGGTATCTCATACCCTTATGGGTGACTCAGGGTATTTCAGCCTCTCACAAATATGAATAGGTTCATGGCTCAGCACATGTCTTGGGTATCTCACATAATGCTCTAGATCAGACTCATGGAACACATCATTCATCACATTATCCTGAGGGGTAAGGCTAAACCTAACCATCTCCACAAATCAATCTCGAATGGACCCATGTATTGGGGACTCAGCTTTCTCAAGTATAGCTTAGAGGGGTCGGATTTTACATCACATATTCTCCATAGTGAACTGCATCTCAGTCTGCTTTGCATCAGCTCATGACTCATGTCGCCCCTGGGCTCTCTCTCCCAGCCATTGCACGATCAAAGCGACTTCATCTGCACACACTGTGGTTCTTTCTTGACCTTCGTGAGGTCCCTTCACCCACATCATCTTAATGAAGTGGTGACCGACACATCCTCCCTTATAGAACTTATTTACATCCTGATACTGGCCATGGTGGTTATCATCACATCTTACAGAAGACAAGAACTTCCTCTAGGTATCACCCTGAACGAGCACACATGCTCTCATCAGACCCTCTAGTCTGGATTACGCTAACTATTAGTTAGGGGTGATAAACTGTACTATCATTGAGTTCTTCATGTACCTACTTCCACCGCATGTAAGTGAATCTTTACATTAAAGTTAAGAACTCGCATCATGGTGTAGTTGAAATATCTCTTTCTCATATGTAGTTCAACCAGATCCGTCCCTTAACAGTATTCTTTCTTTCTCATGTCATCTAGCTAAGGTGATCTACCATAACCCATATTGCATCTCAACCTTCCTTGGTCTAGGGGATACTTACCATCCAAAGTGATGAACTCCCATTCCCTCTCGAGGACTCCTTATCCTTTATATCAATACACTGGGTTACTGGTGTTCGTCCTTCATCTCGTGTCATGCATGGCAACATGCCACATGCAACATTATCTTAGGCATCCAAAGTACTACTGTCACTTACTATCTTTGTAGTATGGTGTATGGTGATCTTAGAATCATGATCTCATGTATGTCATGATTCCTCAAGATTGATTCCTCAGAAACCCTAAACCATTCTAGTCGGGGTTTCATCACCTTCTTTTCCAAAGAAGTGCATCTGAGGTTCTACCACCATCCTTTCATTGCATCAAGGCCTAGGCTGGCGAACCAAACAACTACTAACTTGATCAACTGATATTGTTGCATATGAGTGTTTGCCAAACTTATCTCTTTTTCCAACTGAGGGTTAACCTAACAGCCTCTTCTAGCCTCTAGCTAAACTAGACTGCTACTTCTCAACCACTTCACATCCTTATGTGTTAGGTAATGTTGAAGACATACACCTCCATGCATTCCACTTATTATCTCATCTCAACTCTAAGTCTATCTTCATCAAGAAACTTTGAGGTCATCCTCTTAGTTTTCAAACTCAACCTTGTATAAATCATAGTTCATGATAAAACATCCTCATAAGGTGACTACCTTATCTCTCTATCTATATATTATTCACTCCACCATGGTATGTTATCATCTCTGTCCTCATACCTCATAGCAACGTTCTAACTCGCATCCTCTTTATCCTTGGTGTATGGCACACGTACTGTCCTATCTCTCACTCCCATAACAAGAGGAAATAAGCATTTGGCGGTCGTCCAAACACAAAGTTCTTCCTGTTCCAGGAGTAGAGATGGTACATTCCCACATTTCCAATACACATTCAAATCTAAGTTGAAACATTCAACTTATGTCTCTACATTACAATCATCTCGATATCAAAGTTACTTCCATAGAAAATTGGTCTCGAACCTACTTGGGTCACCACACAATCCTTGGTCATCTCCTCTAGGTCTAGAGGGTGTCGGTACTTTAGGGGTCATCCCTCTTCCCTTATGCATCCAGAGAGTGCCCTACTCATTTGCCCTTTGGTCCCATGAGTTCACGAAGGTGATCATTCTCCTAACCCATGGCCCTTAGACAATGATTGTTGTTACCTCTCGACCCTATGGTCATGTGCAACTAGGGAATTAGGTAACTCCTACTTCCATCGATATTATCCCTACCTGACCCTAGGATAGACTTAGGATTATATTATAGTACATGTCCAACTGGGAACCTTACCCAAGCCTTCATCATCTCTCTCTACATTCATGTGCTAACTTTCATCCATTCACAGGGGTCATTACGACCTGCAAACCTTGGTCAGGCCCCATACCGGTTACCTCCATGGTAACACATCCACATGCACTTAGAGATGGTAATCTATAGGTCTACAGGTTCATTCTCATACCATGTACTTTTCAATTAGCTTATCAAGATCCTATGAGACCTCTTTAGGTTTCCTTAAAACCCACAAAACTGGTATACACCCTAAAAAATGGTCCCTCTCCCAGGATGGTAGGAAACTACACCTAGATAACAAAGGTCACAAACGTCCCTATGTTTAGGGTCTGCATCCACATGAGCATGCTTAGCCCTAGAAAGCTACTAAGGCACAAGCAGACACCTACAAAACCATGCTAGGTCACACTTGTTCTCATCCTCAACATTAGACCAACTTAGTTGTGAGGGGTTCATCAAACATACCTTTAACTCAAGGGGTTTCCTTTTCCTCTATACATGAGGAGTACCATGCTCGAAACTATAGAGACTCAAATCTCATCATGAGCATAAGGTACACTAATTCCCCTCTTAGGCCTAGGAACCCTAGGTTCACTTCTCTGATGTCCAATTGTCCGCTCAACCTCTGAACCACGATTCAAACATGTACCAGGTATGACATGCACTTCCTGACATCCTTCTACTCGAGCAACACTTCAGAGTTGAGTCCTCCTCAAGGACAATCAACAAGGTACAAGGCCTCATAACCTGTTACTAAACCTCTCCAAGTCTAAGGAACTCTTCTTCCTATATCAGAAGGTAAACACCTACACCATGGGCAAATAGGTACCAGAAGCCTCATCCTCTCTCTAGGGTTTGGTTCCTCTAATGGCAACCAAGATATCATCAGCCTCCAGGGATCAAGCATGGGGCAACCACAATCAACCACTTAGGTCGCATCATCCTCAACTCCCCAATTTTCCTCATATCTCAGAGTCTAGGCTTCCGAACTTCTTGCATGATCCATCTCTCTCTCTAGATCTAACCCTACAAACAACCTTACTACCCGAGGTCCTCTCTCCATGAAGGTGGTTTAAGCTTACAAGCATACCCTTACATGGTGAAGCCTAGGTTCAACTTATGGTTGCTCAAGGTTATCCATAACCCTCTATGCTCATCTCATAATCTATCCATCACATTCTCATGGCCAGGGTTTTGACCTAGTGCTTGTACTACTAATGTACTCTGGGTGCATACTGTGCCATGCTCATATAAGCTCATGGGGTTTCCAGATGTTCTTCTCTAACCTCCTCAATGAAGGAGCTATCCTTCACTGAAACATGCACGACCCTTCCCAGGGTTGGCTCACCAAAGGTACTAGGTCATCCAACCTCTCATGGCTCATATGGGCATCCAAAGCATGTCCACTCACACACCTGGTCTACCATGCCATCTAACTCATCGTGTCATCTCTCTCTAACCACCACTTAGGGTTAGGGTTAGCATCATCCTCAAAGGATGTGTCAGGTCACTACTGATAATGGAGGTCTCTACCTCCAAGACTAACTCTCTTTACTTTATCCTCCTAATAAGAAGTTCTAGCCTTAGTTCTCTCCTGAGGGCATGACAACTCATGTCATACAACCTAAGCATGTATCTATTCTTTAGTTTACACTTTAAACTATTATGCTTATGTCCATGACATCTTATTTACATGCTTTTTATTAAATTGGTGGAGGATTCCTTAAACCTTATCAACCTTGCCCATACCTCAAGAAGGTTAGGAAAAGAGAGGAAACCCTAATCCTTAAGGTGCTTAACAACATTTGAGTTGAGAAGGGATGAACAAGATGAGAGAGTCCTAAAGGTATCTTGTTTTGAGTCAAATCCCGAGACATTGGCCAGGCAGTCACACTAATCTGGGAGTCCTCATATTCTGACTAGCGGTGCAGAGGAAAATCTTGCCAGCCCCCGTTCGTGATCCTTTTCTAGACACCTCTGTCTTTCAGAAATTCCTCTAATAACTCCCTTGGGTTCTATAGAGTTTGTAAAATTTAATAATTATTAAAGATTAAATGAGGAACCTATGCTCTGATACCAATTGTAACGACCTCGTCTCCCGGTAACCCCCACTTAAGGGAGTCCAAGAGATCATAGCCATTATATCAATTAACAGGATGAAGGTTCGACAAATAATCAATAACAATTATACTATTTTACCAACTAAACTGAAATAGGTATAAAATAAAACCTTGCATGCCTTTTTAAAACTTTGGTAAGCTACTCTATCCACATCCTGGATTCATTCTATCTAATCCTCCTTGCACTTTATTTCTTATTTCCACAATGTGTCACTTTACTGTTTGTTCTTTCAATCTTGTACCTAAAACACCGACAAATAAAACGTCGGTCAGCATATTGGAATATGCTATGTATGTGGGGACAACCAAAATTTTGCAAATAAATATAACAATCTAATTAACACCATCAAGTTAATTAACAAGCCAATTTATGCTTTTCAGTATGTCATTCTCCACCGCTTTTGCCCTAACCCTGGAATACCCCCTTTCGGGTTTCACTTTTGCCATTGACTTAAGGCCACCTTCTCAATCCCGAGCTTGGTGCCTGGGGTCACCACTCATGGTGCCCTCTAGTCATGCAATATCATAGGCCACCTTCTCAATCCTGAGCTTGGTTCCTGGGGTACCCACTCATGGTGCCCATGGGTCTTCCCTCCTAGGCTTGACCTCTTTGCATCATCCATCAAGGTGGCATGTAGGTGCGAGAATACAGACTAATTTATAATTGGGATAACCATAGTGACTTTATAATTTTGCAAGTATGAACATCCAACTGTTTAGGTTGCATTCAATGTGAGGAAATAATCATAAAACCCTCAGGAAACTAATGCAATTAACTATAATTAACCACATACCTGATTTGGAAGCCTCAAGGATTGTAAGAAGAATATCCAATTAATCAAATAGCCAACCAAGCCAGGCAACCAATCACCTCAATCAAACAGGCACAACAAGAAACCTGGAAAACATGTGCAATCTAATTATTCATATGTTCATTATGCACTTACTTTATGGAATTGGAATTCCCTCTTAGGGTGTGTCTAAGTTGAATTAGGGTTTTCCTTAACATTCTTTATATTCATCTTTTAACATTTACCTTTTAGGTCAACTAAACCCTAAAACACTATTTTCATGTTCCAAAACCCTAATTACTTAGTCATTCATATTTAAGCCTCTTTATTACCAATCTAGCTTATGATTAGTTCTAACTTCATCTTATAAATAAGATTTCAAAACATAGCTTATTAAAGTCATAAACACCTAGATAAGTATTTCTAGGTTTTCAAGTATATCTTCCCTCATATGAGACTTTAAAACATCCTTTTTAAATATTAAAACTTCATATCTTTAAGTTATCCATTACAAGGCTTCTTAATTAAACTTTAGATCAATGTCTCTATTTATGATATTCATATTCTTGAAATTAAAGTCATTAAAGTCATATTACTCATCATTAGGGCTTTTAGGCCCATTATTGCACTTTCTTAGTCATAGCACCCTAATTAAGCAAATCATGGGTTTTTAACTCAAATCAGATTCATATTATCCATTTTATGTCAAAAGGATAAATGTTGATTCTTATTACCAATCTTAAGTAATTGAACTCATCCCTAATCAACATTTAGGGTTTTGATTACACTTAAAGTATTAAAGTTACTATCTTTGTGTATTTTATGAACTTGAAGCAAAACTAGTCTATAATAGTATATTTATTGGATTCCTTGTATTTCTCTGAGCAAAACCCATGTATTACTTGTACCCATCCAAGCTACTGGTAATTAGTTATAAATTTTGCAAATTAAAGTACATCTTGACCAATGGCAGAGTACCACATGTCCCTTTTATTCCTTTTTCTAGCAAATCTGTCTGTCAGCTCGCGGACCTGTGCGTTTATTTCTCTTATTTCTTTATCCCTTCCTTACTTATTCCTTTTATTAGATAAATTCCTTTTTCTTTTATTTTTCTTTTTCTTATAATTGGCTCAATAGACACTAAAGCTCACATGCAACCAAAAAGGCTATGGTACACGAAATTTATTCAATTGTGACCATTATTTCCAATTTCTAGATATTTCCAAGTATTTCTCAAAAATACTTTGCTTAGTATCCAATATATTTTATCTTTTTCCATTATTTGGGCTTTTCTTATTTTCTTCTGTTTTATATCTACTATTGGATTAATCTCTTAATAGGAACCATGAAATTCCTACCGTAAGGAAGATTTGCAAGGAAATCCCTTCTTTGAAGCAAAGCATACAATCTTTTCAATTAGGTCAAAATTCACAAAATCATTGTATTTCAATTTATGAAAACACATGCAAAATTGGGGTTGTAACATCCTTCCCCTCTTATAGGAATTTTGCCCTCAAAATTCCATCAAGCAACCAAACAATAAGGATAAGACTTCCCCATGTTCATCATGGCTCCCATGTGACTCTACCCTCTCCATGGTGCTTCCCAAGAACCTTCAACTTCTTGTATTCTTTCATCTGAGTTCTCTCTCACCTTGGTATCTCATACCCTTATGGGTGACTCAAGATATTTCAGCCTCTCACAAAGTTGAATAGGTTCATGGCTCAGCACATGGCTTGGGTACCTCACATAGTGCTCTAGATCAGACTTCTGGAACACATCATTCATCACATTATCCTGAGGGGTAAGGCTAAACCTAATCGTCTCCACCAATCCATTTCGAATGGACCCATGTATCGGGGACTCAGCTTTCTCAAGTATAGCTTAGAGGGGTCGGATTTCACATCACATATTCTCCACAGTGAACTGCATGTCAGTCTGCTTTGCATATGCTCATGACTCATGTCGCCCCTGGGCCCTCTCTCCCAGCCATTGCACGATCAAAGCGACTTCATCTGCACACACTGTGGTTTTTTCTTGACCTTCGCGAGGTCCCTTCACCCACATCATCTTAATAAAGTGGTGACCGACACATCCTCCCTTATAGAACTTCTTCGCTTTTATATCTACTATTGGATTAATCTCTTAATAGGAACCACCAAATTCCTACCGTAACGGAGATTTGCAAAGAAATCCCTTCTTTGAAGCAAAGCATACAATCTTTTCAATTAGGTTAAAATTCACAAAATCATTGTATTTCAATTTATGAAAACACATGCAAAATTGGGGTTGTATATATATATATATATATATATATATATATATATATATATATATTCATTAGGAGCTCTGATAACAACTATAACAAGTAAATCAATTGAATCCACTTATTTTTCTTTGAGTTTCTTTTATTATACCCTGCACACACATCAAGTACATGGTATGTGAAAGAATCATAGCAAGCTACGATATCACCATATAAGACTTAGACTCAAGACTCGAGGTATACTAGACTAGTTCCCCCAGTCTACAGTGGGGATCACCAAGTCTGGACTCTGTGGCTAAATAGTTGGTCATATTAATTGGACTACTTTTCTAAACATGGGTACTTAGGAAGAAAGCCAAAGTCCTTGGCTTAAATATTTGCATCAGTGTTTGACAAGGGATGACTCACTGAGAAGTATCTAGGCTATTTGAACTATACTGGGTATCACCATAATCTTTGGTTGATGTTGAGTATTGCACTATATTAAGGTAACCATCCTGGATGGATTTAGTCACATGTACCTTAATGGTACAATCATGCTACCTCATCCTAGACTCTACCAGTTGGTAAACATGTATCCTCCTTCATTGCTAAGATCTTCATGATGGATTCTATGGTGTTCATGGCATCTTATGTCTAGTTGACTCTTTAGTTCCACTGGTAGACTTACAATTGTTTTGATATTAACATAACTTTGTACTTAATGTTTCTATTTTCATCATAAGAACACTAAACTAAATCAGAATCACTAGCATTATTAAATTTCATATTGAATTAAATAACTAAACATACTAAAAAACTACTAGAATGAACAACTATTTGGGCTTCATAAGTATCTAGCTAACATTAACTATTGAATATATAACATATTCGTAGAAAAATTTTATGATTATAGAAATTAGGTCAAACCCAGGGCTCTAATGCCTCTAATCTACCATTTAGATCACCACAAACCATAACTAATTTGTTTTGGAGTAGAGTGCATAAGGAAGACATCACAAATATAGAAAATAGTCAATCACTCAAGTTAGATCTCATGTTTAGTATCAAGCATGCTATTTATGGTTTTTGTCTTGGTTTCTATAAAAATAGGGTCAAAGGATGAATTTCCACTCACCTGGATTTGATCTTAGGTCGATGATCTCAGATCTAAGCTTCATATTTCTGGATTCTTGGCCTAGTGAGCTTGGAGTTGAGCTTAAAGTCTCAAAATCTTACTTTGAACAATATTATGCTAGATTTGTTGCTCCAAACAGAGATTCGTATAGGAATAAGATAGAGAGGGGAGGTACTAGGAGAACCTCCAATGACTTATAGAATTTTTTGAGCAAGATAAATTGAAAGAGAGGAGAAATCTTTGGTCAAACTAGCTTACCATAATCGAATTTTGGTTAGATCATTAATTATTCATTGTGTTCTTCCTTAAAGTATCCCTAGAACTCGCCTTTTGTTTGCCTCTTTAGTTGTTTAGGTATCTAGTGTGTGGAAAATTGAAATACAAATCCAACAAAAAAACATTAGATTCCAATATTTATAGCAACTGTTATGGTTGTTTTAGTGAATGGTTGTATTGGGCGGAAAAAAAGTTCATTTGCATTGTTTTGAGTGGCATATGCCTGGTTATCAAATTACATGGCCATCAATGTATTTGGCATCAGGTTCCAACCATCAGTTTGCATGAACATAAGGGTTTAGTCATCTTCATGTGTGTCCATCATGTCCAGTAATTGACTTATGTAGCCATTGGGGTCCCCTATCATCCTGTTTCCATCGGGGTCCAATCATCAGTCTTCATGGCCATTAAAGTCTGGTCATTGGTCTGCATGTCCATCGGGGTCTAGTCATTAGCCAGTGTGACCATTAGGGCCCAATCATCAACATGCATGGCCATCGAGGTCTAGTCATTGGTCTACACAACCATCAGGGTCCGACATGGGCCTACATGGCCATCAGTCTGTGTGGCCCAATGAAAGTGCATATCGATCACATTTATGTGAATGATACTACAACTTCCATAACTCTCTAGTTTTAACTATGATTTGATTTGTTCCTTTTGAGTTGGGTTCATTAATTGAATTCTATACAAATATAAATCAAGAGTTTCATGTAATTCCCAAATAATAATTATTTTAATTATTTTCTAAAGTATCATCAATTCTTCGTCTCACATACATGTGTGGGCTATTTTTATATTAACTAAAGATCAGATCTCATAGTGTGCCTAAATCATTATTTTGACTTATCAAAGCATTATCACAAATGAAATAAGTTTGGTTAAATCACAAGTTAATTAAGGAACTAATAATGGCAACATTAACGTTAGGGTTATCTTTAACTTTAAGATTACTGGTAAGGCAAGATATGATTTATAACATTATCCCCCTCTAATAAAAATTTGATCTCAAAGTTCCTTGTAGAGGAAAGGATACTCATTACACATTTCCAACTCTCATATAGCTTCATCAATACCATGATTCCTCCAAAGGACCTCACTTTAGATATCTTTCTCTTTTTGAAATTATAAAATTTATGATCTAGAATTTGTATAGGACCTTCAACATAGGATATATCCTTTCTTAATTGTACTAACTCTGGATCAATGGTCTTCTCTAAACCTGGATGACACTTCTCCAAAATGGATACATGAAATACATTGTGTAAATTGGCCAGCTCGAAAGCCATCAAGCTTGTGTGCTACTAGTCCAATTGTTTGATTAATTGGGTCGGGACCCATATACCTAGAAGTTACCTGTCCATGCTTTTGCAAACCTCACTAAACCTTTCCAAAGTGAAACATTTAGGTATAACATCATCCACAGTGGAAGATCATGAGGTAATTGGGATCCCACAACCTAAACATTAGGATTTTTAGGGGGATGACAAGACATCTAATGTCATTCCCAACCTCTAAATATTTGCAAAAGAAATTATTTTTATTTGTGTTATCTCTTTCTTCTCACTAATTAAAAATAAGCGTCATTTTTACTAAACTTGAGAGTTATAAAATACAAATAAACCTATTTTAGGGTTTGGTACCCAATATGGTAGTAGATGACTATGAATGTTGTGTGGATGCTTGAACCCAACTCGAGTAAATGGTTTTTCAATTGTTGGTTTTGGTCAGAATAATGGTGGAATTGGAGTTCCAGTTTATGATCACGACATGTAATTTATGTCAACTATGAGGAATAGATTTATGTAGAACCCTTGAATGTATCATTATCATAGTAAGTGTATTAGAGTTGTTTTGTTACAATTAAGGTTATGAGAAAATGATCATTATATTTGACCATATTACCCCTACATTATGATGTCATGGGAGGAATCAATCAATGGACAAACATTGGATTTTGGGCCTCCAAAGTGGATAGAATGTACACTAGGATATTATTATTATATTTATAAAGTTTCATGAACAAATGAGATTACAACTTAAGGGTATATAAATGCGAAAATATTGGATATTTTGATTAAAGTGTTCCAACAATTTTAGATTAAATTTGAGTGTCCAATGTAATACCATAATTTCATGCTACAGTTGAGTTAGTGGCTAGTATGGAACCATGTTAGTTGTTGATACATGAGGATGAATAACTCCTAATTCACCCCTTACCTCCAAAAATGGAGGAACATAACAAGGTTGAGGTGTAGTATTAATCTAATGAAGGTGGTACAATCACTTTGACATTTTGCTTGCAAACTAGAGACTATGAAACAATCCTAACCAATTGACCCTTCACTTGAGGTTGGAGACCTGTGGTACTAAGATATTGTAGCTCCTCTTATCCATCGTCTCTTATAGGTGGTAGGAATGGTGGATGTAAGAGTTTAGGATCAACCATTTTCACCACTTGAGATTCATCTGAAGTTGATGATACCCCCTTGAAAGACAAATCATCTAGTTACAACACCCAGTCGAACTTCCCAACCTATGATCAATGAAATCTAAAGCCCTATATAGTAGATGCATAAGGAGCTTAGGAGGATAGGTGAAGGCCTGGAAACAACTCTGGATATGCTAGAGGAGTTTACGAAGGTACCAACTTCACTCCAACACATCGCTAGGCATCATGGTTTGATGGAACCCTTTCCCCTCTTCCCCTTCTTTGTGGTGGTGTCATGGCTGCTAACCATACATGGAGCAATGAGATGTGGGGATGAGGTAAAATTGAGAAGAATCCTTTTATGAGATCCACCCCTACTACAATCCAAAGCCATAAAAATGAATCATGACTGTGGAACTTGTCCTACCAGCCTAGATGACAAGCTCCACCATCTTTGTTTGCATATGCATGGTTGTAGAGGTCATTTTATGGCGATGGTGCCTCAAATCAAGTAGAGAAGAAACAATATGATATACCCTTTCTCCACCTATATGACAAAGACTCCCTAAGGATTGGGAATGGAGAATCTAGCATCAACTATGGTGGAAAGATGTCGACCTCTCTACCTCCCTCCAGGTAGTGATTCACAACTAGATGGGTAAGGGTGGAACCTGACGACAGCATGGATCCACACTGAAGAACTGGTTGGTTGTGGGCTCGGCTACTGAATACCTAAGGCTCACGCAAGGAGCAAACTATAGAATGCAATCATGGGGTCTCAAGGAAGATGGGGAGGGGCTGATTCATCCTTCCAACCGGTCAAGTCGATTGTCAACCAACTGTCCCACAAGGAATAACAATGAGGACATGTGGCAGAGATCCTTTGCTTTAGAAATCATAGATCAACGACCAATAAAATTTCCATCCAAGTATATCATTTTCTTATTTCTAATAAATTGGTCAATTCTTTGAAATGTGATTAAATAGCTTCCTTAAATAAATAAATCCCCGAAAATACCTCTAGACTTAAAAATTTCCCTTTTGCTTATAAGACCCTTAAATTAGAATTTTGAGGCTTTATTATTAATTTTTCTAATCTACAAGATAATATTTCTTTTTAAAGTTCATTAAATGGACAAATACGTGTGTTATTGAGATAATTTCTCAAAAAATTATTTTAGTACCTTAATGATTATTGGAACCCATTAATGAACCCTGATCTAAATATTATTGCTCAAAACTTTTTTTTTTTCCATATAAAAGTGTAATTAGATGCCTTGAACCTGATTTCTAGTATAGAAAATAGATAAAGCATTTGAAAATATGAAAATGTGATTAGACCTTAATATGGCTTCCAGATCAGTATAAAAATATTTAACATGTTTTTTTGGAGAAGTGGAACCTAAGATTGGACAAAGAATTTATTGGATCTAAAATACCAATAATAATGGTGAACATTTTATTAATGATGATTAATTCTTATTAATCAGGTGATGAGCAGATTATCTACATGATCATGGATGTATAAGGAATTTTTGAACTATGGTATGTGGGTTTTATCTAAGTATATGACTAGTTTTTTGTGTGAAACTTACCTATGATGTATTTCTTGTTCTTAATTGAGTATATTTCTTTTTTTGATATAGATAATTGAGTATATTGTTCAAATGTACTATGAATGTAGTATTGATATTTGTCATGATATTTAGAACATAAATAAAGAAATGGATGCTTTGCAGCTACAAAGTGTTTATACTCTCTCTCTCTCTCTCTATCTCTATCTATCTCTATATATCTCTCTAAATATAAGTTTAGCACATCCCCATATCTCTAGGAGTGGGGATCCCCATAGCCCAAGGGGCGGGGAAATATAAAGTGTTGACACCACTTAGTAGTACATTCATATAAAAACACAATTCAAAATAGTGGTTTTCTTAATTTTTATATGAATAGTGGTTTTCTTCATTTTTGCATTAAACAATATTTTCTTTTACTCTTTATTTTCTTTCACAAATTGTTTAATGCAAGCATATATGTACCATTCTATCTACGTACACCTTGTGTGTTGATCTGATGCTTCATGTGTCTTTTAGGTTCAGAGCTAGCATGGAAGGAAAGATAGGAAGTGAGTAGTGTTGGGGTTGTACCTACTATGTTAAGATCCTATTAGCATACATATCCAGACTTGTATAATTTTAATTCCATGGGTAATTGTAATTTGTAATAATTTATGTTTTATTAATATATATATGTTTATTGTTAAGAATATTACGTCTATGCATTATAGTCATGTGTTCATGTATGCATAATTTTCTTCCGCAACACACTCTGATACTATTGATCAATGTTTTCAAATTTCTATTTTCTCATCCCCATGGGGTTTTGGGTAGACAGACTCTGAGGACATTACAACAAAATTATTTTCATATGCAACATGGGGATGATGAATACCTTCTTCAGTTGTAATAGGACCATCAAATCATTTGTTCGGACATGATCTTTGCATTCTATCTACCTTTGAGTGGAGTCATCTTTTTGGTCTCTTTGCATTTGTCCACTGATTGAAATGTCAATCTTTTTTTTCTTGTTTTCGATATAAAACATGGTGGCCACTCTAATTTTATTCTCTTTTTACCTTTTTCATGAGTTCTAAGCAATTACCAAGTTAGCCTTTCATAAAAAAATTTGTTCTTGTGGGTAAAACACTATCCATGTGGAAATCTCCGTATACATGATAAAACTGATCTCACTTGTATGACTTACAAGGACATTCCTTCATACAAATGTGACATAGATGTCAACATTTATGAGACCATAAATATGGGAAAAATAGATATCTATGTATGTCAAGAAAACCAGTGGAATGACAAAGCTAGAATACCTACATGGAACATTTTAAATGACAATGTTCAATATAAAAATTTAACTGTCTATCTACCAATAACCCACTACTCAAGCTACTATACAATGTACACGGTTCACCAAAACCATATAAAATACTAAACTTATCCCTCTTCTACAACAAAATCCTCACTACTAGAATGAAGATGAATTTTGACTCATGATTGTTCCATATGAAAATGGCAAAATATTTAACTTTCCCAATAGAACCCCTAGATCATTCATTAGTTTACATGTCCCACTTGTAGTTTGTGTAATTAACTACCTTCATACACTGAGTCACATCTATGCATACATATCACCTTGGCACACCTTACATAACTACAAATAGGTTGGGATTTCATACCATATAATTCATTACGTCCACTCCATTTAGGACAGAGTTTTTTGTCAATAAGTGTGAAACATAGATCAATCACATGCATTTATCGTTGTCCACCCCTTCATCTATACTAAAGCCTTTACTAAGAGGAGGGGTTTGTGGGTAATTTTAGGCCCATCATGCTTATGAGAATCATTGTCCTCTTCATGGAGATTTCATAACAAGATTGGTTGTTTGTAGTTTTCACCCATTTTTACCATGTTAATGCAAAGGTCTTACTTCATCCAAAATAATAAAACTTGCATATCATTGGTTTCTAATAGATATTGAAATATTAATTTATGAAAGCATATAAGTTTCCATGAGGACCCAAAATGTAAGTTAAAAAGTGAAATAATGAACATCTATACAACCAACTAACAAAAATACTAGCTTATGATTTTGGTGAGACTTCAATACACACTGCTCGCTTGCCAACATAGAAATTCCATTAAATGATGGGAGCTGATTCAAGTACTAACCACAAAATTCAATTCACATGTTTGGTTTTAGAATTTTTTTCTTTCATTGGATCACATACTAAAATTTGCTATTGTAAAATTTAATAGACATTTTTTGTTGTAGAAGTGGAAAATAACAAAAATCATGCATGGAAATTGTGTGAGATCTCGAAATCTAGCTCGTACATAATCCCACATTTATACAATAAAAAACAAGACAATAAATTTATCTATAACACGTTTTGAAATTGTAGCATTTGACTATTAACGAAGAGCTAAATTATGAGTTTTTATAATGTTTTTCTAAACAAACATTTCCTTTTGTTAAACTCATTCATATCCATGAACACACACTCAACCATAGTTTCCCAATGAGTTTGCAAAGTGTGAAAGGACCAACCCATAAAGGCTTGATCCTGGCCCACCTTAAGATAGATACCTCCACACTAATGAAAGGTCGTCCATGGGCCAACCATCAAATTACTACACAATAGGTTGGTCACTTCATATTCATCCTTCCTCTAACATAGCCTTTATACAAACAAATAAAGAAATAAAATACATTGAGTTTAGAATCAATTCAACCAAATAAAAGACATCTAGTTGGAATTCCAACTTTCTTAACAAATTATTAGAAAACACACTTTGAATCTGTATCAGTGTATTACACCCTATTAAAGTCCCCAATTATTGTCTTAAGTCCCACATCATTACATGCTATGTCCAGGTTCCAATGAAGGTGGCCAAAGCATACATTGATCACCCATATCTCCTAGTAGCCCCCCCTTGTTAAACTACTTTTGGTTGTAGAAATCTTTTTTCAACTAATGATATATTGATATGAGTGCAAAGTCCCTACTCGGAGGAGGGGGATATGTGGCCATCTAAGGCCCATCTTTCCCTTAAATTTTTACATAGTTTTTTTTGCATAATCAGCTATGTCTTCTGAAATCAGATGGTTTAATTATCTTACAAATAGTTTTTTGTGTGAGATTTTTTTAATCATCTTTGTGACTTTTGAAAGAAAACAATGGCCCATAATCGTCACTCCCTCTTTGGCCTGTTAACATAAAGGTCTTACCATAATCTGAAATATAAATTTTGCACGCATTTAATTTTAAATAATATATAAAGTTAATTGAAGAAGTTTTTGTCAAATATACGGAAGGAACAAACTTCTACGATCAGTGACAATGCCAGGAATATAGTGAAGGTGATGCACAAGACACTGGCAACTTTTGTCACTAAGAGTTTATAATCCTATGGCTAAAAATGCCCTAAATGATCATACATTCAAAGAAAAATACAATAGAACTAAAAAGTACCAACATATTTTAAATTATATATTTTTGTGGAGAAAGAATCATAAAAAACTCAAGATGCAATAAGTGTCTATGTGTAAGAATGGAAAGAATAACCAATAAAAGTAAGACATATATATGTGAAAGAAAAAAACTAAATTTGATAATCCTTGTGTCAAAGTTGTTCAGACAAAAGAGATTGAGACATGTAAGGTATGCTTTAATATATGCTTCAATCCATCGGTGTGAATAATCAAAAGATGTCAATACGACAGTCTGATATGAAGGAAGTTTACCTAGTTTATGATTTTGCATAATGCCTAGCCTAGGGAGAAGGAGGGCATTAGATGGCTGGTGGAAGGAGACAAGAATACCCGATTCTTTTACATGTAAACAAAGCTAGAAAAATACGCTCAGGGATCCAAAATATTGTCTGAGAATTAGGTGATGAGGTGACGGAGCATGGTTCGATGCTTGACGAAGCGGTCGACTACTTCACACACTTGTTTAAACAAGCCCAACATATACCAATGCCTAGGAGGAGGTTCTCCTACCAAACAACCTGACGGTGTTGACACGGGAGGAGGATGAGTGGTTTAGGAGAGAGCCAACTGAGGAGGAAGTATATCAGGATATGTGGGGTTTGGAATAGGATGGGCGTCGACACATGCTAGTCTCACCATATGTCTATTTTGCTTCGCTTGGCAGGTCATGAAATAGGGCATCGTCCACCTCGTGCAATTTTTCTACAAGAGGGGGGATATTCACAGGAGTGTCATGGATGGATACATTGTATTGATACTGAAAAAGGATGGGGCAATGAGATTGTAAAGAAGTGAAACTACTCCTCTACTAGAAAGAAAAGATCACATCCCTTGAACCAAACACCACATAAAAGTTTTTTGCCAAATGGATTGGAGACCAATTCATTCAACATGTATGTATCATTACACAATGAGTAGCAGCGGAAAATATCATTATCTAACAATTTACGAAGCTTGATAACATAATACAACACTTCACCACATATGGGTGTCTAAAAGGAAAACTAAACATATAAGCCAAGATCAAGCTGAGGGTCATCTAACCACCTCTTCAAGTGTCCCAAAAACTCAGCTACAAGGTTGTTGCTGACTTCACCTCTCCTTGGTCAAACCTGGGGTTGAAAGCATACCCCCCAAAAAAGAGAAGAAAAGAAATACATCAGCAAACAATTGGTATGTGTATGCTAAAGGAAATTTTGAGCAATTCAAGAAATAAGGACAACTAATGTAAAATGATTCCCATACAAGAGATAAGGACTACCCACATGGGCATAAAAGAATAGAATCATCATAACATGATTAAAGAGGATACTTGCCAGAAATAATTAAATTTGTGTGAAAAAATCACATAGATAGGTAGTAGGGAACACACCCCACAACCATCATCAAATCTGCATGCATATGAGATAAACATAGTCCTAGAACAATATAAACACAAAGGCGGCCAAGGCTTCATATCCTTGAAAACCTGATAGAAAATGACTCACCGTCAAACTCCCAATATATATAAAAGTTGAGCCAAGGCTTCACATCCTTGAAACTCGGGTATGGGGAACCACCACCACCATTCCATAAACAAAAAAGGGCACACACCCAAAAACCAATGTAATTTACATTATTCTAGTACTACTAATTCACATTGTATATAAATATAGAGGCAAGTAAATAGTTTAGTCAGAAGATGATACAAAGGTTGCCATCACACAATGGACAACACAAACATATAACATCCACTTCAGAGTGGCACATAACAATAAAAGAGACCAACATGTACCACGACACTAGATATGATATCAAGAAATTATCCAAGTTCATAACAATCAAGATAGTTCACACGAACCATGGTATCAAAAGATAAGACATATTGTGTAGGCCAAAATTCAAAAGAATGATAAAGTAGGTGAATTGATCAATATGGATGAATAGGGGATACACCATACCTCAAACCTTCAAATCCCATAACTCACTTTCATATCCCTAAACAAAATCAGTGTCCACTTTCCCCTATTACACAATCATGTACATGCATTAATGATAAGTTCATTCATTAGAAGGTCAAAACCCTAAAGTTACTAACTTTTTGTGTGAACCTTCAAATTAGACTCCTAAAGTATCACCATTGTCTTAGTTAGGGTTTTCTTATCAAAATAACATATAATATTATGTGTTTTGAAGATATGGATTTTTTGGGTTATTTTTGGTGATTTTGAGTTAATTAAATCATTCTAAAAACAATTTTTTGCAAACATTAGAATCAAACATCGAAAATATTTTTAATGGATAGATCTCATTCTGCTAATTTCAAAACACTATTTATTTTTTATTTTTGACCACTGAAATAATTTCCAATGATTTATTTTGTATCAACCAAATCTTAAAATCGAAAATTTGAAAATCGAGAAAGAGAAGAGAGAGAGAGCAGAGGGGTGGGCCCACATCTTAGTGACATGGCCCAATCGCAATTGTCATGTGAGCAGCGGTCAGCATCGAGTCAAAGGCGGACCAAAACAACGCAAAGACCAAGATACCCTTCACAATCAGAGATGAACAAAGAGGAGATGGAGGGCAAAACCGTAAAAACACATGGGGTCTTCTTCCCCAAAGCATCCAAATGCCGTCCTACGAGCAGCTTCTGCTGCTTGCAAGAAATTTTGGGGGAAAACAAGATACACGACCAAATCCCACATTTAAGCATGCAAACTGAAGCTTAGAGCAAAACGAATCTTAGGGTACCTTGAATTGAGACGATGGCCGAGGAAGCAGGGAGCAAGATGTGTCGCAAGTCCTGTGGCTTTGGTGGCTAGTTGAGGGCCCAAACGTCCACAAAATGTGAAATCAAAAGTATGGTCGAGTTTCTAAGGTGACAGCGGATCTAGGGGTATGGATATATATAGGTAAGGAGGCCTAGGCTAGGGTTTAGCTAGGTGGTGTGAGAGAGGAGTCCCGCTTGGTTTAGGGGTTTCTCGAATTTTCATCAAAACACAAAAATCTTGGTATAAAGTTGTGTGGAATCTCGAGAGGAATTCATAGAACCAAAAATCATCAAATTTCATCGAGTATATCTTGAGATAATTGAATTTGAAATTTTGGAAAGAAACCAACATGTTTCCTATTCGGTTAGAGGAAGAAGACAACTACGACTCATCAGATTAGTGGACCCAGGTCCATGAAGGACCAGGAGCCGTCCGATCTCGCTGATGGAAAGAGTATATGAATTCTAGTTGTATTAAAATTCGAACAAAGTGTCACATTAATTTTAAATGTTTTTCTCTCTCCTCGTTTGGAGACTCAAATGATATCAAAAATTAACCAAAATTTATATTCTGGCTGATTTGGATGCATGGAATCCAAATATGGAATTATTTTTTCCTTTTGGATAAGTTTAATAGGTAAAATAATTAATAGGTCATTTTATCTTTCTTCCTTCAAAAGAGGTGATAATATTCCTTAAAATTTGTGAAACTTCACCCATAAGTCTCCCTAAGTGACTTGAACACGATTTTGTCATTAATTTCACAAGTTGGGATTATTTATTTATTTTCTTAATAAATTGAAGATTCTACACACTTTCTCTCTCCTATTTTTCTCATTATTCAAACATTATCCAAATTAGTTGCAAATTTGCCCAAAGGCTTATTTTATTGTTTGGATTATGAATTTAGATTCAATTTTCTATTTTGAGGGCATTAAGTATTTTATTTCACTTTATTGGCCAACTTCCTATTACCTTTTAATAAAGATTTTAATATATGCATTTATCTTCCAAATTAGATGATACTTGGCCCTTAAGTTACTTTTAAGCCAAGAAAACGAAATTAAGTATCAAATTATCCTTGTAGATTTCTATTTATGATTTTTGGAACAATATATTCCTCATTATCATCTTTTATCCATTAAATTCCATATTATCTCCAATTATTGCATTTATCATCTCCTTTATATATAATTTGAGTTTTCTCGTCTTTTTCCTATTCTAAAAAGTACTATAAAGTTCTAGGATGAAATATCTTATTATTTTTATTACTTAGTGAAGATTTACATTTCCGACCCATTAATTAAAACCAAACTGGTGTATATGTGCATATAACCCTATATTAAGAATATATGGAAAATATTTATCCAATTAAGTTCTTTAATTTCTTATTATCATCCAAATGAGGCATTATTAAGCCCAAAGTATTACATGTATTAGCTTATCCTTATTTGGCTAAGTCAAAAGGGTAAAACTATTAGGGTAGTATTCTATTTCTAGTATGTTACAACACACCACCCCTTAAGGGGTTTTGTCCTCAAAATCAAAAAATCCATAAGAAAACTTATCCACCATCCCTTAAAAGGGTTCATCTTATTATATCAAACTAAACTTCATATACAAAAGGTTGAACTATGATTCTTACATCCAACTATATTAGAAATATGTAAAAGGAAACATAACTTGAAAAGATTAATCTAAGAAACTATGGGTTAACTCGCTCTTGATCTACATCATTAACTTCTTCACCATCCAAAGCAAAAACTCTTCCAGCTTTTCTTTCCACATGTCTTCCTCTATTATTGTTACCATTATTGTTGCCCTGGTTCTAAGGAAGTGTTGGTTGTTGTTGTACTAGAGCTTGACCATTATGATGCTTAGGGAAATCAGGTCAGATGTGTCCAGGTTCATTGCAATAGTGACATACCATTGGTGTATTATGATGAGGTTTGTCCTGAGAACACTTTCCTGGAGGATGGTAACCATTGCACTTAGCACACTTGTCCCTTTTCTGTTCATCACCTGAGGACTTCCTTTTCTTGTCGAACTCCCTATGTTGAAACCCTGGGTAAGACTCCACAGCCAAAGCTTTATCAAGCATCTTCTGAAAGGTCAAAGGTAGTTGTGGGATAAGAGCACACCCCACATTATAGTTAAGCCCTTGGAGGAAAAGATCAGCCCTACGTTCCTCACCCAAACCAACTGCATAACGCTCCAACAGTAGAAACCTTTGCACATAAGCAGAAACAGATTAGGAACCTTGCTTCAAACTGTAGAACTCTACTTCTTTCTTCTTTAGGGCAGCAGTGCAGATATACTTTCCACAGAAGAGAGTCAAAAAATCTACCCAAGACATGGTTGAGATATCTCTAGTCCTTGTAATTCCATTCCACCAAACTCTTGCAGGTCCATCCAAAACATATGAAGCAAACCTAACCTTCTTCTGTGGAGGACAAGTCATACCATCAAAAGTCCTCTCTAAGGCTAACACCCAATCATCTGCTTTGTTTACCATCTCTATCTCACCTTCACCCTTGAAGGAAGGTGGTTGCATCTTCATGAATTCCATGACCGAGAACTCCTTAGTCTTTTCAGGTACAGATGGGTCTTTCATCTTCCCCACCATGGAAGACACAAATAGTTGTCGAAACATGGCCAACTCTTGCTCTGGAGTCATAGCTCCTCCCGAACCAGTAGTAGATGAGGTCCCCTGACAAAACCTAGTGTTTTGAGGTGTCTCATAACTATACTGGTTGTCAACTATTGAGTTATCTCCCGCCATTAGGGTTTTGCCTGCACAAGGCAATGACACTAGGCATAAGCAACCTAAGATGAAGGTAAACATCCAAAAGGAGACGGGTTTGAAATAGTAAGATAACTGACTGCTAGTGGCTCTAATACCATGTTTTAAAGAAGTGAAACCACTCCTCTACTAGAAAGAAAAGATCACATCCCTTGAACCAAACACCACATAAAAATTTTCGCCAAAGGGAATGGAGACTAATTCATTCAACATGTATGTATCATTACACAATGAGTAGCAGCGGAAAATATCATTATCTAACCATTTACAAAGCTTGATAACATAATACAACACTTCACCACATATGGGTGTCTAAAAGGAAAACTAAACATATAAGCCAAGATCAAGCTGAGGGTCGTCTAACCACTTCTTCAAGTCTCCAAAAAACTCAGCTACAAGGTTGATGTCGACTTCACCTCTCCTTGGTCAAACATGGGGTTGGAAGCATACCCCCCCAAAGAAGAGAAGAAAAGAAATACATCAACAAACAACTGGTATGTGTATGCTAAAAGAAATTTTGAGAAATTTAAGAAATAATGACAAAAAATGTAAAATGCTTCCCATACAAGATATAAGGACTACCCACACAGGAATAAAAGAATAGAATCATCATAACATGATAAAAGAGGATACTTGCCAGAAACAATTAAATTTTTGCAACAAAAGCACATAGATAGGTAGTAGGGCACACACCCCTCAACCATCATCAAATCTACATGGATGTGACATAAACATAGTCCTAGAACAATATAAACACAAAGGCAGCCAAGGCTTCACATCCTTGAAAATTTAATAGAGAATGACTCACAGTCAAACTCCCAATATATATAAAATTTGATCCAAGGCTTCACATCCTTGAAACTCGGGTATGGGGCACCACCACCACCATCCCATAAACAAAAAAGGGCACACACCCAAAAACCAATGTAATTTATGTTACTCTACTACCACTGATTCACATTTCATGTAAATATAGAGGCAAGTAAATAGTTTAGTCAGAAGATGATACAAAGGTTTCCATCACACAATGGACAGCACAAACATATAACATCCACATCAAAGTGGCACATAATAATAAAAGAGACCAACATGCACCACAGAACAAGATATGATATCAAGAAATTATCCAAGTTCATAACAATCAAGATAGGTCACACGAACCATGGTATCAAAAGATAAGACATATTGTGTAGGCCAAAATTCAAAAGAATGATAAAGTAGGTGAATTTCTCAATATGGATGAATAGGGGATACAACATACCTCAAACCCTCAAATCCCAAAACTCACTTTCAGATCCCTAAACAAGATCAGTGTCCACTTCCCCTATTACACAATCATGTATATGCATTAATGATAAGTTCATTCATTAGAAGGTCAAAACCCTAAAGTTACTAACTTTTTGTGCAAACAGTCAAATTAGACTCCAAAAGTATCACCATTGTCTTAGTTAGGGTTTTTTGATCAAAATAACATATAATATTATGTGTTTTGAAGATAAAGATTTTTTGAGTTATTTTTGGTGATTTTTAGTTAATAAAATCATTCTAAAAACACTTTTTCGCAAACATCAAAAATATTTTAATGGATAGATCTCGTTCTCCTGATTTCAAAACACTACTTATTTTTAATTTTTGACCACTAGAATCATTTTCTATGATTTATTTCATATCAACCAAATCTTAAATCGAAAATTCAAAAATCGAGAAAGAGAAGAGAGAGAGAGTGCAGAAGAGTGGGCCTACGTCTCAGTGACCTGGCCCAATCGCGGCTGTCATGTAAGCAATGTTCAGCTCTGGGTCAAAGGCGGACCAAAACAACGCAAAGACCAAGATACCCTTCACGATCAGAGATGAACGAAGAGGTGATGGAGGGTAAAACTATAAAAACATGTGGGGTCTTCTTCCCCAAAGCATCTGAACGTTGACCGACGAGCAACTTCTACTGCTTGCAAGAAATTTTGGGGAAAAACAAGATACACAACCAAATCCCACGTTTAAGCATGCAAACTGAAGCTTAGAGAAAAATGAATCTGAGGGTACCTTGAATTGAGATGATGGCCGAGGAAGCACATAGCAAGAGGCACCGCAAGTCCTGTGGCTTCGGCGGCTAGTTGAGGGCCCAAACGTCCACGAAATGCAAAATCGAAAGTATGGTCGAGTTGCTAAGGTGATGGTGGATCTAGGGGTATGAATATATATATAGGCAAGGAGGACTACGCTAGGGTTTAGCTAGGTGGCTGAGAGAGGAGTCCCACTTGGTTTAGGGGTTTCTCAAATTTTCGTCAAAACACAAAAATCTTGGTATAAAGTTGTGCGTAATCTTGATAGGAATTCATAGAACCAAAAATCATCGAATTTCATCGAGTATATCTCGAGATAATTGAATTTGAAATTTCAGAAAGCAGCCAACTTGTTTCCTATTCAGTTAGAGGAAGAAGACGACTATGAGTTGTCAGATTAGTGGACCCAGGTCCATGAAGGACCAGGAGCCATCTGATCTCGCTTATGGAAAGAGTATGGGAATTCTAGTTGTATTAAAATTCGACCAAAGTGTCACATTAATTTTAAATGTTTTTCTCTCTCCTTGTTTGGAGACTCAAACGATATCCAACATTAATAAAAATTTATATTCTGACTGATTTTGATGCATCGAATCCAAATATGGAATTATTTTTGCCTTTTGGAGAAGTTTAATTGGTAAAATAATTAAAAGGTCATTTTCTCTTTCTTCCTTCAAAAGAGGTGATAATATTCCTTAAAATTTGTGAAACTTCACCCATAAGTCTCCCTACGTGACTTGAACACAATTTTGTCATTAATTTCACAAGTTGGGATTATTAATTTATTTATTTAATAAATAGAAGATTCTACACACTTTCTCTCTCCTATTTTTTTCATTATTCAAACATTATCTAAAATAGTTGCAAATTTTCCCAAAGGCTTATTTTATTGTTTGAATTACGAATTTATAGTCAGTTTTCTATTTTGAGGGCATTAAGTATTTTATTTCACTTTATTGGCCAAATTCCTATTATCTTTTAATAAATATTTTAATATATGCATTTATCTTCCAAATTAGATGATACTTGGCCCTTAAGTTACTTTTAAGCCAAGAAAACAAAATTAAGTATCAAATTATCCTTGTAGATTTCCATTTATGATTTTTGGAACAATATATTCCTCATTATCATCTTTTATCCATTAAATTCCATATTATCTCCAATTATTGAATTTATCATTTCCTTTATATATTTTTTGAGTTTTCTCTTCTTTTTCCTATTCTAAAAAGTACTAGAAAGTTATAGGATGAAATATCTTATTATTTTTATTACTTAGTGACAATTTACACTTCAGACCCATTAATTAAAACCAAACTGGTGTATATGTGCATATAACCCTATATTAAGAATATATGAGAAATATTTATCCAATTAAGTTCTTTAATTTATTATTATCATCCAAATGAGTCATTATTAAGAACAAAGTATTTTTTATTCCCTTAATTACATGTATTAGCTTATCCTTGTTTGGCTAAGTCAAAATGGTAAAACTATTAGGGTAGGATTCTATTTCTGGTATGTTATAGAAACTGGTCTTAAATTTTAGACCGATTGTGGTTGAAAACTATTGTCTATGACTGGTCATGAAGGTAGTGTAAAATAGGTTGGTGGTGGTGTTTTTGAGGATGTTGAACCCTAATAAATATGCTTTCATGGGTGGGAGGGACATTACGAGTAATGTTTGTTTGGCAAATAAACTCTTTCATGACTTGGGGCAGTAGAGAGAGGGAGAAACATGATGTTGAAGGTGGACATGTTGAAGGCCTATGACAGAGTTGATTGGACTTTCCTTTCTGTGGTTCTTAGGAAGTTTGGTCTGACCGAAACGTCAACACAATTGTGTCTTGTTTTGAGGATCATGGGTTTTGGTGAGGATGAACAGAGCATTAGTGGGATTCTTTGAGATCTTCCGAGGCTCAAACAGGGGAGCCCACACTCCCCTGGACTCTTTGTCTTGTTTGAAGAGGTTTTGAGTCTATCTTTGGTGAGATAGATCATGGCGGTAAGGATCCAATGGTCTATCATAAGAGGGGAGGATCAGGCTCCCACCCATATGTTGCTATGTATGCCCATAGAGCCAATCATATGCTAATTGTAATGGCATAATTTGTAACTTAATTGATTAATAAATAAAGGTAAGCTTATAATTTATTTTGTTTAATTCAGTTATGATATAATGATGTAACAATATAAATGTCAAGAGAATAATATTACTCAATGACGTATGTCTTCAAGTATGTGACTTGGAGAAATGAGATCATACGGATGTTAAGAGTACATATATATATATATTCTCATTATTTCCTTGGTCATTTTTTATTGTGGAAGGTTGATATACAACAATGACACATAAGATTAGAGTGTGAGTTTGATGATAGAATCTCATTAGTCATGATATGGCTATATCAAACCAAGCACAAAGATACATCTTAGAGAACAGTGTACCAGACAGACCCTGTAACATCCCTGACTAGGGTTATGCCTTAATATGGAAGTTTTGCTTAAGTAAGTTATTTATAAACTTGTTTTAATCTTTTGAAAAGTAATTAAGACTCTCCTTGAGTTTAATTTTCAAGTTTGTGTTTATTTGCAAATTGTTTTTGCATTATATGATAGTTTGGGAGTAAATTTCAATTCACCCAAAATGAGGGGTTATATTGCAATATGTCACATTTTGAGCGTGCCCCAACTATCTTAGCATCATAAGAGAGATAATGATGCTATGGGGTGGCTTGTGGAGAGCCTAATCTTCAAGTTAGAGCTTGTTTGAATAATGCTTGTATCTTATGTACCAGTTTTGGTGCAATTTGTAATTTACCCCCAAAATGTAGGGTTGATATGCAAATTACCACTGATAGAGTTTCCCCAATCCTTCTTAGCATCATCTAGAGGAGATATAAAGAAGGAGGCACCATGTTTGAATCATATTTGAGTGGTAGCATTCTTGGTGATGAAAAGACCAAGAAAAGATATATAGCTGAAGCCTTTATATTGGTTGTATCGAGTTGTAGAGCTTATGTGGGAGTGTCTATCCGCCAAGGAGCCATATAGCAGGTCCCATATCATTTTTTCAACTCTTGGAAAATACCATGATGGGTTAATCACCTCAAGGAGGTGATGGATATCGGTTTACAACTTTCCTTAGAAAAAGTGTATCAGTTTGTGAATAAAGTGATGTTGTGTTGAAATATCTTACTCAACAAGATAACTAATGGCCGAAATCTTATGCCTAGATTGTCCTCAAGAGTTCTGCATGTCAAGATAAATATGCATGCATGGACACTTGTCAACCATGCATGGACATGTGGCACCTAGTAGTGTAAAATGATGACACCTCTTATACACTCTCTCTCATGAGCCTCAATTATATATACCACTCCTTTCACCTACAAGTGAATCTTTTGGAACCATATAACTCCATTTCTCTTATATATCATGCAAGGAAGTAAGGAGAAAGGAGGAACATTAGCCATTAATCTTAAGGTGAATCCATGTCATCTTCAACCTTGGATAAAACATGAATCTCGGGTTGTGATTCTTTCTTTCTTTCTTCTTCACCAAGTTCTTAACAATGGTAATTCCTTACATGTAGTAGAGTTGTGAATGAGTCTTGGATATGTGATAAGTTCATATGCATCCCTGGGAATGTGAAGATTTGGATCTTGGAGCTTTGAAGTTGTTCTTCAGGTGGGTTATATAAGTTGAACCTAATCATGTTATTATTCACCTTCAATCTTTCTATACTTGATGGTCTACCTACAATTTCGAATTTTCTTGAATAATACATGAATCCATGAGTTTTCTAAGTGACATAGACTATTTTCCATGAACTAGATCAGTAAGGAACAAAGTCTAGAGCTTGCTGATGATGACATCATCATGGCTCAAACCGATATCAGGTTGAAGCACCTCTAACCCTATATGGTGTTGAAACCCAATATGGTGATAAGAATCTTGATATACCTTGGAACCCCACACCCCTATTGGTTTTTACTCTTGGTTTGGTTGAGAATAATCCGTTTTCTAGCCTATCACTTAACACATGGTGAATGATAGGCCAATACCATGAAGGTTTGAAGAGGTATGAGCATAAGGGTCTAACTCGATATGCAAACCCTAATTTTGAGCAACCCGATATGGTGTGAAGCGCGCACACACACCTCTTTGACCGATATGGTGTGAAGCACACACATCTCATTGCCCGATATGGTTTGAAGCACACATACACCTCTTTTCCCGATATGGTGTGAAGCACACACACATCTCATGCCCGATATGGTGGAAGCACCTCAATCCAATATACTTGATTTAGTAACACATGAAGTGTGTTATGTCAAATGATACATTAAGATGTATAGAGTTCATTGCATTTTGACAATGTAGGCCAATGTACCTTGACAAAAGGATTGATCCAACTTAATAAAGTATGATGTAATCATTATCCTTGAAAGGATGAGAGAGAAACTCATACTTTGTGTGATAATCATTCAATGAGCATATATTGATACCCCTATCTGGGTAGAGCTATGAATTAGGGTTTTGATTCTTGGATAATATGAAATTGAAACCCTAAATGACTAAAGAGGGAGACCCTAACCCTAATTGGTGAAGATAGAAACACTAACCCTATTAGTGGGAAGGTTTTATTTCTCTTATGTTGCATGGTAATGATATGTACTTGATAATTGTTTCTATCATGAAAGTCTAACCATGCATGTATCATGAGATGATGAACATAGCCAGGTATGAGCTATGATGTTTCATATGATACAGTTTAAATGGTCCTTGTGAGCCATGTGAAATACTTGTGCAATAAGTATAATGTATACCTGGTCTGAGGATCTAGAGGTAATAGTTACTTGATAAGAGGTGATAATGCTCAATGATGAACTCAGGGTTTGAATACCCATATCTAGCAATCATGATGATGATAATGTTAAGGGATGAAAATTCCCAGTAATGTGATAAGGGACTGAGATCCCAAGTGTTATGTAATCAATTTGTTCCAAAGATTATAAAAGTATTTGATAATGTATTACACCTTTCTTTGTAGCATCTATTATAATTCATACTTGTAACTTGTTTGATGCTAAAATATATTGTAATACACCTAATTAATCAAGTGGAATATTATAATGTGGTGCCCAAGCCATAGATCCATTCAGTGTCAGGATTTGCTGAATGGTGAAACGAGTTTAACTCAGAAAGCATATTTTTGAATATGTGGGGGTGATGGACGAACATGTCCTTACATCCAGATGGGGATAGATGTGTTATCTCCCTAATGAATGTCAGGGTTGCCGTATGATGGACCTGATGAAAATGTATTAAGGATTGATGTGATATCTCCTCGAATAGAGTGAAGGTTGTGGCTGTAGCTCTTTAGCGAAGATGTTGCTATACCCTGGCAAGCTAGTTGCAGTTTAACATGTGGTCACTGACAGTGGTCTCGTAGAGACTGAGACGGGTGAGGTTATGGTAGCCGGCTCTTCCATTGACCTTGTATGGTACTAATGTTTTATGTAGCCATGGTCGGTTGGAGCATGAACGGTATACCTCATCTCCTCTTGGCATAAGTGTGTGACTGTGAATATTTAATCCGTCGTGTAGCATATTTTCTTATGAATTGAATATAGAAACATTGGTTGATGCTTCATTACTTTTATACATCTTAGATTGGTAGATGTTATACATGTTCTTCATATTCCTTATAAAGCAAATAGATGATTTATAGCTCTGTCATGGATAGTTGAATTTCTTAGACAATGTTATTAGTTTGCACTACAACTAAATAATGATTAAACATGCTTATTTACATAAAAGATCCTCTGCTCAGTTTTATATAGTTTATCAGTGATAATAATATTGTTGGCGGAGAGTTATATCTCTGGCTGGGACAATTGTCTCACCTCGTGGGTTCCACAATTTTTTTTAGGTGGACGCAGACGAGGAGGTAGAGACCGTACAATAGAGGAATGACAAAAACATCAGAGACAACAATAACAACTCAGGTTGAGTGTGTTGTCTATCGTGTCTTATAGATAGAAGTTTTATGTTTCGTCTCTGTACTCTCAGGTCCCTGGGAGTGATTACATAATGGTTTTATGAACGATCTGAGATTTTGGCTTGATTGCCTCGAGGTTTTATGTTGCTTATTTATATGTTTCGGAAAAGCAACTGGTATATGGCATCCTCAAGATGAGATGGTATAATGTATGTACAATGTGAACCATGCTGTATATAAAGTTTTGGTTATTTCTTTAAGAGTTTCCTGGCAATGGATCTCTTTGCAAAGTTATTTTGGTTTTAATTTTTAGTTATTTTTGTTAATCTGCTGCTAATGGTTATTTTTTGTGATTAAATTGCTCTTGTGGCATCTTGATTGTCATCGGGTCATCAAAAAGTTTTGGTATCAGAGCCTAAGGTTCACTAAGTCTACAGAGACATAGGATTAAGGTTGTTGTGTCTATTCTAGTCTCCTCCAATTTATCTTATAGTGAGTTCTTCTCATATAGGAGAAGAAGTAAAGCTGAAAGATGGCTGGAGCATATGAAGAACATGCTATTGAGAGCAATGTTGCTGCACCAGGAGGAGGTGCAAGGGAACTGGCTAGAGAGGAACCATTGCCTGAGAATCCCCAGCTTGATCAAGCCATGCTAGAAAACCTAGCCTTTCATGCTCTTTTTGGGCAGTTCGTGGCCAAAATGACGCATATGGCTGATCGGATGCCAGCACCAGCACCTAGGGCACTAGTTCCCAATGATGGACATGGATCTGGTAAGACCTTTGAGAAGTTACGCTGGGTAGGAGCCACCTAATATGCTGGTACAGCCGACTCAGCATACGTAAATTTATGGCTCACTGAGCTAGAAAAACCCTTTAGAATCCTTAGCATCCTAGAAACTGATAAATTTAGGCATGCAATGTACCTTTTAAAAGGGAGTGTTGGCCATTGGTGGGCCATTAAAGAGGAGAAAAGACTTGGTGTTGAGGTTGGATGGTAGGAATTCTGACGTGACTTTGTTAGTAGATACTTTCCCAAGACTTATCTGGATGAGAAGATCTCATAATTTGAGCGGATTAGACAAGGACCGATGAAGATTAGTGAGTATGAAGCTAAGTTTATGGAGCTTCTGTGGTTTTGTCCACCCATGGATACTACAGATGAGGAAAGGATTTAGTGTTTTGAGAAGGGTCTGAATGCTGAGTTAACCAAAACTGTAGCTGCTCTAGAGAATAGAGAGAGGTTTTCCACCTTAGTGGAGTTAGTTAGGAGGATAGAGAGGTCTGTGATTGAGAAACGAGAGGCTAATAGTAGGAAAGTGCATGCCCAGTTCTAGGGATAGAGGTCTAGAAGTTTCAAGAAACCAAGGTTTCCTGAACTAGTAACACCACAGAGGTTTAGTGCTCAGACGCAATGGACGTTAAGAAAAGGTAGAGGCCATAGTTTTCTGCCAAGTGGATCACATAGCATGGCATCAATGTTAGTGACAGGACCATCTAGGCGGAAATGGGAGAACAAATACTTCTTCAAGTGTGGGCTAACAGTACATCTAATAAAGGATTGTCCATTTAGAGACAGGGATGTAACCCAACCACTGAGGCAGAGTCAACAAGGCTCTCAAAGGCAATAGTTTAGTAATGGCACATGAGGACGTGGATAGGAATCCCAAGAAGGTTCATCAGCACTAAACAACAGAGCACGGATTCGACAATAGGCTACGGTGAGATTATATGATATGAATCAGCCGGAGGCAGTAGTCAATCCATGAGTCATGATAGGTCAGATGGAATTGTTTCATTTTGTTATGTCTTCATCATGCTTCATATCTATTTTGATTGATCTAGGTGCTACACATTCCTTTATCACTCGAGAAGTAATTCATGACTGTAATATGACTGTCAGTCCTAGAGTAGATAATTTGTTATTAGAAACTTCATTAGTCAGATCTATAGTGTTGTGGGAGGTATGTTCTCCATGTGTTCTTTCTTTTTCAAAACACAACATTTAGGTGGATCTTATACCACTTGAGATGCACAAGTTTGATGTAATTCTTGGGATGGATAACCTAGAAAAGTTTAAGGTTGTATTGGATTGTGGTTCTAAGCTAGCTATGTTCACAGACAATGATGAGACATGGGTCTTTTAGGGGGACAAAAATATTCTTCCAACCTATCTAGTGTCAGCCTTGGTAGCTGAGAGACTGATGTAACAAGGATGTGATGCATTATTGGCACATATGGTACACACCAAAGCAAGGAGTCCTAGTCTTTCTAAAGTTCCTATTGTCAGGGAATTCAAGGATGTGTTTCCTGAAGAATTTCCAAATATTCCTCCACCTCGAGAGATTAATTTTGAGATTAATCTAATTCCAGGTACACAACCCATAGCCCAAACACCTTATAGGATGGCCCCTACTAAGATGGTAGAACTCAAGAAACAGTTACAAGAGTTTCTTGAGAAAGGGTTCATTCGACCGAGTACTTCGCCATGGGGGGCTCCAGTTCTTTTTGTTAAAAATAAGGATGGGTCTATGAGATTATGCATAGATTATAGATAGCTTAACTATGGCATCCAACTTACAAAAACAAGATCTACTTATGCGAAAGCGATTGTTAATAGCGGAATTACTAAAAAATCACAAAAAATTAAAACCTTTTTGCAAAAAGATCCAAACATAGGAAAACTCTTTCATCAAGAACCAATGTATAACATTTACATCCTGGTTCCTAAGTACATAACTTGTACCATCTCTTCTCGAGAATTACAAACATTAAATGCCATGTTAGAACTGTACACAAGCAGTATAAGAACCTTGAGGCATCAAGCCAAAATCTCAGATCAATTCATTAAAAGTACTAACTACTAACTCTGAGGACCTGAGAGTTCAGAGACGACACATAGGACTACTACCTATATGACTTGCCAGACAGTATCTCCACCTGAGATCTTACAGTTGTCCCTACTGTTGCTATCCTTCCTCTGCTATAGGGATTTCTATTTCTTTGTCCGCGTCCACCTAAAAACATCAGATCCCACGGGGGTGAGACAATTGTAAATTGCCCCTGCGAGAGATATAACTCTCTGCCAAAACATTATTATTGTAGTTTATTAGAATAAAATTGAGCAGAGAAATCTTATATATTAAATAACAGATAAATCACTGTATGAACAGGATGTAGTAATCTCATTTTCTAAGGAGAACATTGCATCTTCTCATGGTAGAGATGTAATTCATCCATCTACTTTCAATGAATGTAAAGAGATATAACTAACATCTATCAACTAGAGATGCATAAAGAAATGTAACATCAGCCAGTAAATTTTTGTATTCAATCCTTAAGCAAACGTGCTATACAGTTGATTACATTTTACAATCACACTTATGCCCTGAGGAGATGAGGTATACCACTCATACTCCAACCGACCATTGCAAAGTCAAAATTGGTACCATACAAGATCAATGGAAGAGCCAGCTTCCAAGACCTCCCACATCCCGGTCAATGCGAGATCACATGCAGGACATCTTGTGTATCTGCTACACAGCTTGCCAGGGAATAGTGGCAACTTTTCTATAGAGGCAGGGTCAGCTGCACTCTCTTCGCAATCGAGAGATTTCATGTTTACCTCCATCGATCCAACATTAATATTATTGGGAGATGTGTACTGCATCTATCCCAATCATCGGGTGATTCGTGATACATCCATCCCGGTATAAACAATGAAGGATTGAGAGGTTTACTGCTTACCTTCTATCAATTCCCCCATTAGGATGTAAGGATATGTTCGCCCATCAACCCCCACATATTCAAAAATATGCATTATGGGTTTTTTCCGCGGAGAAACCCATTTCACCATCACCAAATTACTGATGATGATGGATCTATGGTCAGGGCTCTACATGATATGATTCCACTTAATTAATTAAGTACATTATCATATTCTTTTAGCATCAATCAAGTTCTCAAACAAAAATTATTAGGACAAATGCTATGAAGAAACATGTAATACTTCCATCAATACTTTTCAAAACTTTGTAAAACATTGGGATCTCTATCCCTTATCTCATTACTTGGAAGATCTCACTTCTCAATAATATCATCATCATGATTACTAAATCTGGGCATTCAAACCCTCAGTTCATGACTGAATCATGTTACCACTTCTTAGGTAACTATTACCTTCAGGTCATTTGACCAAGGTATACATGATACTTGTTACACAAGCACCTCACATGGCTCACCATGCCACTGCACATCTTGTCACCTCTCATTGGGAAACAATTAATATAATGGCTCATAAGCTCATACACATCTTGTTACTTCTTACTAAGCAACAAAAACATAATGGCATACAAGGCCAATCAACATTTCTATTATATAAATATCATAGCTCAAATCTGGCTATGTTCATCATTTCATGATATCTGCATGGTTAATACACATGATAACAGTCATGATGATTTCACACTACACCATGCAATACCATAGTAACACCAAAATTCCCTTACCAGGGTTAGGGTTTCCCATTTCATATTAATTAAGGTTTTATGTTTATATTATCAATCCAACATTAATTTATTGTTCCACTCCTCTAGGAGCATTCATTGATATCATAAGTATTCACTCATACGTATAACTCTCATCATGTATCATTAATGATTATCAATTCAAGGTATAAGTTAATTTCTCATCCTTACCATTGTATGAATACATCATACTTATTATCTTGGCTTAACCCCTTTGTCATAGTATATTAGTCAACACTTGTCAAAGTGCATTGAATTCATTACATATTTATTGTAACAATTTACATAACACACACTTCTTGTGTTTCTTATCCAAGTATATTGGATTTTAGGTGCATCAAGGTATGTCAACCCAGAAATGCTAAAAGTGATTTCTATCATATCTTGATGTATCACTTTCTTTATTACTTCTAACTTCTTTGAGCTTATCAACTTATCTTGTATTAAGGTATTTCCTCATCTTAATACTTTCATCCACTAACTTATCACTCTTACCATGAAGTGCATAGGTCACACACAAGAATGGTCCAACTATCTTTAGTGATATGGACTCATTTCAGGTTAAGGCATTGCTTACTACAAGGTTGCCTAATATCAACTACTTGATATATTTCACCTTTATAAGGTATTATCCCTTATTTTATCACTAGGGATTCTCTTATACCATTACCCAGTAATTAGGATTATGGTTTATCATCATATTGCCCAAGATTAGGGCTTCATGTATTATAACTCAAAATTAGAGTTTCACAATATCACCCTGTATTAGGACTCCTCATCATTCCATTGCATAGGATTTCACAAGGCATCACCCTCAATTAGGGTTTCTCCTAGAATCACCCTCAACTAGGGTTTCACATGGCATCGCCCTTAGTTAGGGTTTCACATGAAATCACTCTCAACTAGGGTTTCTCATGGAATCACCCTCAACTAGGGTTTCTCATAGAATCACCCTCAACTAGGGTTTCTCATGGAATCACCCTCAACTAGGGTTTCATCCCTACCCTAGATTAGGGTTACACCTAGTATTGCCCTAGATTAGGGTTAATGTTCATCAACCTTCTTAGTTATGGTTTCATGATCACTTCATCAAACATCATACCCTAAAATCTTAGTTTAATCATATTGAAGGTGTTTGAGGCCTATCCATTACATGATTATCTTACATGTATGGATTCCTATCTCTCTCATCCTTTCTAGGATGTTGACTATGTCAAACTTGGACAAATTAGGTCAACCAACCCTTTAATTAAATACATTCAATTAGGGTTGACATAGTGTATTGAAATATTGCTTATCTAAGCTTCAAGGATTAACTCATCTAGGGTTACCAATCACTTGGTACCTTAAGGGTAAACCCTAGTGATTATGTTTGAGATAAATCAATGACAACCATAGGGTCAATTTATCTTTCATCACCTTGGGTTTCCAATTGAATTAACCACATTGAAACATCCAAACGTTCTTGACCATTGATGCTCCAAACGGTTTGAAACATAATGGACTTGCGTCTCCAAATGGTTTGAGACCGTTTGGTCTCAAATGGTCTTGAGACCGTTTGATCCCAAATGGTCTTGAGACCGTTTGATCCCAAATGGTCTTGAGACCATTTGGACTCAAATGGTCTTAAGACCGTTTGGCCCAAACTCTCTCAAAACTGAATGGAGCAAAAAGGTCTTCCAACACTTAATCAATTCAGGGTTTCAATCATTGAACCATCTATCAATTGAACTACTGATTTATTCCTCAATTGAATCATTGAATCACCCTTCAATTAGACCTTCAATTATATTTTTGAACCTAATTGAACTAGGTTTTATAATCAAGAAACCATCAATTAGGGTTTTGAAATCGAGGAACCATCAATGTTTAACATTGTGGAACCGATTCAATTGAAATTAGTGAACCTTCATCAAATTATGATATGACCTGACCTCAAACGATCTTGAGGTCGTTTGGATGACCTCCAAATGGTCTTGAGACCGTTTTACCTATCCCCTTATTGAAATTTGAGAAATTCCATTTGGGTTTAGATCATTAGATTGATCACCAATTGAACCATTGCTTGTATTTCAATTGACTATCTTTGGTCCTTCAAAAACTCAACCATACTCAACCCTAGACCTCCAAACGGTCTTGGTTGACCTACAAAAGGTCTTGAGACTGTTTGGGTAATCTCCAAATGGTCTTGAGACCATTTGGGTTAATCAACCCAAAGTTTTAAATCAATCAATTAACATTTCAGCACTTAACCTGATTAGGGTTTCTAATTGGAAGATTGTCCATGCTTTGAATTAATCAATTGGATCCATTAGATCATAATTCAAGATGTACTAGGGTCCTGACCTCAAACTTTCAACCCATCCAAATGGTCAACCCTTCCAAAAGGTTTGGGATCTAATCCTCTAAACGGTTTGCAAACCGTTTGGTCTCCAAACGGTTTGGTGAAACCGTTTGGTCTCCAAACGGTTTGGTGAAACCGTTTGGACCAAAGTCTTAAAACCGTTTGCCTAGGATATTTTTGAGGTGTGTGATTAGTATGATTTCATCATCATAAATCTATGATCCTTCATATTTTTTCTGTAATTTTCATGGTGATTCTATTAATTTGATCAAGAGAATTTTCAAGAAGAACAAATGATCAACAATTGATAAGGAATTGAATGCAATAACAATAATAAGGGTTCAAGTTATAAAACCCGCCTCCAATTGAGATTCAAAGCTTCAAGCTCATGTCAACAATGGTGGATGCAACTCCTTTCACTATCCAAAGGCTCGTCCTCAAGCTTTGAGTGAAAAGAAATGGTTAGAAATGAAGATGGGATCGAGATAAGAAGAAATCATGTATTGATTTGTGATTTCCACCATGAAATCAAGGTGAAAGGGAGTCAAGAAGCTTACCAACAGGTTGGGGGTCGTCCTCCTGATCCTCCAAAGCTCCCTTGGTCGGTTTGCAAGCAAGGAGAAGAAGTGGATTCGAAAAAGCCTCTCAATTGAGTTGAGAAAGGTGTTTTTATAAGGAAATCAATGAGAGAGAAAATGCCTTATGAAAATCTTTTAATTCCAAAATTAGTGCCACCTCCTCCCTCTAAATTCCTTGCATGCAAAGATATCTTTCTCACCTCCGAATTACTCTTCATTATCCATGAATTAAGGAAAAGCAAATTAAGCACCTTAATCATATAATAGTAATATCCATAAGTTAGTGGATATTACTTTTTCTTTTAATAATGTGAGGTAGTTATCCATTCCTTTGGATATTTTTGTTGCCTTTGCAAGGCAAAAGTACGTAAATACTTGTTTATTTTCAACCAACACAATTTTGGTTGAAGGGAAATCCAATTAATATAATTATTTTTGCATTAAATTGAATTAGTGTTTCAATTATGCTTAAATCTTGATTATTTTAATATCAAGATTCTCTCTCCTTCAAAGTGATACATATGAGATGCCCCTCTCATTTTATTTGCTCGACATGATTCCAAGAAACATTAGGGACTATTTTGAAGTGATAATTTTCATATTGAACCCTAGGTTTTGGGTAAATTACACATTACACCAAAACTAGGTTTTAATGCACAAACATTGCTTTATTAGCTCTTTCTTGGTACTCAGGCTTTTCCCAAGACATACCTCTACATCATCTTCATTCTCATGATGCTTAAACACATGAGGAACATTTAATCATGTAACATTTGCAATTTAACCCCTCAACTTGGGAAATTTGCACTTTAGTCCAAAATAAGCAAATCATTGTTTCAACATTATTCGAAAAGGACTAAAATTGAAACATAAGTTCCTCTTGAGCATTAATTACTTTTCACAATATAAAATTAAGGATCAAATTAACTTGCTTGAGAAAAAATCCCAGGGTTAAGGCATAACCCAAGTTAGGGATGTTACAAATTATAAACCCCTAACAAGGATTTCGTCCCCGAAATCCCAGATAAAGAAAGACAGATATTATTCATTCAACATATTATCTGGTTTTCACATAAAATTTCATTGTTATGGAGACACCATAAACCTTTAATCAACACAAAGTTATTCCACACAAGTTTATCATAGAATGGTTCACATGGGACACATACTCCACTGTCCTTTTTATTATTAACTGTGGAATTAATTTTGTGTCAGGTAACACTTTTTCTTAATTTATAGTTTCAAGTGACGGATTTTTTTAGGAGTCTCGCATACTCCTTATTTAATTCATAATTTCACTTTTATGATCACAATTATGTTCTGTCTCCCTCTTGGGACTATAATTCTTTCATACCTCGATTGTACCATCTCACCTGATGACACAATACTAGATTTCCTTATTACTTGTACTAACTATATTATTAGTTGTACATTCTCCTATCATAAGGAGAGATTACTTTATCAATTAAGAACTTAACTTAAAGATATCTTCAATTGTTATGCTTATGCAAAGTATAAACCCCTAACATGTGATGTTTATACTATTAAACTGATTTCATGGTTGACCATTCCAGGTAGCCAACATAAACCATCTGATATTTCTTTAGATACCAGGATCTCTTACCTTGGTATCTGTCACATGTGTTGAAAACACATCACATACTTATCTTCCTTTCATATTGGGACATTACTTGTTACATATGTCTTTACCTTGGGACTAAAGTCCAAGATAAACTAATACTTTTCTAAGTATCCATCACATTAACATTTTTATCTTATGCAGATCAAGTGCCCTATGACCCACTTGATTTCCATGTCCTCGAAAGGAAAGAAACCAAGGAATCACATGCCTCTTATTGTTTCATGAATTTTCAACTATTCATGAATCATTTACTCTTTATCTCATCCTAGGTTCCTTGCCCTCATCATAGGAATTTATAAGGATGATTACATAACATTATTCCTTTCTTTGTTATTGTCTAACATGTTCATGAGCATCTTATGATCTCATCACATTTCCCATTTCCTCATTATGGGAAAAGATCTTTATTATACACACAAACTTTATCGAACAGAGATCACCTCCCTTGTTCTCATTCTTATCTTATGAGGAGTATACTTTTTACTTCCTTATACACAAATACTCATATGAGATTATCTTAGATTTATCTGTCATATTCTTAGGATATGACATATTTTTCCATTCCATATTTCTAATTTCATGATACTCATTAGATTGTCTCAGAATGACTACTTGATCAGAGCAATAAAAAAGATAACAATCTAAGAGTTTCCATACTCACTTTATCATCAATAGTTGTATACCTGGGCAGGGTATATAAATATTGAGATTAAGTAGTATGCACTTTGTATACTATCACATTCCTTCCTTTTCATATTATCACAAGCATAAGATTTAACATTCCTAGATTTTATCCTGGCATCTCTTCTATACCTCATCCTTTTTATAGAGGTAAGAACAATATGAAACATTTATAATGTTACTGTACAAAATGTAAGTCCTCATAGGACTAATCAAGGAAAACTCAATCAATTACTTTCTCAATTTAACTCAGGCAACCATAAAAAGACAGATTAGAATGATATTATTTTGTCTGACCTATTTCATTTTGCAGTTATTTGCTGCCTCAGGATGATTCTTTTCATAGAACCTTGCATGGGACGTCTGTCCACGTCCTCGAGTACTACTACTAGACCACTTCTTATGAGATTCCTACTAACTCTGCCTCAGGGGTTGATTCACCATAACATTTCTGGCTGAGAAATTTCTTTCCAGATGTCCTACATGTCTACATTGGTAGCAAATTCTGGGCTTTAGATGTGGTCTAGAAGGTTCTTTACCCTTTCCAAGTAGCCATTGCCTTTGTGCACTAGGCTTTGGTTGTACTGATGGTACCAAAAATTTCTTCCTTCTGGAACTACTAGGCCTTTGTTCCTAAGTTTAGATAGGCCTTTTCTTAATTCTTTCTTCCTTAATCTTTATTGGACAATTCTTCATGATATGTCCATGCTTCCGACACCTATAGCAAATTCTGCTTTTGGGTTGTGACCTATTCCTTCCCACCTTTTCTATTGCTTCATCATGTTTATGTTGACTAGGAATCCTATTGGAGCCCATGACTTCATCATTGGGGGTTGGTAATCTGGGTTGCATTGCTAATGCATGGTCCACTACATGCATCACAGCTGCCGTAAATTGCCCATACAGAGCTTGGAAAGCTGGGCTCTCTATCATTTCTTGGTTCAACTGAGGATATTCAGATATTGTTTCCTTCCTAGTCCAGTTCCTTGCACCACATCCTGGTGCATCAATGCTACTTTCGGCATCAAGTTCTTCGTGTGATCCAAGCATCTTTAAGTTCTTCTTCTCCTATATGAGTAGAAGACACTATCAGATACACTGGAAGACACTAGAACATACTCTACTACCTTAATCCTATGTCTCTGTGGACTCAGCGAACCAAGAGCTCTGATATCACTAAATTGTGGCATCCAACTTACAAAAACAAGATTTACTTATGCGGAAGCGAATGTTAACAGCGGAATTATTGAAAAATCACAAAAAATTAAAACCTTTTTGCAAAGAGATCCAAACATAGGAAAACTCTTTCATCAATAACCAATGTATAACATTTACATCCTGGTTCCTAAGTACATAACTTGTACTATCTCTTCTCGAGGATTACAAACATTAACTGCCTTGTTAGAACTGTACACAAGCAGTATAAGAACCTCGAGGCATCAAGCCAAAATCTCAGATCAATTCATTAAAAGCACTAACTACTAACTCTGAGGACCTGAGAGTACAGAGATGACACATAGGACTACTATCTGTATGACTTGACAGATAGTATCTCCACCTGAGATCTTATTGTTTTCACTGTTGTTGTTGTTGATAACACCAATTTTGGTGACATTTTAGCCTTGTTTTCCATTATCAAAACTGCCCTTTTCTTCTATTTCCTCTCTTTTATTTGCACTTTCGCAATAATTGGCCAAGCAATGCTCTTAATCCAATACTTCCATCTTTTGCAGCTTTTTCCTCATGTTTCGGCCCAATAAGGTCGTCCCGGCCCACAAGCAATAAGTCCAAACCTACATCGGCCTTCCAATGGCCCGATACAACACAAGCACTTCCCGAAAGGGTGGCGCGATGCAACGACGTGCGACACGGGGATACCGTGCAAGAAGAAGCTGACGAACAACATGCCCTTTACCCGACAGGGAGCCCAAGCTCGCCCGACAGCCATGGCATGTCGCCCGACACGGACCACCCACCGGCAGGCACCACCCATCACGTGACTGATAGTCGAGATCCCCGTGCCCGGCGATATGTGTATCGGCCATCCACCAAACTCGCGAATACGGAGGACACGTGGTGCGTCGAGCACCATAACTTCCCCCAACTGCTGCCTATAAATACAGCTACAGGGAGCCGAAAAGACAGGCCAGACAGTTCGGATACTTCGGAGCTTTGAGTGATCTTCAGAGGAACTGCGAGAGCAGGAGTATCGTGCCCCAGTGCTCGTATCGGGTGACACTAGGTGAGCTCTCCCTCATCCCGGGAGGGAGGGGATGGTTCACTTAGGATTGTCCCGGGCGACATTGCGGGCCGATATCGGCCAATGACGATGAGCGACACAAGTGCCCGACAGTAGGACGCATCACTCCATGCCCGACATGATATCAAACCCAATACGCTTCGCCCGTCATGCGTGCCGCCCGAGAGGGTGTGTCGCCCGACTTGAGTGTATCGGCCAGGGTCCTTGAGCGATACAGTAGGACGTCAAAGCGTGCCGCCCGAGAGGGTGTGTCGCCCGACACTGCTGTATCAGGCTAGGCCCCGGACCGATATCGGGCTGGAGAGCTGCTGTAGCATGTCATCCTTCTACATCAAGAAGGCGACACTTATCTTTAATTTTGTCATTTAATTCTTTATTTACGCATTGTAATTAAGACCTTTAATGTTTATGGAAATGGAAATGCTTCTTTACTTGCTGCTATATGCTTGGTGTGATACATCAGATAGACTGCTATGTTTGATATCTGAACTCTAGCTTGCATGTTTGGATCGCGTTTCGCTTAGCTACCGAATCGTGTTTTCCCGTCGCAACAACTTCGAGAGTCGTGTTGTGGCTCTAGTGTTTGGTCCGATTCTGGAGTACGAGAGTGCCTGGAACGGAGTTGTTTCGATAACTCTCCACTCTAACTTAAGTCCAGGAACCTCAAGAGGGGTGTTGATGCTTGGTTAGAGGTAGCCACTCTGAGAGGAGGGGTGCAGGAAGTTACTGCTGCCACTTGTTTTACTATAGTCTTATCCTTCACATCTTGGTCTAGCTCTGGTTTTATCTTTCTGTTCTCGTTGCATGAAAACCCCTAAAAACTGCTAAATGAGTAAAACCTTAAATCTTTCTAGTAGCTCCAGTTGGAGATAGTTTTCTTTGTTTTATTTGTGACATCTTGCTATTTCCCTTTCGGGAATTTATATCTCTTTATACCTGCCGGAGTGTAGTGTGTCGATTCTGGGTTCTCAACACTACCCCCTTGTCCCTGTGTTCGACCCTGTATATCTACTTTGACCCCGTAAACAAAGTTGTGGGGGCCTATAAGGATTCAGGTTTATAAATGTAAAAGCTCGACTACCTCAAATCCGCCTCCAATTTTAGGACGCGCGATTTAGGTCAGTCAACTTTGTGGCGCCGTTGCTGGGGAGAAGGCAAAAATGGTACTGTAGATGAATCTGAATCCACTAACTACACTCCTGTGCCTCTAGCTTAGAAATGAGTTTGACAACACTCTTTTTTCTTTTTTCTTATTGCTATTCTTTGCTTAAAATTTATAATTCAATTTTCTAAACTTGAATTTTCGTGCTATTTCAGGGACTCTGAAGAACTGTGACCTGTTCCTCTAAGCTTTGATACCATGTCTCGTTGCGAGCGGTCTCTTTCTGAGGGTGAATGTCAGGGCTGAGGCGAGAGGTCGAACCAACCTAACTTGGTTGGTCACTTTCTGCCTACATAAAGAGACAGGATACCATCATCAGCCAACTGGTGCAGAGCACGCTCCCTATCCCTGGGGCTCTGAATTCAATGCAACGCCAGATGGCCAGCTTGCAGATGTGCCAGCATGAGGTAGATCAACGACTGACCGAGATGACTACTCTGATGGAGAATCCTGCAATAAAAGCACCCCCATACCCTAACACTGCTATAATGGCAGTCTTGAGGTTTGGAAGAACGCTGGAGCGCCCTGATGAAGCCGGGCCTGAGCCCGAGCTAAGGCCTGAGGGTGCAGGTCCAGCCGAGGAGGAAGAAAGATGGGCAGACCTTCGAGAGTCTACACAAAGGTTCCCTGAAGAGCAACCTGGGGGAAGGAATGCTTACGCTCCTAGAATTCCGTTCCCATATAAGCTGATAAAGGCAAATCTGAAGAAGCGTCATGAGAAGTTCATGGAGTCGATCAAGAAGCTGCATCTCGAAGTGCCCTTCCTTGATGCATTGGAGGAGATGCCTACATATGCCAAGTTCCTCAAGGACCTTATCACAAAGAGGAGAAGGGGAGGAAGGATTGAGATGGTGCACCTAGCTTTTGTGTCCTCTACCTTCGTGAAGCCCGACCTGCCAAATAAGAGGAGGGACCCCAGAGCTTTCACGATCCCGTTCGCCATCGGGGACAATGTCGAACGGAAGGGTCTAGCGGACCTGGGAGCAAGCATCAGCCTCATGCCCCTAAGTTTCGCGCAAAGGGTGGGCTTAACCGACATGGTTCGAACCGACATGCGGATTCAACTGGCAGACCACACCTTTAAGAAACCCGTTGGCATTGTCGAAGATGTGCCGATCAGGGTTGGTGATTTCTTTATCCCCTGTGATATAGTCGTCATCGACACAGCTGAAGACCCCTGTTGCCCGATCATCTTCGGACGTCCTTTTTGGAAACTGGAAGATTGTTGATTGATGTCTCTGAGGGGGTGATCACTTTGAGGGTCGGAAACGACCATATGGACTTCAAGTTGAAAGAGATCATGAGAAGTCCATCCCTGTCTGAATAAGCATGTTTCGCTGATACTTACAATAAATTCCATGAGGAATTAGAGGAGGATATCCAGACAGTAGACCCCCTCGTGAGGGCCATAAGCTGTCAGGACCCCGACCTCGAAGACCCTGAAGTCGCGAGGTATCTCGACCTTTTCAACCTTTCTGATGAAGACATGCAAGAAGAAGATAAGGTGGTGGAGTCTGTGATGTATGTCTCTCTGGAGGGGGAGCCCCAAGAGCAGGCACCCAGACCAAAGCCAGAGTTAAAAGCGTTGCCTAAAGGCCTGAAGTATGATTTCTTGGATGAAGAGCACAGAAACCCTGTCATCGTAAACGCAAATCTTTCAAGCAATCAGCTGGACCGACTCCTTGAGGAGCTGAGGCTCCACAGGGGGCTATAGGATATTCAGTAGATGATATCAAAGGCCTTAGCCCCTCCCTGTGCATGCATCGCATCAACTTAGAAGAATCTACCAAGCCTCTGGCCCAACCCCAGAGGAAGATGAACTAGATGCTCAAGGAGGTCGTCAAGAAAGAGGTAATAAAGCTTAGGGATGTGGGGATCATTTACCCAATCAGCGATAGCAATTGGGTAAGTCTGATCCACGTAGTGCCCAAAAAGGGCGGGATGACAGTGGTTAAGGGTGAGAAGGGAGACGAGGTGGCGGTTAGGACCGTCACCGGATGGTGGATGTGCATCCATTACCGAAAGCTAAATCAGGCTATAAAGAAGGATCATTTTCCACTACCTTTTATTGACCAAGTCCTTGAAAGGTTAGCACATCACCATTTCTTTTGTTTTCATGATTGATTTTTAGGTTTTTACCAGGTACCCATCTTACCCGAAGATCAAGAGAAGACAGCATTCACCTGCCTTTACGGCACTTATGCCTTTCGAAGGATGCCCTTCGGACTCTGCAACGCCCCAACTACCTTTCAAAGATGCATGATATCGATATTCTCAGATTTTCTAGAAGACATCGTAGAAGTTTTCATGGATGACTTTTCAGTCTATGGGAAGGACTTCGATAGCTGTCTGAAGAATCTGTCATTGGTCCTTCAAAGGTGCGAGGAGAACAACCTAGTTCTGAACTGGGAAAAATGCCACTTCATGGTGCGGGAGGGCATCATTCTAGGGCATAAGATCTCAAGGCTTGGGATCGAGGTGGACGTAAGCAAAGTTGAAGCAATATCCAAGCTTCCTCCACCCAGATCCGTGACGGGGGTGCGCAGATTCCTCGGGCACGCCGGATATTACCGAAGATTCATCAAGGACTTCTCGAAGATTTCCAAACCGCTGTCCAATCTTTTGGTAAAATATGTTGAATTTGTTTTCTCTAACGACTGTCTCAGTGCTTTTTAGGCCCTGAAAAACGCTTTGATATCACCACCTATCCTTCAAGCGCCAGAATGGGGTTTACCTTTTGAGCTGATGTGCGACGCTAGCGACTACACGGTTGGAGCAATCCTGGGGCAAAAGAAAGACAAAAAGCACCATGTGATTTGCTATGCTAGTCGCACGTTGGACGAGGCTCAAGTAAACTACACAACAACTGAGAAGGAGATGCTCGCGATCGTCTTCGCATTCGATAAGTTCAGGTCATATCTCGTCACAGCAAAGGTCAAAGTATACACAGATCATGGGGCAATAAAATACTTAATGCAAAAGAAAGAGGCAAAACCCAGACTGTTGAGGTGGGCCTTATTGCTCCAAGAGTTCAACCATGAAATTATCGACAAGAAGGGAGCGGAAAATGTGGTCGCTGACCACCTATCAACGATCGTGGCTGAGAGATAGGGAGGGCCACCAATCAACGACGACTATGCCGATGAAGCTCTGATGTTGGCAAAAGATGCTCAAGAAGAAAATTTGCCCTGGTTTGCAGACATCTGCAATTATCTTGCTTGCGGAGAACTGCCTCCTGACATCACGTACAATCAGAAAAAGAAGTTATTTGCGGATGCTAAAAACTACTACTGGGATGATCCTCTCCTATGCAGAAAGTGCGTCGACACCTTATATAGGAGGTGCATCCCAGAAGAAGAAATCGCGGACATCCTGAAAGAATGCCACGCTTCCCCCTATGGTGGTCACCTGGGTAGCGAAAGAACAGCTGCAAAGGTGCTACAGTCAGGTTTCTACTGGACCTCCTTGTTTAAAGATGTTGCACAATTTGTGAAGGTTTGCAAGGAGTGCCAGTTTATAGGGAACATAGGGCGGAGGAATGAAATGTCGATGGCAAGCTGGATCGAAGTAGAGATATTCTACGTGTGGGGGATCGACTACATGGGACCGTTTCCCCCATCCCGGGGGTATCAATACATACTCGTGGTAGTGGATTATGTATCGAAGTGGGTGGAAGCGGTAGCCACCCAAACCTGTGATGCCAAGTCGATTATCAAGCTCTTTGAGAAGACCATCTTCCCTCGTTTCGGTGTACCGTGCACTGTTATAAGCTACGGAGGGTCGCACTTTGGAGAAAGACAGTTTGAAGCACTTCTGCGCAAGTACGGAGTGAAGCACAAGATTGCTACACCCTACCACCCATAGACGTCAGGGCAGGTAGAGGTTTCCAACAGGAAAATCAAGCAGATCCTGGAGAAAACTCTCAACCGAATGAGGAAAGACTGATCCATGAAACTTGACGACGCACTTTGGGCCTACCGTACTGCTTACAAAACACCCATTGGAACCACCCCTACCGTCTCATCTACGGGAAGTCCTGCCACCTGCCTTTAGAGTTGGAACACAAGGCCCTTTGGGATATCAAGTTCCTAAATATGGACCTCGACAGGGCAGGAGAAAAGAGGTTTTTGCAGCTTCAAGAGCTCGAAGAGCTTAGGATGAATGCCTACGAAAACGCAAAGATCTACAAACAGAGGACAAAATCGTGGCATGATACCCGTCTCAGGAGAAAAGACGTAAGGGAAGGGGATAAGGTCTTGTTATTCAAGTCCTCTATTCATCTTTTCCCTGGGAAGTTACAAACGAGGTGGTATGGACCGTTCACCGTGTCAAAGATATACCCATCAAGAATGATGGAGCTCTACGACAAAGACGATCCAACCAATGTCTTTCAAGTGAATGGGCACAGGGTAAAAAGGTTCTATGAAGATGAAGCGTTTGTCAGGAGAGCAGAGATCAGTCTGCAAGATATGGGCACAGTCGAGGGCTGAACAAGATGATCCTACACCAGTAGAGCTGGAGACGCCAACCTCAGCGTTCCTCGGGAGGCAACCCGAGTTTTTCTCTCTTTCATAGAGTAGAATGCATTGTTCTTCTTACTTGTAAAAACAAACTTTATGAATTGTAATAAGGCCCGAGTCAGTACACGTGCCGAGCGTACCGGCTCCCCTATTTTATGGGCCACCACTGTAATACTTTCTAAGGTCGGGGGCTTAACCCTAAACCGATGATGTTTTCCTTCACCTAGCTTCGGTTTTTTTTGGCCGCCTGTTTTTAACCGTGTCGGGCAGCAGCTCAGCTGGTGAGCAGATCTGCCTGTATCAGGCTTTGGTCTCTTGGGCATCGCAACGGCCGTGATGGTTGGCATTCTTGGGCGGCGTGCACCCTATCACGCATGCGAGTAAATGCCCTCAATGAGACTGATGTGACCATCGTCTCGAGAACTGCCTGACTCGTCGGCCGACGCGCGCCTTAGAGATACCCGTTTTCCCCAACCGAGCTTGCTATAAATAAGAACGATGGTTTTACCATGTCGGGCTGCCACTCTTTACTCTTTTTAGCCACCTGTAACGCATGCAGTAGTCTGCCCTTTTGCTCCCGTGTCGGCCAGTTACCTTCACCCTGGTATCGGGCGATGGCTCCTATGAGCAAAGGTATAGCCCGACATGCTTATCGCCCGACAGACTTATCGACCGACAGGCTTACCGCCCTTTATGAGTTTTTCCTGTCGCGCACTGTCGATTTTTGGATCGCCCGATGCAGTTAAGCGCGACATAATGACCGATCGTGTCTGCCCGATATGCCATATCGGGTGACACGTTTCTCTTTTGTGACGTCCTGTCGAGCAGTTGCTCTTTGGCGACCTTATCGCCCGATATACTCATATCGGGAGGCATGTTGTGTCGTGCAACCCTCCTCGTATCGCCCATTATTGTATCGACTCGAGTTTTCTTTTGATGGACGATACCTGTATTTTTGAAATAAGTCCAGTTTTATCGAGTTTCTTTAGCTTTTCCTATCTAACGTTTTAAATGGGTAATGAACTTGATAACATGTAGAATTGCGGCCACAGCTGAAGCAACAACTATCGGACAGAAACGTCACAAGGGGCCACCAACCACCAAAAAGAGAGCAAGGGGAAATTTTATTGATTAGGTAGCCTCAAAAGAGGTTCATTTCCTTATCATAGTCTGTCTTCTGTAGTGGCCTAGGACCATCTACAGAGACAGCACGAGTACAGCCCTGGTGGCTGCCGGGATAGTACAAGAGCTCTTTATCTACCTTGAGCTTTTGTGCATGTTCCGAATGAGCTGGGAAATAAAACGGAGGCTGCAGCAAAGAAGCATATTGCAGCTTCTCCAAGGCACAAGCGAACCCGCTAAATAACCTTCACTGGACTAACATGAACTCACCCTCTTCTTCTCTACTCTGGGACAGAGTATGAGATAAGTTTGGGGGGGTACCCATGTAACGGTGAAGGAGGTATACAAATTCTCTTGTGACATTTTTCTTATCCCCTATATCATGTATTTGTACCCTTGCTCATATAAATATTTTGAAAAATTTTGCTTTTATCCCCATGCATATGTACAAAGTCGCTATATTAGTAAAAACCTGATACAACTGCTTGCAAAGTTAGTTTTCTTTGTGCTTAATGTGATACAAGTTCTGTTATATCTTTCTGATAATGCTGCTTCAAACAAACAGAAGATTACATTTTTCCACGCCAAAAAAATTTTGAAAAATATAATAATCTCGCAAACAGCTAAGAGACGAGTATGGAGAAGGAAAAAGCTGCCCAAACAGCAAGAAATCTCTTCGTTTCACCCTACCCAATGAAAATCCCAAAAAGAGAAAGAGGCCTTATGAGAGTGAATAAAAGCATGAGAGTTGTGCCCAATAAGAGAAAAGAAAAAAAATTATACATACACTTGTTTTCCAAAAGTACCCATCTTTAGGCATGGTAGATCCGGGGCAGTGGTACGTAGGATGTGAAATCACTGCTCCAAAGCCAACTGGCTTGGATTGTAGGGACCACTTGCCCGCTAACGGACCCTTACCTGGATGGACTGATGGGAAACAAGATGAAAAACCCAAAAAATCCTTAGCCTACCCTTTACACAACTTTCTACCCCGAAAATAAAGTTGTTTGGTGTGTATGCTAACTTCACAATCATACACTAAAGTCTCGCTGAAGCTGTAGGGAAAATTTTTATTGAAATAATAATGCAGGAAACGCAAGGTCTTTTGTTCGTAATGAGACAACATTATCTCTAAAGGCATTACTATACTTGCTTTACCTCTTGGCCTGAAAGCATACCAAGCAAGAAGAAGCATCACAAAATAAAGTTTAAATATTGATTGAGGACAATCAAAATGCTAAGTTTGGGGGAGTTGATAACACCAATTTTGGTGACATTTTAGCCCTGTTTTCCGTTATCAAAACTACCCTTTTCTGCTATTTTCCTCTCTTTTATTTGCACTTTCGCAATAATTGGCCAAACAATGCTCTTAATCCAATACTTCCATCTTTTGCAGCTTTTTCCTCACGTTTCGGCCCAATAAGGCCGTCCTGGCCCACAAGCAATAAGTCCAAACCTGCATCGGCCTTCCAATGGCCCGATACAACACAAGCACTGCCCGATAGGTTGGTGCGACGCAACGACGTGCGACACGGGGATACCATGCAAGAAGAAGTTGACGGACGACACGCCCTTTACCTGACAGGGAGCCCAAGCTCGCCTGATAGCCATGGCCTGTCGCCTGACACGGACCACCCACCGGCAGGAACCACCCGTCACGTGACCGATAGACGAGATCCCCGTGCCGGGCGATATGTGTATCGGCCATCCACCAAACTCGTGAATACAGAGGACACATGGCGCGTTGAGCACCATAACTTCCCCCAACCGCTGCCTATAAATAGCAGCTACAGGGAGCCGAAAAGACAGGCCTAACAGTTCAGATACTTTGGAGCTTTGAGTGATCTTCAGAGGAACTGCGAGAGCAGGAGTATCGTGCCTCAGTGCTCGTATCGGGAGACACTAGGAGGGGATGGTTCACTTAGGACTGTCCCGGGCGACACTGTGGGCCGATATCAGCCAACGACGATGAGCGACATAAGTGCCCGACAGTAGGACGCGTCGCTCCATGCCCGACACGATATCGAACCTGATACGCTTCGTCCGTCATGCGTGCCGTCCAAGAGGGTGTGTCGCCTAACTTGAGTGTATCGTCCAGGGTCCTTGAGCGATACAGTAGGTCGTCGAAGCATGCCGCCCGAGAGGGTTTGTCGCCCGACACTGCTGTATCGGGCTAGGCCCCCGACCGATATCAGGCTGGAGAGCCGCTGTAGCCTGTCGTCCTTCTACATAAAGAAGGCGACACTTATCTTTAATTCTGTCATTTAATTCTTTATTTGCGCATTGTAATTAAGACATTTAATGTTTATGCAAATGGAAATGCTTCTTTACTTGCTGCTATGTGCTTGGTGTGATACATCAGATAGACTGCTATGTTTGATATCTGAACTCTAGCTTGCATGTTTGGATCGCGTTTCGCTTAGCTACTGAATCGTGTTTTCCCATCGCAACAACTTCGAGAGTCGTGTTGTGGCTCTAGTGTTTGGTCCAATTCTGGGGTACGAGAGTGCCTGGAACGGAGTTGTTTCGATAACTCTCCACTCTAACTTAAGTCCAGCAACCTCGAGAGGGGTGTTGATGCTTGGTTAGAGGTACCCGCTCTGAGAGGAGGGGTGCAGAACGTTACGGTTGCCGCTTGTTTTACTATAGTCTTATCCTTCGCATCTTGCTCTAGCTCTGGTTTTATCTTTCTGTTCCCGTTGCATGAAAACCCCTAAAAACTGCTAAATGACTAAAACCTTAAATCTTTCTAGTAGCTCCAGTTGGAGATAGTTTTCTTTGTTTTATTTGTGACATCTTGTTGTTTCCCTTTTGGGAATTTATATCTCTTTATACCTGACGGAGTGTAGCGTGTCGATTCTAGGTTCTCAACACTACCCGCCTTGTACCTGTGTTCGACCCCGTATATCTACTTCGACCCTGTAAACAAAGTTGCGGGGGCCTAGAAGGATTCGGGTTTATAAATGTAAAAGCTCGACTACCTCAAATCCGCCTCCAATTTTAGGACGCGCGATTTAGTCCGGTCAGCTGTCCTTCCTCTGTTGTAGGGATTTCTATTTTTTGTCTGCATCCACCTAAAAACATTAGATCCCACGGGGGTGAGACAATTGTAAATTGCCCCAGTGAGAGATATAACTCTCCGCCAAAATATTATTATTTTAGTTTATTAGAATAAAACTGAGAAGAGAAATCTTATATATTAAATAACAGATTAATCATTGTATGAACAGGATGTAGTAATCTCCTTTTCTAAGGAGAACATTGCATCTTCTCATGGTAGAGATGTAATTCATCCATCTACTTGCAATGAATGTAAAGAGATATAACTAACATCTATCAACTAGAGATGCATAAAGAAATGTAACATCAGCTAGTAAATTTCCATATTCAATCCTTAAGCAAACATGCTATACGGCTGGTTACATTTTACAATCACACTTATGCCCTGAGGAGATGAGGTATAGCTCTCATACTCCAACCGATCATTGCGAAGTCGAAATCGGTACCATACAAGATTAATGGAAGAGCCTGCTTCCAAGACCTCCCACATCCCGGTCAGTGTGAGATCACATGTAGGACATCTTGTGTCTCTACTACATAGCTTGCTAGGGTATAGTGGCAACTTCGCTATATAGGCAGGATCAGCTGCACTCTCTTTGCAATTGAGAGATTTCATGTTTACCTCCATCGATTCGGCATTAATATTATTGGGAGATGTGTACTGCATCTATCCCAATCATCGGGAGATTCGTGATACATCCATCTCGGTACAAACAATGAAGGATTGAGAGGTTTAATATTTACCTTCCATAAATTCCCCCATTAGGGCGTAAGGATATGTTCGCCCATCAACCCCCACATATTCAAAAATATGCATTCCGGGTTTTTGCCGCGGAGCAACCCGTTTCACCATCACCAAATTACTGACGATGATGGATCTATGGTCAGGGCTCTGCATGATATGATTCCACTTAATTAATTAAGTACATTATCATATTCTTTTAGACCCAGTCAAGTTCACAAATAGAAATTATTAGGACAAATGCTACGAAGAAACATGTAATACTTCCATCAATACTATTCAAAACTTTATAAAACATTGGGATCTCTATCCCTTATCTCATTACTTGGAAGATCTCACTTCTCAACAATATCATCAACATGATTATTGAATCTGGGCATTCAAACCCTAAGTTCATGACTGAATCATGTTACCACTTCTTAGGTAACTATTACCTTCAGGTCATTTGACCAAGGTATACATGATACTTGTTACACAAGCACCTCACATGGCTCACCAGGCCAGTGCACATCTTGTCACCTCTCATTGGGCAACAATTAATATAATGGCTCATAAGCTCATACACATCTTGTTACTTCTTACTAAGCAACAAAAACATAATGGCATACAAGGCCAATCAACATTTCTATTATATAAATATCATGGCTCAAATCTGGCTATGTTCATCATCTCATGATATCTCCATGGTTAATACACATGATAACAGTCATGATGATTTCACATTACACCATGCAATACCATAGTAACACCAAAATTCCCTTACCAGGGTTAGTGTTTCCCATTTCATATTAATTAAGGTTTTATGTTTATATTATCAATCCAACACTAATATATTGTTCCACTCCTCTAGGAGCATTCATTGATATCATAAGTATTCGCTCATACTTATAACTCTCATCATGTATCATTAATGTTTATCAATTCAAGGTATAAGTTAATTTATCATCCTTACCATAGTATGAATACATCATACTTATTATCTTGGCTTAACCCCTTTCTCATAGTATGTTAGTCAACACTTGTTAAAGTGCATTGAATTCATTACATCTTTATTGTAACAATTTACATAACACACACTTGTTGTGTTTCTTATCCAAGTATATTGGATTTGAGGTGCATCAAGGTATGTCAACCCTGAAATGTTAAAAGTGATTTCTATCATATATTGATGTATCACTTTCTTTATTACTTCTAACTTCTTTGAGCTTATCAACTTATCTTGTACTAAGTTATTTCCTCATCTTAATACTTTCATCGACTAACCTATCACTCTTACCATGAAGTGCATAGGTCACACACAAGAATGGTCCAACTATCTTTAGTGATATGGACTCATTTCAAGTTCAGGCATTGCTTACTACAAGGTTGCCTAATATCAACTACTTGATATATTTCACCTTTATAAGGTATTATCCCTTATTTTATCACTAGGGATTCTCTCATACCATTACCCAGTAATTAGGATTATGGTTTATCATCATATTGCCCAAGATTAGGGCTTCATGTATTATAACTCAAAATTAGAGTTTCACATACCTTCACCCTGTATTAGGGCTCCTCATCATGCCATTGCATAGGATTTCACAAGGCATCACCCTCAATTAGGGTTTGTCCTGGAATCACCCTCAACTAGGGTTTCACATGGCATCTCCCTTAATTAGGGTTTCACATCAAATCACTCTCAACTAGGGTTTCTCATGGAATCACCCTCAACTAGGGTTTCTCATAGAATCACCTTCTTCATGGAATCACCCTCAACTAGGGTTTCATCCCTACCCTAGATTAGGGTTACACTTAGAATTGTCCTAGATTAGGGTTAATGTTCATCAACCTTCTTAGTTATGGTTTCATGATCACTTCATCAAAGATCATATCTAAAATCTTAGTTTAATCATCTAGGATGTTGACTATGTCAAACTTGGACAAATTAAGTCAACCAACCCTTTAATTAAATACATTCAACTAGGGTTGACATAGTATATTGAAATATTTCTTATCTAAGCTTCAAGGATTAACTCATCTAGGGTTACCAATCACTTGGTACCTTAAGGGTAAACCCTAGTGATTATCTTTGAGATAAATCAGTGACAACCATAGGGTCATTTTATCTTTCATCACCTTGGGTTTCCAATTGACTTAACCACATTTAAACATCCAAACTTTATTGACCATTGATGCTCCAAATGGTTTGAAACCGAATGGACTTGGGTCTCCAAACGGTTTGAGAACGTTTGGTCTCAAAACTGAATGGACCAAAAAGGTCTTCCAACACTTAATCAATTCTGGGTTTTAATCATTGAACCATCTATCAATTGAACAACTGATTTATTCCTCAATTGAATCATTGAATCACCCTTCAACTAGACCTTCAATTAGAGTTTTGAATCTAAATTGAACTAGGGTTTATAATCAAGAAACCAACAATTATGGTTTTGAAATCGAGGAACCATCAATGTTTAACATTGTGGAACCGATTCAATTGAAATTAGTGAACCTTAATCAAATTATGATATGATCTGACCTCAAATGGTCTTGAGGTCATTTGGATGACCTCCAAACGGTCTTGAGACCGTTTGCCCCATCCCATCATTGAAGTTTGTGAAATTCCATTAGGGTTTAGATCATTAGATTGATCACCAATTGAACCATTGCTTGTATTTCAATTTACTATCTTTGGTCCTTCAAAAACTCAACCATACTCAACCCTAGACCTCCAAACGGTCTTGGTTGACCTCCAAACAAATGGTCTTGAGACCGTTTGGGTTAATCAACCCAAAGTTTTAAATCAATCAACTAAAATTTCAGCACTTAACCCGATTAGGGTTTCTAATTGGAAGATTGTCCATGCATTGAATTAATCAATTGGATCCATTAGATCATCATTCAAGATGTACTAGGGTCCTGACCTCAAATGGTCAACCCATCCAAATGGTCTACCCTTCCAAACAATTTTTGATCTAATCCTCCAAACGGTTTGCGAACCGTTTGGTCTACAAACGGTTTGGTGAAACCGTTTGGTCCAAAGTCTTAAAACGGTTTGTCTAGGATGTTTTTGAGGTATGTGCTTAGGATGATGTCATCATCATAAAGCTACGATCCTTCATATTTTTTCTGTAATTTTCATGGTGATTCTATTGATTTGATCAAGTGAATTTTCAAGAAGAACAAATGATCAACAACTGATAAGGAATTGAATGCAATAACAATAATAAGGGTTCCAGTTATAAAACCCACCTCCAATTGAGCTTCAAATCATCAAGCTCTCGTCAACAATGGTGTATGCAACTCATTTCACTATCCCAAGGCTCGTCCTCAAGCTTTGAGTGAAAAGGAATTGTTAGAAATGAAGATGGATCGAGATAAGAAGAAATCATGTATTGATTTGTGATTTCCACCATGAAATCAAGGTGAAAGGGATTCAATAAGCTTACCAATAGGTTGGGGGTCGTCCTCCTGATCCACCAAATCTCCCTTGATCGGTTTGCAAGCAAGGAGAAGAAGTGGATTTGAAAAAGCCTCTCAATTGAGTTGAGAAAGGTGTTTTTATAAGGAAATCAATGAGAGAGAAAATACCTTATAAAAATATTTTAATACCCTCTCATTTTCTTTTCTCTACATGATGCCAAGAAACATTAGGGACTATTTTGAAGTGATAATTTTCATATTGAACCCTAGGTTTTGGGTAAATTGCACATTACACCAAAACTAGGTTTTAATGCACAAACATTCCTTTATCATCTCTTTCTTGGTACTCAGGCTTTTCCCAAGCCATACACCTGCATCCTCTTCATTCTCATGATGATTCAACACATGAGGAACATTTAATCATGTAAAATTTGCAAGTTAACCCCTCAACTTGGTTAATTTGCACTTTAGTCCAAAACAAGCAAAACATTGTTTCAACATTATTCGAAAAGGACTAAAATTGAACCATAAGTTCCTCTTGAGCCTTAATTACTTTTCACAAGATAAAATTAAGGATCTAATTAACATGCTTGAGAAAAACTCCCAGGGTTAAGGCATAACCCAGGTTAGGGATGTTACATTAACAAGGTGACTATAAAGAACAAATATCCTCTTCCAAGGATAGATGATCTGTTTGACCAGTTGTGTGGTGTAACAGTGATCTCTAAGATAGATCTAAGGTCAGGATATCATTAGTTACGTATCAAGGAGGATGACATACCTAAGTCAACCTTTAGGACAAGGTATGGTCATTATGAGTTCATAGTTATGTCGTTTGGACTAACTAATGCACCACCTACATTCATGGAGTTGATGAGTAGAATCTTCCGACAATTCCTTGATCAGTTTGTAGTGTTCTTCATATACGACATCCTGATATACAGTAGAGATGGTCAACAACATGAACAACACTTTCATCAAGCCTTGACTCTGTTGAGACAACACAAGTTATATGCTAAGTTTAGCAAGTCCAAGTTCTGGTTGTCAGAAGTGTCTTTTCTAGGACACATTATATCTGCTTCAGGTATTTGTGTTTATCCTAAGAAAGTGGAGACTATTGTAGAGTGGGAACAGCCCAAGACACCAATAGGGATTCACAGTTTCCTAGGTTTGTCAGGTTACTACAGAAGGTTTATTAAAAACTTTAGTTCTGTAGCATTACCCCTAACTAGGTTGACCAGGAAGGAGGTTCCTTTTGTTTGGAATGACAAGTGTCAGCGTTCTTTCCGGTTGTTGAAAGAAAGTTTGACTAGTGCACATGTGTTGGTTTTAACTGAGCAGGGAAAGGGATACATTGTTTTTGTGATGCCTCTAAGAATAGTCTAGGATGTGTGCTGATGTACAGTGATCATGTAGTTTCTTATGCTTCCCAACAGCTTAAGAAACATGAGGAGAATTATTTGACACATGATCTAGAATTAGTTGTAGTGGTCCACACGTTGAAGATTTGGAGACATTATCTTTATGGAGAAACATGTCAGATTTTCACAGACCATAAAAACTTAAAGTACATCTTCTCACAATACGAGTTGAATATGAGACAACGTCGCTGGATGGAATTAATCAAGGACTACGATTGTACAATTGATTATCATCCAGGAAAATCTAATGTAGTGGCAGATGCACTAAGTATAAAATCTTCATCTCCACCCATAGATAAAGAAAAGTTGAATTCCTTAATGTGCTTTAAATGGGACATGTTTGTCTCTTTGAGACAAATAAATGTACAGTTAAAAGTATATTTGTTAGCCAGATTGCTGGCTGAGATGCATGTGAAACCTACTCGGAGACAACTGATTAAACAGACACAATAGGCTGATATTGTGATTCAGCAGATCAGGTCAGAGTATGGTAATGAGAAATGGGATGGTTTCCATGAGTCATAGGATGAGGTAGTCTATTATGATGGTAGGATGGTAGTACCTGATGACAATGACTTAAGAAAGATAGTTATGGAGGAAGCTCATTCATCATGTATGCAATGCATCTAGGGAGTACTAAAAGGTATCATAACTTAAAAGATATGTATTGGTAGCCTAGTTTGAAGAAGGATGTAGCTGAGTTTGTTATGCGGTGTTCAATGTGTTAGCAAGTTAAAGAAGAACACCAGAAGCCTATAGGAACATTGCAACCCTTACCTATACCACAGTGGAAATTGGATCATGTGACAATGGACTTTGTGGTTGGTCTACCCAGAACAGCCAAAGTCATGATTCCATTTGGGTGATAGTTGATAGGTGGACTAAGTCGACACATTTTCTACCTATTAAAACAACCTATACTGCTAAAAAAATTGCACAGAACTACATAGATGAGATAGTGTGGTTTCACGGAGTTCCAGCCACAATTGTATCTGGTAGAGGTCCCCAGTTTACAAGTCATTTTTGGGAATGACTACATAAAGCCTTAGGTACAAAGTTAAAGTTTAGCACACATTTTCCCCCTCAGATAGATGGACAATCTAAAAGGACTATACATACTTTGGAGGACTTTCTTAGGGCATGTGTTCTTCATTTTGTAGGAAGTTGGGACTTACACTTGATCTTAATAGAGTTTGCCTACAACAATAGTTATCATACTAGTATTGATATGGCACCATATGAAGCCTTATATGGTAGATGTTGTAGATATCCATAATGCTAGTATGAGATAGGAGAATATTAACTTCTGGGTCCTGAATTAGTGTAACAGACAACTAAAAAGATTAAAGTAATAAAACAATAGTTGAAGTTTGCATAAGATAGATAGAAGTCATATGCTGATAAACATCGTAGACCTTTAGAATTCCAAGTTGGATACAGAGTGTATCTCAAGGTCTCTCCTTGGAAAGGTGTTCTAAGATTTGGGAAGAAGGGTAAGTTAGCTCCTAGATTTATGGGACCTTACCCAGTGATAGCATGGATGGGAAAGATAGCTTATAGGTTGGAGTTGCCACCTAAGCTGCATAGACTACATCCAGTGTTTCATATATCTATTCTGAGAAAGTGTCATCATGATACAGATTTTGTGTTGCAACCTATAGAGGTAGAATTGAATGAAGTGTATCCTATGTGGAAGGACCAATATTGATTCTTGACAGAAGAATCAAGAAGTTGAAAAAGAAAAACATAGTTCTTGTAAAAGTTCTTTGGCATCACTGTGGCATTGAAGAAGCCACATGGGAGCTGGAAGAAGAAATGAGGAGGAAGTACCATTCTCTTTTCTCTTGAGATTTTGGGGATGAAATCCCTTTTAGGGGTTGATAATTATAACATCCCTGGCCTGGGTTATGCCTTAACCTGGATGTTTTTCTTAAGTAAGTTATTTATAAACTTGTTTTAATATTTTGAAAAGTAATTAAGACTCTCCTTGAGTTTAATTTTCAAGTTTGAGCTTATTTGCAAACTGTTTGTGCATTATATGATAGTTTGGGTGTAAATTGTAATTTACCCAAGATGAGGGTTATATTAGAATATTTCACATTTTGAACGTGCCCCAAGTGTCTTATCATAATAAGAGAGAGAATGATGCTAAGGTGTGGCTTGTCAAGAGCCTAAGCTTCAAGTTAGAGCTTGTTTGCATAATGTGTGTGCCTTGTGTACCAGTTTTGGTGCAATTTCCAATTTACCCCAAAATGTAGGGTTGATATGCAAATTACCACCTCTAGAGTGTCCCTACTCAATCTTAGCATCATCTAGGGGAGATATAAAGAAGGAGGCACCATGTTTGAAATGTATTTGAGTGGTAGCATTCTTGGTGATGAAAAGACCAAGAAAAGATGTATAGTTGAAGCCTTTATATTGGTTATATCGAGTTGTAGAGCTTATGTGGGAGTGCCTATCATCCAAGGAGCCATATAGCAGGTCCCATATCGTTTTGTAAACTCTTGTCAAAGACCATGATGGGTTAAGAACCTCAAGGAGGTGATGGATATCGAATTACAACTTTCCTTAGAAAAAGTGTACCAATTTGTAAATAAAGTGATGTTGAGTTGAAATATCTTGCTCAACAAGATAACTAATGGCTGAAATCTTATCCCTAGATTATACTCAGGAGTTTTTCATGTCAATATAAATATTCATGCATGGACACATGTCAATCATGCATAGACACGTGGCACCTAGTAGTGTAAAATGATGACACATTTTATACACTCTCTCTCATGAGCCTCAATTATGTATACCACTCCTTTCACCTACTAGTGAATCTTTTCGAACCCTATCACTCCATTTATCTTAGATATCATGCAAGGAAGTAAGGATCAAGGAGGATCTCGATCCATTAAGCTTAAGGTGAAGCCATGGTCATCTTCAACCTTGGATAAAGCATGATTCTCGAGTTGTGATTCTTTCTTTCTTTCTTCTTCACCAAGTTCTTAACTGTGGTGAGACCTTGCATGTAGAGGAGTTGTGAACGAGTCTTGGATCTATGATAAGTTCATCTTCAACCTTGGAAATGTGAATCTTTATATCTTGGAGCTTTGAAGTTGTTCTTGAGGCAGGTTATATAACTTGAACCTAATCATGTAATTATTCACCTTCAATCTTGCTATACTTGATGATCTACCTACAATTACGAATTTTCTTGAATAATAGATGAATCCATGAGTTTTATTAGTGACATAGGACTTTTGTCCATGAACTATATTAGTAAGGAACGAAGTATAGATCTTGATGATAATGACATCATCATGGCTCAAACCGATATTAGGTTGAAGCACCTCTAACCTAATATGGTGTTGACACTCAATATGGTGATAAGAATCCTGATATACCTTGGAACCCCACACCCCTATTGGTTTGTACTCCTAGTTTGGTTGAGACTAAATAGTTTTCTAGCCTATCACTTAACACATGGTGAATGATAGGACAATACCATGAAGGTTTGAAGAGGTATGAGCATAAGGGTCTAACCCGATATGCAAACCCTAATTTTGAGCGACCCGATATGGTGTGAAGCACACACACCCCTCTTTGACTAATATGGTATGAAGCGCACACACCTCTTTGACCAATATGATGTGAAGCACACACACACCTCTTTGCCCGATATGGTGTGAAGCACACACACACCTCTTTGCCCGATATAGTGTGAAGCACACACACATCTCATGCCTGATATGGTGGAAGCACCTCAATCTAATATACTTGATTGAGTAACACATGAAGTGTGTTATGTCAAATGATACATTAAGATTTATAGATTTCATTGCATTTTGATAATGTAGGCTAATGTAAATTGAGAAAAGGATTGAGCCAACTTAATAAAGTATAATGTAATCATTATCCTAGAAAGGATGAGAGAGAAACTCATACTTGGTGTGATAATTATTCAATGAGCATTTATTGATACCCCTATATGGGTAGAGCTATGAATTAGGGTTTTGATTCTTGATAATATGAATTTTGGTTTTGATTCTTGGATAATATGATCTTGAAACCCTAATTGACTAAAGAGGGAAACCCTAACCCTAATTGGTGAAAAGAGAAACCCTAATATTAATGGGAAGGTTGTGTTTCTCTTACGTTGCATGGTAATGATATGTACTTGATAATTGTTTCTATCATGAAAGTCTAACCATGCATGTATCATGAGATTATGAACATACCCAGGTATGAGCTATGATGTTTCATATGATATAGTTTAAATGGGCCTTGTGAGCCATGTGAAATACTTGTGCAATAAGTATAATGTATAGCTGGTCTGAGGACCTAGAGGTAATAATTACCTAATAAGTGGTGACAATGCTCAGTGATGAACTCAGGGTTTGAATACCCAAATCTAGAAAACATGATGATGATAATGTTAAGGAATGAGAATTCCTAGTAACGTGATAAGGGACTGAGATCCTAAGTGTTATGCATTCAATGTGTTCCAAGGATTATAAAAGTATTTGAAATATTTATTACACCTTTCTTTGTAGAATCTATTATAATTCATGTGTGTAACTCGTTTGATGCTAAAAGATATTTTAATACACCTAATTAATCAAGTGGAACATTATCATGTAGTGCCCAGGCCATATATCCATTCAATGTTAGGATTTGATGAATGGTGAAATGAGTTTAACTCGAAGAGCATATTTTTGAATATGTGGAGGTGATGGACGAACATATCCTTACGTCCAGATGGGTATAGATGTGTTATCTCCCCAATGAATGCCAGGGTTTCCATGTGATCACCCTGATGAAAATGTACTGAGGATTGATGTGATATCTCCTTGAAGAGAGTGCATGCTGCAGATGTAGCTCTTTAGAGAAAATGTTGTTATACCCCGGCAAGCTAGTTGTAGTTTGAAATGTGGTCACTGCCACTAGTCTCTTACTGACCGAGACGGGTGAGGTCATGGTAGCCGACTCTTCCATTGACCTTGTATGGTACTAATGCTTTACATAGTTGTGGTCAGTTGGAGAATGAGTGGTATACCTCATCTCCTCTGGGAATAAGTGCGACGGTGAACATGTAAGCATGCATGTAGCGTATTTGCTTAAGAATTGAATATGGAAACATTGGTTGATGCTTCATTACTTTTATACATCTTAGATTGGTAGATGTTATACATGTTCTTCATATTCCTTATAAAGAAAATAAATGATCTATAGCTCTATCATAGATAGTTGAATTACTTAGATAATGATATTACTTTGCATTGCAATTAAATAGTAATTAAACGTGCTTATTTACATAAAAGATACTCTGCTCAATTTTATATTGTTTATTGGTGATAATAATATTATTGGCAGAGAGTTATATCTCTCGCTGGGACAATTGTCTCACCCCGTTGGTTCCATAATTTTTTTTAGGTGTACGCAGATGAGGAGGTAGAGACCATACTACAGAGGAAGGACAACAACATCAGGGATAGTAGTAAAATCTTAGGTTGACTGTGTTGTCTATGTGTCTTGTAGATAGAAGTCATATGTGTCATATCTATACTCTCAGGTCCTTGGGAGTATGTAATGGTTTTATGAATGATCTGAGATTTTGGCTTGATTTCCTCAAGATTTTATGTTTCTTATGTATATGTTTGGGCAAAGCAACTGGTATATGGCATCCTCGAGATGAGATGGTACAATGTATGTACAATGTGAACCATGATGTATATAAAGTTTTGGTTCTTTCTTTAAGAGTTTCCTGGTAATGGATCTCTTTGCAAAATTATTTTGGTTTGAATTTTTAGTGATTTTTGTTAATCTGTTGCTAATGGTTATTCCGTGTAATTAAATTGCTCTTGTGGTGGCTCGATTGTTGTCATATCATCACAAACCCACTATGAGAATGACACATCGAAACCATTACCATAGTAGTCATAGTCATCTCTCATAGCGATTGTGGTGTTTGTGGTTCATAGACCTGAAATCACTACACTCATCGCATGTCGTCCGGTATGCTTTGACATCATCAAATGCAAGCTTCAAATATGGGTTGTTATAAATGTGATTATTGGTTGACTGTGACACATGGGTACTGATTGGGAGTGATAGATATTGTATTTGTCCCTCCTACGGGAGTATGATATCCTAGGCATCTTGATTAGCGAGACTGAGAAATGCATGGCCATGCACGTGTGAGTCAAGATGTGATATTGAGCTTATGTATATCTCAGACAATCTACTCTGGTTCAGGAAACAAGATTGAATGTTAAAGAGGGTAACTACTCCATGTCTCAAGTTCACTCTGGACATCAGAGAAAAAGAAATTATATAAACACTATAACACCAAGCAAAAATTGTAGGTTGAAGTTGTTCCCAACTTTCCATTTACTTGGTTAGCATCATGTGCAACCAGGAACCTCTCATTCCTTGTGATGTCATAAATGTTATGAACATTCACTGCCAACGTAATATGGGACCTATAGGGTCACACACATAGGTATCGACCTAGAAGAGGAGTTTAATCTTGAATCATGATTGAATTGATTACTAAAGTGATTAGGTATTCAATTCAGACAACAAATCATCTAGCTACACTACCAAACGATCGACTCACTCAAGTGAAATGGTCGTTTGGAGTGTCAGACAGTCAGTTCAAGATTTGAGATGGCCTTTTAGAGTATCAGACTGATAGGAATTGAATTGGCTAAGTTCTTCTCAAACTGAGGTTGAACTGACCAATTAATTCTGTTGAATCAGCTGACTTAGCTCAGTTCACCAGATGACCCTCTGGGTGAGTGAGACGACCATCACGCCTAATCAAAATTTCTCAATTTATGGAAAATTCAGTTGCATCAAGGAATTAATGTTGACATCATGTCGTGCATTAATTGGATTTGAAATTGCCGATTTTGTGTGCGATTGGTAAACTGCACAATGACTGTCTCACAGTGTGATACGACTATCTCACAAGCCAGGAAAGCATCTGGGTTTCCATATGACCATTTCAATGTTTGTAGATTGCAAAAATTCTAGATCTTCCAGTCCCTTCAACTCCCACATAAATTGGGAACCCTGCCCCAAACCTCTCCTATAAATAGATGGGTATTGGGGGCTTCCCAGAGCACAACACAAACAGTTGACAATCAGTTTTCTCTGATGATTATTATCCTCTCTAGTTGTGGTAACCAAGAGAGCCTAAGAAAGTCCTACCCGACTATGGAGGGATAGCCACGAGAGAGAACAACTGAGGATCATTGTTGCGGGAGACCAAGTAGGTGACTAGTATGCCAACGGAAGGGACAACTCATTCATGTCCATTCTAGCAGGACGATAGGGGTTCTAGGCGGTCTGTGTAAACTTCTCTAGAGGTGAGGTGGCCTTTTCTAGTCAATAAGGAGGACAACATCAACCAATAGTTCATGGTGAGAGGAGCTACTACAGATGATGATGTTCGAGGCTACAATTTGTGGTGCAGACCAGGAGGCAAAACAGTCATACAACTCCAAGTGCAACTGGAAGATGGTTGTGCATCTACAAAGATGAAGAGATGTCATTGGACTTTCTCTAGGACCAGGTATATCCTTGAAACCATCCTTCCCATCTTGTAGTGATGTGATCCACTGGTTTATAAGGAATATGGTAGATATTTTTTTTTGTAGCCATATTTCCCAATAGTGGTATCAGAGTCAATGTCAATTTACTATGTTATGGGATAATCAATATGATTAGATTTTGGTTTTATTGTTCTACTATTGCATGTGAAGCAAATAATTTCATGTCCAATCAAGTACCACGATAATCCTAAACTAATATATATATATATATATATATATATATATATATATATATATATAAAATTTACACACATCGCCCTAAAAGCAGTTTTGATGGTGGATGTGTAGCATGGATATGGTCAATAACCCCTATTATTTGTACATGTGTTGTGTGGTTGGTTAGTCCTTTTATCTCGGTCAGTGTATCGAGCCTCTATCTTATCTTCCCAATGTAAACGGAATTCTTTCCTATCCTTGCTCCCCACAAATGTCACTCGAGGCTTCTCTATAATTAAGCAAAAGTAGGATAGTTTACTTTCTTGTTATGAAAAACAAGAAGGACATTCAAACAAGGCCAACTGACCGTCCAAGAGCCGAATGGATGGAGGTCCGAGGAGGACCAGAAGGATGAGCTGAACGGACTGGATGGTGGACCCGACCGATCGGTTGGAGGAGCCAAAAGATGGTGGATAGAAGAACCATACGACTGATGAGACAACCAAATGACCGGCTATGAGGTGAGCCGATCGGTTCAAGGATTGAACTGATCAACCTGGATGGGCAAGCACATATTTTCATCAACAATAGGTTTCTGCATGTGATGTAGACCTAGGATGTGGTAATTCATTATGGATCCAAGGAATTACATTAGGTTGGTCATAACCATAGCTTTTGTTTCTTGCATGTTTTCATTGTGGGATATAGCATGTATATGATACATACTATATATGTGGTGATTGAATAAAGTATATGCATATATAAATACAAACGTCATCAAATAATATTTATATCAAGTCCTAGATGCTTTCCAACAACAAAACAAGAAAAGCTTGATCGAAAGGTAGGTTATGCCTTCGTGTGGTGTGTCGTCGATCTCGTGGAAGTGTGTTGGTAGATATGTAGGTTCTTCCTTCGTAGAGTACATATATGTAATGTTGGTTGTAGGGTCAGGCTTAAACTGGTGATTCTTAGAGCGTCTAAGCCCAGAAGCATGGAGATGACTATGGCAAGGAGTTTTGAATAACATCTATCTAGAATTTCATATAAGCAATTGACAAAAATTGCCTACCTTAATAGTTGGTTGTGTTTTGTGGCATTGGTCGGGCCATAGTCAAATCATCTTGGATCTGGACCACTAGAATATTGTACGCTACAATATTCCAAATTGATATGTGAGGGATATCCAATGAAATAAAATAGTGGGAGTTATATAATTAAAGACCTAATTAATATGGTCCAAAATTTTTAAATCTAATCAGAAGTTTTTCACAAATAAAATTTTTCTATTATAAAATCAAATCATGAACAAATCCTTATTGTGATCGGTCCTTAAGAAGGACAAACTTGATGGGACAAATTTCTATGAATGGTTTTGAACTTTGAGAAGGGTTCTCAATGAAGAGTGTAAGCTCTAAATCCTTGATAAACTAGTGCCAGAAATACCTCCTGGGTGTTTACTGGATGCATACCAATGATGCCTTAGAGATAAAGTACCTTATGCTTAGTTGCATGGACTATGAATTTCATGATAAGTGTGAGTACATGAGTGTTATTGATATGGTAACACATCTTAATAAAGTGACACTTGGTCTTACAAAGTAAGAAAGAGGCAATATCATAAAGGTGCTACTCGAGTGTAAGCTGGAAGAGGGAACCTCAGTAGAAGAACATGTGCTCAACATGATTGGATATTTGTATCATCTTAAAGAACTCCAATTCACCTTGAGCCAAGATTTGACCACAGATATGATTCTAAAGTCAATGCCTAAATAATATATTCGCATTATTGCATGTCATCATGTGAATAATGTGGCTGACCACAGGTCAGACTTGCTTGCCATATTGATTCATGTTGAAGCAAAATTGAAGGACAAGCCTACGATGATGACCAATAGGGCTGAGTCCAAGGGTCAAAGCAAGACCAAAAAGAGTTCTGAGGTTGAGCCCAAATCCAAATCTTCAACACTCATGATATGGAGAAAGAAAAGTACAAGAGGAACTCATCGTTTATACATGAAGGCATTCAGGAAGAAGAAGATGGGGATGGTGATCTCCACTGCATGTATATACATTATTGAGATAAATCTATCTAATTCTTCATCATGGGTACTAGATACCGAATGTGGATCTCACATATGTTCTCATATGCAGGATCTGAAAGGAAGTAGGCCTTTGGGAAAAGGTGAGGTGGAACTGTGAGTTTCTTATGGTGTAAGAGTTGCGGACAGTGCAGTTGGAACCTATAGTATTTATCTTCCCACGGGGTTTATAATTGAGTTAAATAACTACTATTTGTACCTACTATGATTAGAAACATCATTTGTATATCTTGTATGGACAAGGATGCATTTGAATTCCATATTAAAAATGGTCGATGTTCTATTTCCAAAGATGGGATATTTTATGGCAGTACATCAATATCTTATGGTCTTTACTTGTTAGATCTAAAGATAGACGTTACTTCCTTGAAATTTGTAGATTTCAAGCCTAAATAAATTAACAAGGAAGAGGATTGTGGGACATTGGTTGAGAATTCCAAACCCTAGACTCATGTTAAATGTTCAGTTTAAGTAAATAATGTGCTTTTGAGCATATGTGATCATATGAGGCTAATATAGAGTGCAATGATCATCAAAGCCTTGTTTTGGTAATTGGGAATGTGTTTAAGTTCATGGAATGATTCATGGTTCTTAGGGACACATTACAACCCAATTGGTTAACCATGGTTTACTTTTGGGTCCTTGGGATATGAAATTGAATATCTCTCATCTCGTACCTATAATAAATATTAAAAATATTTTTAGCCAAAAGACCATAAAAATATGAGGTAACATAAGAGGTTCTAGAAGATTCTAATAGATTAGGTGGTCTAGGTGATTAAGTGAAGGATTAATTACTTAGTGCTTGGGAACTAAAGTTCAGATAATTCATGGATGAGTTAGAACTTTATCTTCTTCCTAATGTTGAATAATGCATAGTGGGTCATTATCCTAGAACTTGAAATGAATTAGAGTCATTATGTGTCTTGGATAATTATTATCCTATATTGTACTTTTATCTAAAATGAAAGGAATATAATAAAGGGGCATAGTTCCCCAGGACCCAAGTTCTCGAATCCAGCAGGATTGCGAGGGAACTGTTATCCCCTCCATCTGGGAATCGAGTTTCATCATGGGAAATAGGAGTCTAGACTACTGAAGTCACTGCTTCCCCTCATAAATCCCTCTCTAAGGTACAATAACTACTAGTATCTAAGTTTCCCTCAGCATAATGAATTGGGAACGGATGGAGAGAGGGACACAGGTGGTCGAAATCCTGACTGGCAATGGAGTTCTATCCCCTCACCGACCTATGGAGGTTTATAAACCCTCAAACTTTTCATGGGCACTTATATAAAGACTGGGACGCCCTAAGTCATAGAAAAGAACTGACTACAGTTCATAGCCATGTCTCAAGCCATGCACATCGCTGACCCAGAGCAGAGCCTCGATCAGCCATATCTAGTGGCACATGTGAGTTCTTTGATCCTGCAATGACTCGAAGGAGGTGGAGGGGTCTTGTCCAGTTCATCCAGCACCCATGGGCACAGAAATAGAGATGTTGTGTTGAGGGTGTCACATCAGGGGTGCTGCTTTGGAGATGCTACATTGAGGATATCGCATCGGGGGGTGATGCTTTGGAGACGTTGTATATTGAGGGCATCGTGTTGGGGGTACTGCGTCGGGGACGCTCTGTTGAGGATGTGGCATCATATCTATTGTTTCGATGATGATTCATAGACACTGTGTAGCTGACATTGTGTGCAGACGATGGGTTGGAGACATTGTGTCGGCACAGATTAGCAATGAGGTATGTTATATTGACAAGGTGTTACATGATTGGTCCAAAATAGTTAATGTTACAAATAATTTAGTTAATTGATGTTAGGTTAGATGGTAATGAACCCATATATCAAATCACTCAGAAAAACATGTAGAATCTGAATAAAATAGTTTCATGGACTAATTATGCTTCCTGTTACAAAAGCATATGCAATACATGTTTTGGTGTGAATAATATAAAGGAAAGACCTAGATTCCTTTAATATAATGCTTAATTAAGTAGGTCCATTTATTTTGAGATAATACTTGATCTTGTAATGTCTAATGAGGAATTTCTTGATGATGTTGAATCATTGATGTTTATAGATTAATAATCATGCACATGTATATTTAGGGTTTTGAAACCAATGTGGACATATTGCTATGATCTTAATGCTAGTAATATGATCTAAGTATCATGGATAACCTAATATGCTAAAGATGATGATTAGGGTTTCTCCTAATATGTATAACTAACAGTTGTAATCTTAGAAATCATGACATGATCCAATTAGGGTTTGTGACCCTTATCCCTAGTCTAAGACATGAGGCAACCCTAAACCTTAGTTTAGGATCAAATCTAGATCTGATTAATGTAATGTGATTACATGGTGACACATATGTATTATGTGTGTTTCAGATAATGTTGATTGCATGCTTTGTTTCTTGCATGTTTGGATGCACTCTTAAAGTACATGAGTTATTCTGTGTGGTTTCTACAATGGCATAAGGTACGTGGTTACGCTTATGAATACATGTATCGATTTACAAGTTTTTTTAGGTTTCTTAAAGAGATTGAATGAATGAATATTGCTTGCTTGTTTATTTACTTCATACAAATTATAAAGTCCCTATGAGTATCATGAAAGGTAAATAATGATATTTTAAACCCTAGGTTAGACTGATCTTAAGGGTAATGCACATGAGTCCAAGGATGGACAGTGATTACACCTGAGGTAGTAGACCAAATGTGGATTAGAATATGAAAGAAATTTATGTTCTTATATGCAAATAAAAGTTGTGTAATATATGTATACTTGTGATTATTGGATGAACCCACATACCAGTATAGAAATATACTGATAGCGTATTTGTTTGTCGGCATTTTAGGTACCTGTTATACTTGATTTGTGGACATGAGGCTACAAATGAAAGATGTTGAAGACACTAAAGCTAAATAAAGAGATTTAGAGATAGTAGTTTTCCTACTTATATGTATAAGGTAGTTCCTTCTAAAATTTATGTAACACCTTAGAGGAGCTTATTATGCAAACATGTAAATATTTGTTCATTAATTGAAATTGTTTACTATTTTGTGTTATTTGTTGAATCTGATCCTAGAATTTATGAGTAATGATCTGTGACTTTAAGGTCTTTTAGACACTCAAAAGTGTGGGTCGTTACATTTGGTATTAGAGCACAGATTCATCAACTGATACCTAATAACTTATAATTTCAAATCATCCTTAGAAATATAAGAGAAAAACTATTTAAGACATAATGTATTTTTAAGTGTCTCATCTCACTTTTCGTCTACTTCTCATCTCTTTTCTTAATAAACCTTGAAAAGAAATTTTTAATTAGAGAAGTAAATGTGAAAAGATGTAACCTTTGGTGTAGGTCCCTCTAGAGAGGGTAAATACTAGAAAGATACAAGTTTGGGTAAGCCCTTTCATAGAGGAAGGACATGGATTAGGGTATGAAAACTCTAGTAGGTCAAGGGATATGGAAACTCTAAGAGGTAGAATATAGTCCCTAACCCTAACCCTGACCCTAAAACCTTAATCTTAAAAAATGTGCCTGGCATGGTGATATGTAACACCTCCCATATGAAACTTGAAATTAGGAATAAGAAAGATAAAGGGATAGGTTTAGGTGACCCATTCTCCCATGCATATGTGCATGAGGAGCATGACACTTATGTTAGAGGTCTTAAGAAATATAAAAACCCAATAGTTATATATATATATATATATATATGAAAATGAAAATCTGAATATAACTTGCTCAAACCCCTCATGTTGTCTCTAGAAGTTTGGTGATGGAAATAAAGTCATTGAGATGACTATGGCCAAGCCCCTGGAGGGGAAGGCTGATGTAGGCACCAAGCCCCTGGAGGGGAAGGTGGCCCAAGTTCACTGGATGGACAGAACCCATGAGGGGGTATCCTAGAGGTTGGGCAAACAAGGTTGAGAAGTATAACAATAAAAAAATTGTGCATAAAGATGAAAATATGAAACCTTTAGGGTTAGTGTGCCAACTTGGGGAGGGTCAACCCAAGAGTGGAAAGATGACCTATGAGGGAGGCAAAACCTTAGATCTTGGGATCAGGTTGTGGCTAGAGAGCCTAACCCCCCTCCTATGAACCAAGAAGGCACCCTAGCTAGGACATTCCCTTAAAAGGTATGTTTAATAAATAGATCTAATTATTGAGGTAACCTTAATTTTCATCTAGAGGGGTGAAGAGTTATAGATATAAAGATGAAAGAACCTACACTCTTTGAACCCAAGTATGCCATCTCTGAGTGACACAAGTGGTCAAGCCCATGATTGGGAAGACCAATAGGACACCAAGACCAAGAAGGGAAGGTGGCCTGAATGGACGACCAAGCTCAGGAAGGGAAGGTCATGAAATAGTCAAGCCTAGGATTGGGAAGACCAGTATGGAACCAAGCCCAAGAAGGGATGGTGGCCCAAGTCCACAATGCAAATGTTTAGGATCAAGCCCCTAGAGGGGAACATCACAGAAGGTCAAGCCTAGGAGGGAACACTGACATGGTACCAAGCCCTAGATGGGAAGGTGGCCCAATCCCAATTTTGGGACTCTACTGCATAATGTGTACGTAAGAGAGAGAGAGATGAGGGCAATCTGGGTTTAAGAATAATATGAGAGAATAATGTTCTTTAAAGATGTGACATCTCAAAGAAACCCTTGGGAAGGGTAGAGTCCTAATGTAATCCTAGGGTCAAGTAGGGTGTATTAGAGGTACATAGGACTGATGAGGTTGGGAGTTGATTGTGCCCTGAATGCACATGACCATGTGGTCGGGAGGTAACAACTAGATTTACCCAAGGTCCATGACTCAGGAGATTTGCTACCTTCATGATGGTCATGGGGCCTAATGGGTGAATGTGAAAGGCACTCCCCCGATGCATAAGGATCAGATCACTCTAAAGGTACCTATACCCCTAGAGACCTCAAGGAAGTGGCTAAGGATCATAATATAAAAAGGTAAAAGATACAATGAAGTCATGAAAACTTGAGAGAAGTTGTGCCCTAACTTAAGAGTAAGAAAAGGGACACTTGACTTCATGAAATATAAGTATACTATGGAAATGAAAACAAGTATGTTTAGATTCATATCGAGTATGATTCAACTTAGAATGTGAAATGGAAAGATAATGTGTGGATGTACCATCTCTGCTCTTGGAATGGCATGAACTTTGTGTTTGGGCTACAGTCAAATGATTATTTCATCTCATTATGAGGGAGATAGATTAGGAGGACTCACGTTAAGCTTAAAAAATGAGATATGAGAATGAATACCTTAATATGAGGTTAATGACATGACCTAGGGTTTGAGGTGCCACCTCACCCTTAGGAGAAAATAATGAATAATAGGTTGGGAACCTATGTGAAAAGAGAAACCACTAAGTGAAATTGAAATCACAAAATGAGAATAAAATCATCAAGAGATGATGAGGTGTGAATACTAGGGATGTGGATATATTTGAATTTAAATTCAGGTATGAATCTTAGTAATAAGACGGGAATTGGTATAATAAGGAAAGTTGTTAAAGATATCTAAGAGGGTGCTAACCCTAAGTTTTGAAAATAATATGAGATATCTTTTACCTAAGTTTACTAGGTCTGAATTTTGAGGACAAAATTCCTTTAAAGGAGGGATGAATGTGACATCCTTGAAGTTCATAGATTTCATGCCTAAATAAAACAGTAAGGAAGAGGATTGAGGGACCTTCGTTGAGGATTCCAAACCCTAGACTAGTGTTCAATGTTCAATTTAAGTAAATAATGTTCTTTTGAGCATATGTGTTCATATGAGGCTAATATAGAGTGCAATGATGGTCAAAGCTTTATTTTGGTAATTAGGATTGTGTTTAAGTTCATGGAACCCTTGGAAGGCCCAATATATGATTCGTGGGCCTTAGGGACACATTACAACCCAATTGGTTAACCAGAGTTTACTTTTGGGTCTCTGGGATATGAAATTGAATATCTCTCATATTGTAACTATAATAAATATTAAATATATTTTTAGTCAAAAGACCATCAAAATATAAGGTAACATGAGAGGTTCTATAAGATTCTTAGAGATTAGGTGGTCTACGTAATTAAGTGAAGGATTAATTACTTAGTGTTTGGGAACTAAGATTCAGATAATTCATGATGAGTTAGGACTTTATCTTCTTCCTAATGTTGGATAATGCATAGTGGATCATTGTCCTAGAACTTGAGATCAATGGGAGTTATTATGTGGCTTGGATAATTATTATCCTATCTTGGACTTTTATTTAAAATAAAAGGAATATAATACATGGACATAGTTCCCCAGGACCCAGGCTCCCGAATCCAGTAGGAGTGTGAGGGAATTGTTATTCCCTCCATCTGGGAACTGAGTTTCATCATGGGAAATAGGAGTCCAGACTCCTGAAGTCATTGCTTCCCATCACAATTGTCTCTCCAAGGCCCAATAAGTGTTGTTATCAAAGTTTTCCTCAACATAACAAACTAGAAATGGAGAGAGGGAGATAGGTGATCAGAATCCCAGTTGGCAATGGAGCTCAATCCCCTCACTGTCTTGTGGAGGCTTGTAAACCCTCAAACTCTACCTGGGCACCTATATAAAGATTGGGACACCCCGATTCACAGAAAAGAACCGAATCTAGTTCGTAGTCGTGTCTCAAGCCATTTACATCGCTAACCCAGAGCAGAGCCTCGATCAGCTAGATCTGGTGGCACATGCGAGCTCCTTGAGCCTGCAAGGACTCGATGGAGGTGGACAGGTCTTGGCCAGTTCATCTAGCACCCATGGGCACAGACACAGAGATGTTGTGTAGAGGGCATCGCATCAGGGGTGCTGCATCGGAGACGTTGTATTGAGGACGTCCCGTCAGGGGTGATGCGTCAGAGACGTTGTATTGAGGGTGTCGCGTTGTGGGTGCTACGTCAGGGACGCTATATCATGGATGTAGCATTGCAGCCGTTGTGTCGATGCTGAGCCGCAGACGCTATATTGCAGGCATTGTGTGTAGATGCTGGGTTGGATATGTTGCTTACATGTATAAGGTAGTTCCTTCTAAAATTTATGTAACACCTTAGAGGAGTTTATTATACAAACATGTAAATATTTGTTCATTAATGGAAATTGTTTACTATTTTGTATTATTTGTTGAATTTGATCTTGAAATTTATGAGTAATGATCTGTGACTTTATGGTCTTTTGGACACTCAAAAGTGTGGGTTGTTACAACATATGTTTATAGCATAAATACCAAAACACTAAAACTCAACAACTCAAACAATACATACCTTTGGCATTGTCGTCTAGGGCACATAAATGAGAATCACATATCTATATTTGATAGAGATGGTAATCTTGACTCTTTTGATTTTGAATCAGTAGAGATATGTGAATCTTATTTGTTGGGAAAGATGGCTAAGACCCCTTTACTGGTAACAATGAGAGGGCTAGTGATTTATTAGGATTCATACATACTTATGTGTGTGGACCTTTTAGAACAACCATTAGAGGTGGCTTTCAGTACTTCATTACCTCTACTAATGATTTCAGTAGGTATGGCTATGTTTATTTAATGACACATAAGTCAAAAACTCTTGACAAGTTCAAGGAGTTTATGAATGAAGTGCAAAACCAACATGGTAAAAGTATTAAGGCACTTCATCTTGATCAAGGTGGATAATACTTAAACTCAGAGTTTGAGATCCTTATTAAAACCTATGGGATTGTATCCCAATGGATTCCACCTGGAACACCTCAGCATAATGGTGTGTCAGAAAGAAAGAATCGCACATTGCTAGATATAGTGTGATCAATGATGAGTTTAGTTGAGATTCCGACTGCCTTCTGGAGGTATGCTCTAGAAACCACTGCATATACACTAAACCGAGTACCATCTAATCAGTTTAAAAGACACCATATGAGATATGGCATGGGAAACATCCCAAAATGTCTTTTATGAGGATTTCGGGATGTGAAGCTTATGTTAAAAGGATTTTTTCTGTTAAGCTTGGTCCTACATCTAATAAATATTAATTTATTGGATATCCTAAAGAAACAAGAGGATGTTACTTTTATTTCCAATCAGACAACAAAGTGTTTGTTGCCAGCTATGCTCCATTCCTTGATATGTACTTCATTTTAAAAGGTATCAGTGGGAGGAAAGTGGAACTCGAAGAGGTTCGAGACCAATAAGATAACATAGAACCGATAGATGAATAAGAGGAACCAAGAGAATCACAAGATGATGTGGAGTCTCAAATTCCTCAAGTAACATAGGAACCACGTATATCTAATAGGACATACCTTGAGCCTAAAATATTTGGATATATTATAACTCAAGAAGGCAGTGAATTGGTCATAGATGATGAGCCAATAACCTATAAAGATGCTATAGATGGAGTAGAGTGTGAGAAATGGCTTGAAGCCATGAGATCTGAGATGGAATGCATGTACACCAACAACGTATGGACCTTGGCGGATCCACTAAAGGGGTAAAACCCTTAGGGTGCAATTGGGTCTTAAAGAAGAAGACCAAAATGGATGGAAAAGTTCAAACCTATAAGGGCAGATTGGTTGCAAACGGTTTCAGACCAGTTCAAAGTGTTGACTATGATGAAACTTTTTCTCCAGTGGCCATGGTTAAGTCCATCAGGATCATGCTTGCTACTACAACTTATCATGACTATGAGATTTGGCATATGGGTGTTAAAAGTACATTCCTTAATAGGAATCTTCTAAAGGATGTGTACATGACACAATGTGAGGGTTTTATAAATCCAAAGTTTACAAATAAGGTTTGTAAGCTACAAATGTCAATCTATGGATTCAAGCAAGCATCTAGGAGGTGGAATCTTCATTTTAATGAGACAGTCAAAGAGTTTGAATTTATTCAAAATTAACATGAAACTTGTATGTACAATAAGGTTAGTGGAAGCATATTGACATTCCTCATATTATAAGTAGATGACATATTATTGATGGGAATGACATCCCTACTTTACAAAAGGTAAAGACATGGCTCAAAAATGCATTTTCTATGAAAGACTTGGGAGAAGCATCCTAGTTCTTGGGGATAAATATATATAGAGATAAATCCAAAAGGCTTCTTGGACTAAGTCAAAGCACATACATTGACAAAGTGTTCAAGCGGTTCAGCATGGAGAACTCAAAGATAGGAAACATGCCCATGCCACATGTAGTTGCCATCTCTAAGGGTCAAAGTCCTAGTTCTTGTGAAGAAATGGGATGCATGATTTTGATTCCATATGCCTCAATAATAGGATCATTCATGTATGCAATGGTGTGTACCCTTCTAGGCATCTCGTATGCCTTGAGCATGATGAGCAGACATCAGTCATATTCAGGTGATGCTCACTGGACAGCCGTGAAGAACATCCTCAAGCACTTGAGGACTAAGGATCAATTCTTGGTCTACAGTGGAGAGAAAGAGTTGATGGTAAAAGGTTACACCAATGCAAGCTTCTAGACTGACAAAGATGATTACAAATTGAAATCAGGATTTGTGTTTTTCCTAAATAATGGAGATGTAAGCTAGAAGAGTTCCAAGAAAGAGATGGTTGTTGATTCTACAACATAGTTTGAGTATATTGCTGCAACAAATGCAGCAAAAGAGGTTGTATGGATCAAGAAGTTCATTATAAAACTTGGGGTAGTTCCAAGCATCAGCGATGCAATCAAGTTGTATTGTGACAACAATGGAGCTATTGCACAAGCTAAGGAACCCAGATCGCATCAACACTCAAAGAATATACAAAGGCGGTTCCATCTTATATGAAAGATCATACAGTGAGGAGATGTAAAGATTTATAGAGTACTAACTGAGAACCATATTACTGACCCCTTGACAAAGGCACTTTCATGGCAGAAGCATGATGGTCATGTTAGATCACTTGGGATACGATTTGTGGGTGACTGGCTCTAAGTGCAAGTGGGATTTTGCATGTATGTATGCCCAAAGATATAATCATATGATGATTGTAATGGCATAACTTTTAATTTATTTGATTAATAAATAAAGGCAATATTCCAATTTATTCTATTTAATTCAATTATGAGATAATGATGTAACATTATAAATGTCTAGAGAATAATATTACTCAATGGCATATGTCTTAATGTATGTGAGTTGGAGAAATGAGATCATATATTAATAGTACATATATATATTTTCAATATGTCCCTGATTAGTTGTTATTGTGTAAGGTTGATAGACAAAAATGAAACATAAGATCAGAGTGTGAGTTGGTTGATGACAGAGTGTTATGACCGCATCTGAGCTTAATTGGTAAACTAGGGTTTACCTAGATGATTATATTCGTAATTAGATTGATCATTTCTTAAATATAATTAATGATGATAATTCAATTATGATGTTTTGAACCTAATAAGAACGTTAAGTGTTCTATTGTTTGAGAAATTTGGGTTTGAGAAATATGAACCCAAATTGGTTGAAATTAGGGTTTTGATGGTACATGAGTATGGAATTTGATCAGGATAGCAGTGTGGCAAATGATTTTTCATATTTTCTACAAATTTTGTATTTAATTTAATTTTGGATATGATATGTATAACTCAATCATACCTATTGGAAAAAAAATTCAAAATGTTTGAGTATTCTTTAAATGTGGTTCTTAGTCGAACTATACTTCGACCAAAATGGTGACAGAGTGCTTTTCAGTAGTGTAGTTTTTTATTTTTAATTATTTATTTGTTTCACTAAATGATATTAAATTTTACCTGAGGTCTGAAACTTAATTATAAACTACATGTAAAATTTTCATAATTTTTTGATGTCTTTAGACCTTATCAGTAGATGAATTACAGTAATTGACATTTCTATAGAATTCTGGATAGTAGTGCACTATTCGATATTTATTTATTTAATGGAAGCTTGGAATGGTTTAAAATTTTAAGTGAAGAATTCTAACTCCATTATACACAGTATTAAAAATTATCATAATTTTTGGATAAGGTTTGATCTCTGAAATACACGAATTCACAGAAACCTTTTTATGATAGAAAAATCTTACTGAAATAAGAAAAAGTTTAGTGAGGGGTCAATGTGCAATTAACCCAAGCAGCTCAATTTCTATATATGTTCAACCTAAAACACAAGGATATCTCATAATTCGTGATTCAATCTAGAGAAAAAAAATCCTACAAAGAGAGAGAGAGAGTTAGGGTTTGAGAAGAGAAATTGATGGAGATGCTGACCTAGGGTTTTGCGGTCCAAGGAACGATGAAATCATGTATGTTTTGCTTCTTTGGATATAGTTTCATGGTGAATCTTCTCTCACAAGTCAAAATTCCGTCCCTCCTCTGATTTGATCTAAAATGGTGTCAAAACTTCCCCTCTTCTCACTCTTTCTTCATAATCCCTCATTTTTAGGGTTTCCAAGTTGAAAGGAAGAAGAATCGGGTGAATTGCTAGGGATTTGATATGAGATCGAGATTTTCAGGGATGAGCTGCGTTTTTAAGGTGTTTTCACACCTTAGGGTGAGTGGGAACTTCCTTTAAATAGTATATTGCACAAAAATTGGTTAATTCATCCATAATCTTTAATTGCTAGTATGCGACTACAGACCCTGAATTGTCTATTTGTTCTAAGTTGTTTCAAAATGATATGAAATGGATTATTCCTCTATTTGGATGAATTTCAGATGATAAAATCATATTAGAAATGTATACAATATATCCTAATGAGAATTCCCTAAGTATCCACAGAGGTTATAAGAGTAAACTGAAATATAGGGAATTTGTCTATGACTAAAATTTGTTGTATAAGTAAATAGAGAAAATTTCTTATCTAGATCCCCTTGGTTATGAATGATTTTTTATCTAAATTCATAGTACATATATGTCAGATACTATCATTAATTTCATTCAAAGTGAATAGTGTTTGTTTGATATCTCAATAAAGAGGGTGAAACCCTAGATATGAGGAAAGTTGGATATTTGCGAATAGATATCATGAAATCCATTTGAAGGGATTTTCTTGACATGATAGACTTTATTTATTCAATTTTATTATTGATGCATGATATCCTAGTGAATGGCATGGAAACCCAAATTCAACTCAGTTCCAAGGTTTCATACATATATTGATTTTATATGATTTTTTGATAGTAATCTTTATTCAATGAATGTTTATGTCGTATGAAATCTTTATGGGAGCCATGTGAATAAGTTGTTGTCTAGTGAGCGGTGAAAAGATGTGTGCTGGTCTTGTGAGCCATGAGAATACTTGTACAACCAATGAAATGAATACCTTGGTCTAAGGACCTAGAGGTAATGGTTACCTATTACAGAGGTAACAATGCTATCTGATGATCTAAGTGTTTCAATACCCAGATCTAGTAATCATGATAATGATGTGAAGGGATGAGAATTCCCAGTAATGTGATAAGGGATTGAGATCCCAGGTATCATGTGTTTTAAATATTTGAAAAGTATGTGATAGATGTATTACACCTTTCTTTGTAGCATTTGTGGTGATTAAATGAAACCCTAAGGGTAGGGTGTTCAATGAATCAAGTATTGTGATATCAATGTTCTCAGTTATTATTAATAATTCTTGTCATGATAAGTAATTAACTCTTAATTACTTTATGAGATGCACAACACAAGATTTGGGTTGATATGCATGATTCTAGTGTGTATGTGCCAAGTGGACATGAAATATGTTTATTTCAGAATTTTAGTCTGCCTGTGTGTATAGTATGTTGATTACTCAGTATATTATAGTGTTTTGAATATACTGCTCTAACAAGTTTAGAATGATATACATATTGTATTATAACTTCAAATAAGTAGACGCGACACCATAGAGATACCAGAGTCAAGTATAAGTTAGAGAAGGGTACAATGTAGAAAGAGCTTTCTAGGAATATAGACTTAGGAGCCTTGAACACTGTAGAACCCCTATGTGAGGTCTGCGCCTTAGGGATGAAACTAATTAACCCTGGCAGTGTTCAGTATACGGGGGTCGGAATGTGCTATCTGGTGGCATGGGGGACGGAGCCCTAGTGGAAGTCTCCTTAAATTGTAGTTTGCGCGCAATGTCCAACATCAACCAGAAGTCCTGGTGGCACTAGAGTACTGAAAATCCAAGAGGTGGCTTGACTCTCCACCTATGTGCTTAGGTTAGAGGAGGAGTCCAGTTTAGGCCAGAGAGCCATTTCCCTATTGCATACCAGGAGAGTAGTCAGACTAGCATTTCTCGGGTCTGTCCGCTAAGTCTTGTACAGTGTGATCGTAGTGCACTACAAGTCTTCATTTGTAGAGTACACTGCATATGATCAGGGCATAATAAAATGAATGAGAGGTCAAACAAGTGTGTACAGTTATTCAATTATTTATATGTTTCTACAGTATTAGTTCTCTTTATGATCAATCAAGCATTGCAAATATTGATTCACTCTTATAGATATTTAGAGTATCCTTCCATATTTATGATTGTCAATTATTAGACTCTTTAAAGCTTATTGCTGTTATAATTGAAATCAATTACTCAAAAGTATATCTATAATTATATCAGTGCTTTAGACTATTTCTTTGAAGTACTCATTCACTAAGAGAGTAGGCTCACCCCTTTACTCACAATTTTTAGGGAAATCACATGGACTTGAAGAAGATATCATTGCATCAGAGTATATCTGCCACAAGAGTTAAGTCTGAGTATAGTTAAGTTCAGTCGGTCATTGTCACTCTAGGTCCTTGTAAAGAAATAAGAGAGAGTTGTAAATGATGATGTATAACATTATTCCTATTTTAGCAATATGTGTGAATCTGCAAGTCTAATGTGCTTAAAAGTATGAGGAACATAATGAATGTTCATACATACATTTTTACTGTTGAAATCAGATTAGAGAAATCAATGTTTAGATTCCCTTGTAAAGTTGGTTTATGTGGTTCAATGTGAGAAAAAAATAGTTTTGAAAGAGAAGAAAAAGTTAAGGGTGATCTTTGTATTATGTTAAATCCTCAATTTATGCACTAATCTCATGATTAGTGGAAATTGTGAGATCAGGGTGTAACAACTTGGTATCAAAGCTTAGGTTGAGTTGTTAGGGACCATTATGTTAGTAAGTTAGAGTCATAAGTGTGGCAGATAGGAGATGTTATGATATTAGCTCTGGGGATTTGAGTATTTGGATATCCTGGCCCAGTATCTGAGTACTTGGATCAACCAGTATCAAGGTACTTTGTCTATTCTTTCATGTATACCCTGGCCAGGTATACGGTGGAAGGATGGTCTAGAGAGGAACCCTAGAAATATTAGGGTTAGAAATAATATAAGTAACATGAATTAAGAGTATAAATATAAAATGAGATAGAACTTTCATTTCATATTGTTGTTTTATTGGAGATGAATAGAAAAGCTCTTATACATTTGAATTCAGATATTCAATATTTTAAAATATATATGGGTCTTTAAGATTTGTTGTAAACTATGCAGTTGTAGCATTTATTGATTGCATTCTTTGTATCAAGTAGACTAGAAATGATCTTTGAATGAGCTTTCCTAATTGGATAAGTTTTCTTCCACACATTTGAGATGAATAGGATTTGAGTAATCTTGAGTAGTTCATGGCTTCAAGACTGCAGGTTCAGCCTGGTCCAGCTGGAAGGATGCATTACTGGGATCTAATGACTCCTATTAAAAATATAATAATAGTAGACTCTGGATAAATTAGACACACATCATAGTGAGAATGTACATACACTAAGATGTTGAAACATATGGGAAAGATTAGAATAGCTAAGAATCAATTTGAACTGATACCTGAGATCCAACTTTGGGACCTCATATGAGAAACCCTTAATTGGGAATAAAGGAACATGACATAAGGTTCATATTAAGTTTAATGATTAGTATTATATGAACTCTAAATATAAAATGTGAAAAATATATGAGAAAAGTATGTAAGGACCAAGGTAGTAAGAATCAATCATGAGGAATGGATTATATAACCGAGTACAATGTTTCTATGTACTCCAAAGCAAAGGAAAAATAGAAGAAAAGAGTTATACAATAAGTAAATATAAGTGAAGAGTCTTCAGAAGAGTTAAAGTAAAGAGAATTAGGTAAATATGTAAATCATAAGACTAGGATAAGAAACTAAGTTAAAACAAAGATAAATGTTGGAAATGATGAGCGTGATTAAGGAATGAGGGTTATGATATAATTGAGAGCATGTAATGTATACCTTTATTAATAAGTTTAATATATTCATCCTTACTAGCTTTGGATTCCAAGTCTCTATAGTACAACAAACTAGTTTCTAAAAAAAAGTGTAGCTTAACAAAATGAATGAGTTATACAAAGATAGACTATACTCAGGAAGGGAAAACTTGATATAAGAGAAACTATGTTTCACCCATGCATGAGCTATTTGTTTTAAAATGAAGGATATGTAATGTATTAAACATGAGTTGAAACTAGTAGAGAGATTATTGATTTAGAATTTCAACTTCACATTAGTAGAAGGATAAAAAGAAATATGTGCAACATGGTATACATGATCATACACATGAATAAGCAACATGATCATAAGAGAAAAGTAGAAGTTAAAGATAATAGGTGGAATAGTAGTATATGGTAAGGGGATTATGGAAAGTAAAGAAGGGTTTGAAACATAATGGAGTAATATAGATTATAAAAGCAAGAGGTTGCGAGATTCAAGAAAGTGCTAATTAGTCAGGTATCCTTGTTGATAATTAATTAAACCTACATATGAGAAATGTATTATTGAATGTTTGAAGATAAGAATTCTAAGTCTCAAAATCATCTTCTCTTTCATATCTTCCTTAATGAGATCAATTTGGGAATGAAGTGATCAGAAAATGAATCATATATGATGCATAACCATCGTGGTAGAGACATCTAGTGAATGTAATAATGACACACAATATAATGATGAAACCCTAGCAGGGTAATTGAGAATGTAATCTATCTGAATGGCCAATAAAGATGAAGGAAATTCAATTGACAAGATAAGGAAGACTTTAGTAAAAACTTGTGAGATCCAAAGTTTGAATTTCAAATTTAGGGAGCAAAGTCACACCACAATAACATCATGCTACCGATAAAGGCCAAACCCTAGAATGTTTAGAGTTGTAGTAATTCAAGGGTTGTCACTAGTGATTTGACCTTGAATACTAGCATCTCTATAAAATAAGATCATTAAATTTGCACTATGAGAAGTAAAGTAGCACTGATAGTAATCCTAGATAATCTGAAAGGTAGATAAATAATATGGAAATGATTTAGAGCAAAGGATAAGAAATAGATTTGAAATATAAGAGGTGTGTTTTGAATAAAAGGAGAAAAACAATATGAGTGAAGTGTGATATGAAATAAATTCTTGCAGTAATAGCAAGAATGATGAATAATCTATTCATACCTTGTATGTTTCAATTTTAGGGATGTTTAATCTACATGATTAAAATGAGAAGGATAAGTAGCAAAAAGTAAGTAGTAATGAATGAGGAGAGAGATAAGAGAAAACAATGGCTTTTAGTAATATGTGAATTTCTTTTTAGAAGTATAATTTGTTGAAGGTATATTAAGGGATGTAAATTGGTTCTACGTATGATTTTAGTGTACATGTGCAAGAAATATGTTAATTAAAGGTGTTTGATAGTTTAAGTCATTCATACCAGTAATCCATCTTAGTATTGTACAATTGTGGTATGGTGATATGGGTTGAATGATGATGGAACAAATGGAGGGTTACCCTGATTAAGGTAGTCTTCCCTATTCACTCATATGAATAGAAGGGATGATAACCATATTGTATTGATATGTCACCCTAATGAGTGTATCTTGTTATACCTAGCTTTAATATAACTAAGTGATGGTAATTGGGTATGAATAGTCCTTGAATGACTAATATAATTATGGAGTACTCTCTTACTATTGTTGAAACCCTAGTATGCTATAACCCAATGGTTACACCTTGAATTATGTGTGGGTTCATACTTGAAAATAGTATGGAATGTGATGGTAATGCTTCATCTTATGCATCCATGATCCAATGGGGATGTTGTGAGTAGTAATGTACAATTGTTGTTGAATCTAGTCTTTTAACTCAAGACTATTTTTCTATTTGAGTAGCACAATAGTGAAATTCAAAAGAACATGGTGAACTCTTTTTCGTGATTTAGAGGTAATACATAACAATAGCACATATTTAGCAGTATGAATTGAGATAGTTGGATCAGATTATCGATGTTGAGGTAACACCTCAAGAGTATGAAAATATTGAAATGGTTTTTTCTCTCTCTATCCTATGATTGATTATGGCATAGAGAATTTGTTTGTTATCATTGAGAACTATTTCAAACATGTTGTGATTTAGTAAAGGAATAAAGGACTTAATGTTGAAAACTGCATTCCAGTATGAAATACAAGAATATAATGACATGTAAGATTTAAGAAGCTTAAAATAAACCTTGAATGTACTTTACTTGCATATTTATGTTTTAGGGATGAAACCTTTTTAAGTGGGGAGAATGTTTATGACCGCATCTGAGCTTAATTGGTAAACTAGGGTTTACCTGAATGATTATATGCTTAATTGGATTGATCATTACTTAAATATAATTAATGATGATAATTCAATTATGATATTTTTAAACCTAATAAGAATGTTAAGTGTTCTATTGTTTGAGAAATTAGGGTTTGAGAAATATAAATCCTAGTTGTCTGAAATTAGGGTTTTGATGGTACATGAGTACGGAATTTGATCAGGATAGCAGTGTGGTAAATAATTTTTCAAATTTTTTACAAATTTTGTATTTAATTGAATTTTGGATATAATATGTATCACTCAATCATGTATATTGGAGAAACATTTCAGAATATTTGAGTGTTCTTTGCATGTGGTTCTCGATCGAACTATACTTCGACCAAAATGCTGACAGAGTACTTTTCAGCAGTGTAGTGTTTTATTTTTAGTTATTTATTGGTAACTAAAAATGATCTGAAATTTTAATTGGAGATCTAAAACTAAATATTAAACAATATGGAAAAATTTCATAATTTTTGGATGCATTTAGACCTTATCAGTAGATGAATTACAGTATATGACATTTCTATAGAATTTTGGATAGCAATGCACTATTCGATTTTTATTTATTTAATAGAAGCTTGTAATGATCACAAATTTTAATCGAAGCTTTGTAACTTAATTATATACAACATTATAAATTCTCATAATTTTTCGAGAAGATTTGATCTCGGAAATATACGAATTCACAGAAACCTTTTTATGATAGAAAAATATGCTGAAATAAGAAAAAGTTTAGTGAGGGGTCAATGTGCAATTAACCCAAGCAGCTCGATTGCTCTATATGGTCAACCTAAAACACAAGGAGATCTAATAAATCATGATTCAATTTTGAGAAATGAAATCCTAGAGAGAGAGAGTTAGGGTTTGAGACGAGAAATTGATGGAGATGTTGACCTAGGGTTTTGCGGTCCGAGGAATGATGAAATCATGCAAGTTTAGTTTCTTTGGATATAGTTTCATGGTGAATCTTCTCTCACATGTACAAATTCCGTCCCTCCTCTGATTTGATCCGAAATGGTGTCAAAACTTCCCCTATTGTCACTCTTTCTTCATAATCCCTCACTTTTAGGGTTTCTAAGTTGAAAGGAAGAAGAATCGGGTGAATTGCTAGGGATTTGACATGAGATCGAGATTTTCAAGGATGAGCTGCATTTTTAAGGTGTTTTCACACCTTAGGGCAAGTGGGAACTTCCTTTAAATAGTATATTGCACGAAAATTGGTTAATTCATCCATAATCTTTAATTGCTAGTATGCGACTACAAATCCTGAATTGTCTATTTGTTCTAAGTTGTCACAAAATGATATGAAATGGATTCTTCCTCTGTTTGGATGAAGTTCAGATGATAGAATCATATTAGAAATGTAGACAATACATCCTAATGAGAATTCCCTAAGTATTCACAGAGGTTATAAGAGTAAACTGAAATATAGGGAATTTATCTATGACTGAAATTTGTTGTATAAGTAAATAGAGAAAATTCCTTATCTAGATCCCCTTGGTTATGAATGATTGTTTATCTAAATTCATAGTACATATATGTCAAATACTTTCTTGGATTTCATTCAAAGTGAATAGTGTTTGTTTGATATCTCAGTAAAGAGGTTGAAACCCTAGATGCGAGGAAAGTTGGATATTTGTGAATAGATATCGTGAAATCCATTTGAAGGGATTTTCTTGACATGATAGACTTTATTTATTCAATGTTATTATTGATGCATGATATCCTAGCGAATGGCATGGAAACCCAAATTCAACTTAGTTCCAAGGTTTCATACATATATTGATTTTATATGATTTGTTGATAGTAGTCTTTATTAAATGAATGTTTATGTCGTATGAAATCTTTATGGGATCCATGTCATTAAGTTGTTGCCTAGTGAGAGGTGACAAGATGTGTGATGGCCTTGTGAGCCATGAGAATACTTGTACAACCACTAAAATGAATACCTTGGTTTAAGAACCTAGAGGTAATGGTTACCTGTTACAGATGTAACAATGCTATGTGATGATCTAAGGGTTTGAATACCCAGATCCAGTAATCATGATAATGATGTGAAGGGATGAGAATTCCTAGTAATGTGATAAGGGATTGAGATCCCAGGTATCATGTGTTCTAAAGATTTGTAAAGTATGTGATAGATGTATTACACCTTTCTTTGTAGCATTTGTGGTGATTAAATGAAACCCTAAGGGTAGCGTGTTCAATGAATCAAGTATTGTGATATCAATGTTCTCAGTTATTATTAATAATTCTTATCATGATAAGTAATTAACTCTTAATGGAGTTATGAGATGCACAACTCAAGATTTGGGTTGATATGCATGATTCTAGTGTGTATGTTCAAAGTGGACATGAAATCTGTATATTTAAGAATTTTAGTCTGCATGCATGTATAGAATGTTGATTACTCAGTTTATTACAATGTTTTGAATATACTGCTCTGCCAAGTTTAGAATGATATACATGTTATATTATAACTTCAAATAAGTAGACGCAACACCATAGAGATACCAGATTCAAGTATAAGTTAGAGAAGGGTACAATGTAGAAAGAGCTTTCTAGGAATAATAAAATAATAGACTTAGGAGACTTGAATATCGTAGAACCCGTATGTGAGGTTTGCGCCTTAGGGGTGAAATGACCTAATCCTGGTAGCATCCAATATATGGGGGTCGAAACGTGCTATCAGGTGGCACGGGGGATGAATCCCTAGTGAAAGTCTCCTTAAGCTATAGTTTCTAGTGTCCAACATCAACCAAAAGTCCTGGTGGTACTAGAGTACAGAAAAGCCAAGAGGTGGCTTGACTCTTCGCCTGTGTGCTCAGGTAAGAGGAGGAGTCCAGTTTAGACCAGATAGACATTTCCCTATTGTAGACCAGGAGAGTAGTCAGACTTAGCATTTCCTGGGTGTGTCCGCTAAGTCTTGTACGGTGTGATCGTAGTGCACTATGAGTCTTCATATGTAGAGTACACTGCATATGATCAAGGAATAATAAAATTAATGAAATGTCAAACAAGTGTGTACAATTATTTAATTATTCTTTGTATGTTTCTGAATTATTAGTTCTCTTTATGATCAATCAAGCATTTCATATATTTATTCACTCTTATATATATTTAGAGTATCCTTACATATTTATGATTGTCAATTATAAGACTCTTTAAAGCTTACTGTTGTTATAATTGATATCAATTTCTCAAAAGTATATATGTAATTATATCAGTGCTTTAGATTGTTTCTTTGAAGTACTCATTCACTGAGCGAGTAGGCTCACCTCTCTACTCACAATTTTCAGGGAAATCACATGGACTTGAAGAAGATATCATTACATCAGAGTAGATCTGCCACAAGAGTTAAGTCTGAGTATAGTTAAGTTCAGTCAGTCCTTATCACTCTAGGTCCTTGTAAGGAAATAAGAGAGAGTTGAAATGATGATGTATAACATTATTCCTCTTTTAGCAATATGTGTGAATCAGCAAGTCTTATGTGCTTAAAAGTATGAGGAACATAATGAATGTTCATACATGCATTTTTACTGTTGAAATAAGATTAGAGAAATCAATGTTTAGATTCCCTTGTAAAGTTGGTTTATGTAGTTTGATGCGAGAAAACAAAGAGTTTTGAAAGTTAAGAAAAAGTTAAGGGTGATCTTTGTATTATGTTAAATCCTCAATTTATGCCCTAATCTCATGATTAGTGGAAATTGTGAGATCGGGGTGTAACACAGAGTATCCTTGGTCATGATATGGATATATCAAACTAAGAACACAGATACATGGTAGAGAACAATGTATCAGATAAACTGACCATGAGACTGACACACGGAAACCATTACCATGGTAGTCATAGTCAACTCTCATAGTGATGGTGGTGTTTGTGGTTCTTAGACATGAAATCACTACACTCATCACATGTCGTTTGATATGCTTTGACATCATCAAATGCAAGCTTGAAGCATTGATTGTTAAAAAGGTGATGATTGGGTGATTGCAACACATGGGGACTGAATGTGAGTGATAGATATGACATTTTTCCTTCCTATAGGAGTGTGATATCCTATGCCTCTTGATTATCAAAATTAAGAAATGCATGGCCATGCACATGTGAGTCAATATATGATATTGAGCTTACATATATCTCAGACAGTCTACTCCAATTCAAGAAACAAGATTGAATTTTGAAGAGGGAGACTACTCCATGCCTCAAGTTCAATCTTGATATCAGAGAAAAAGGAATTATACAAACATAGTAACACCAGGAACATATAGTAGGTTGAAGTTGTTCCCAACTTTCCATTTACCTGGGTAGAATTGATGTACAACTAGGCATCACTCATTCCTTGTGATGTCATAAGTGTTATGAACATTCACTGCGAATGTAATATGGGACCTATAGGGTCACACACATAGGTCTCAACCTAGAAGAGGAGTTAAATCTTGAATGATGATTGAACTGGTTACTAAAGTAATTAGGTATTCAATTCACACAACAAATCAGTTGTCTGCACTGCCAGACGATCGACTCACTCAATTGAGACAGCCATTTGGAGTGTCAAGCGGTCGTCTTTAGAGTTGATAAGGCCAATTGGAGTATCGGACTAATTGGAACTGAATTGGCTAAGTTTTAGTCAAACAAAGGTGTGAACCGATTGGTTCATTCTCTTGAAACGACCAGCTTGGCTTGACTCATCTCACTAGATGACTATCTTGGTGAGCGAGACGGACGTCTCATGTAACCAACATCACTCAGTTTGTGGGAAATTCTATTGCATCAAGAAATTATTTTTGACCTCATGTCGTGCATTAATTGGACTCAAAATTACCAATTTTGTGTGTGATTGGGAAACTACAAAATGACTGTCTCATAGTGTGAGATTACAGTCTCGCGATCCATACGACTATTTTAGTGTTCGCAGGTTGTGAAAATTCAAGATCTTCCAATCCCTTCCACTCCCTCATAGACTAAGAACCCTAACCCAAACTCCTCCTATAAATAGAGGGGTACTAGGGCTTCTCAGATCACAACACAGACAATTGAGAATAAGTTGTTCTAACAATTGTTGTCCTCTCTAGTTGTGGTAATGAAGAGATCCCAAGCAAGTACTACCCAACTAGGGAGGGATAACTATGGGAGAGAACAACTGGGGATCATTTTTGTGGGAGAGCAAGTTGGTGACTAGTACACCAACAGAAGGGACAACTCCTTCCTGACCGTTCGAGTACTACGACAGTAGTTCAGGCAGTATGTGATAGACTTCTTTAGAGATGAGGTGGTCTTTTCCCATTGCTAAGGAGGACAATGTCAACCAGCAGTCTATGATGAGAGGAGATATTGCAGATGACGATGTTTGAGGTTGCAGTCCGTGGTGCAGACTAGGAGGCATAGCAATCAGATGAATCCCAATACAACTAGGAGATGGTTGTGCATCTACAATTACAAGGAGATGTCGATAGACTCGCTTTAGGACTAGGTATATCTTGGAAACCATTCTTCTCATCTTATAGTAATTGACGTGATCCAATGGTTTATGAAAAATATGGTAGATAATTTTTTTTATTTCTTATGCCTATTTTGTAGCCATATTCCCCAACACCATCTTCTTTTTGTAAACTATTATAATTTTTGTAACTCTGAAGGAGTGTGAGCAAAGATAGTGAGAGGAGTCTTGTAGGCATATCAAAGGAATGCATGACATATGGTCAATATTGAAAAGTCAACGATGGTGGTCTAAGGAGATGATGCAATGGCAAGAGAACTCCTAGATACGATGGGGATAGAGTGGCTACATGGAACTATAAGTTATCTTGGGGTCCTCCTCTACACACATTGATGCAAATCCAACTTCTATGAAGTTTTGATTAAGAAGATGGAAAAGAAGTTGAGTGGGTGGAAGGGAAAGTTTCTCTTCTTTGCGGGTAAGATCACACTTCTAAAGTATTATCTTTCTACAATTTTGCATCTATTCCTTCACGGTGATGGTGGTTACGGTGTCTATATGTGGGAAGTTGGAAAGATGCAGGATGAGGTTTCTATGGACCTCAAGGGAAGGAGTGTCTAGAAGAATGTGGGTGAGATAGGAAGTGGTAGAGAAGCCAAGGGATAAAGGAGGTATTGGCATAATAGCACTTACGTGAACACAAGAGGCATTTTCCATGAAGCCAGATCATGAGGTTTAGAACAGACATAAATTTGATCAAAATTATGTATAGACAAATATAGGAGAAGGGGGTTATCTACTGTATCATCACACCCAGTCTTTCTAAAGCTCATCTCCTTCTCTTCATAGGGTTTGAAAGAGCTTCCCAAAGATCATGGGGCATTGTAGGTGGACACCATGGGAGGGTGAGAGACTCTTCTGGTTAGAGAGATGGTGCAAGGGAAACTGCCTCCTTGACTTTAGATAACCACATATTTCGTTTCCCATAGAAATGAAAATCAAGGAGTTGATTGTGGACGAACATGATTGGGATTGGGATAAGCTTGAAGTTGAGCTGGACCAACGTGGCCTTAGGCTGCTACAGAAATCGGGAGAGAGCATTAGAAGAGGGAGGGATACACTAGTATGGGAACCAACCCAACAAGGGGCATTCAACATTAGATTGGCAACGAAAATACTAGAAGGACAAAATAATGGGAGTTGGCCACACGTGAGATGGATCTGGCATGGACTCCTACCTTGGTGGGCAGTGGTGTTGGGATAGAAATTTTGGATAGGGTGGTGTCAATGGATGACCGTATTAGATCTTATATGATTCCATTGGTCTTAACATGTGAATGTTGTGGTGAGAGTGGGGATGAGTTAGATGCCCACTTGTTCTTATCAAGCAACCTAGCCATGGCTATTAGGAATAGAGCGAGATAGCTGGTGAAATTACCAAGAAACACCAGCAACAACGAGAAGATCAACTATACCATGAAGGCATCCTAGGGGAAAGTAGAGAGTAACATGGTGAGAGGATGGATTAGAGGGGTGCTTCCTCAGCTAGTCGTATGGAGCATGTGAGTAGAGAGATACAATGGAAGGTGGGAAGGAAGATGTTGAACAGACAACCATGTATGGAAGAATGTGAGAAAAACTCTACAAGCAATGACATCGAGGAAGACTTTTGAGTGTAGGATAAGCTTTGATGAGAGAAACAGACTCAAAGAAGATGGGCTGAACAATGTCAGATTAAAAGAGAGAGTGGTGGAGTTGATCAGGTGGAAACCACCCATAGAAGGCCGTCTTAGACTCAATATGACAATAGTTATGACTAAATCTATGACATGAGAGAGGGTGTTAGTGGTAGGGGGATGGTCAGAGATGGGAGAGATAGAGTGTGATTGATTTATCAAGCCAAATTAAGGGACAAGAGAGGGACGCAACTCAACTGAGAGGATTAATTTATGCATTTTATGTGTGTATAAGTAGAGGGGTCCAAGTTGATGAGGTGGAATCAGAGTATGGATAGATAGACAAGATATTGAGCAACATATTTATGTTCCCAAGTAGAACTAGAGTGTTGGCTGAAGAGGTCTAGGATGTTGTGCATGAACTACGGAACACCATTCTTAAGATCGATAGGCTAACAAATAGGACCATAACTCACCATGGTGTTCTGGGGGAGATCGATCCAGGAAAAGATTGTTGTACAATTTTTTGATGAGATACCTACTAAGATTCTAGATGTTTGTAAAGGGATAGATTGAGTCTACCATACATAAAGAGGGTTGCAAAAAAAATAGTGTTACACATTAACTTCATTTTTAGTTGTTTTTTGTGTGTGGATAGAGTGATGACGACTTCAAGGATTATATAGGACCTATTTTGTTAGCATTTGATTGTCCGACGAGGGAACGGGATGAATGTTGTAACACCCCTGACCTGGGTTTTGAGGTAACCCTGGATGTTTTGCCTAACTAAGATATTAGAATCTAGTCTGAATCTTTTGAAAAGTAATTAAGACTTATGGAGAACCCAAGTCTCAAGTTTGGTCCTGTGTGAATGTTGTTTGAGCAATGTTTGCTTATTTTGGACCAAAGTGCAATTTTCCCAAGATGAAGGGTTATCTTGCAATTTATCATATGAAGGGTGTTCCCTTAATTCTTTATAATCATAAGAGGGAGCATGATGCTAAGGGGCACCTTGTGGAAAGCCTAAGTTCCAAAGTTGAGCTTAAATGGTTGATGTTTGTGCCTTGTGTACCAATTTTAGTGTAACTTGCAATTTACCCAATATATGGGGTTGATGTGAAATTTACCACCTCTAGAGTGTTCCTACTCTCTCTTGATATCATCTATAGGAGAGAGAAAGGTGAGGGTGCCTTGTTTGAGTGATGGTTGAGTGGAAGTACTCTTGGTGATGCTAAGAACCATGGAATGATGAGTACCTTGAACCCTAGATGAGGTTGTATCGAGTTGTGAAGGTCATATGGGGGTGACTATCAGTTTAGAAGCCATGGAGGGAGTCCTTATTAGTTTGGAAACTTTTTGGAAGCATCCATATCAGGCTAAACACCTCAAGAAGGTGAAGCCTATCGGTTTAGGACTTCCTTGGAAAAGTGGTATCGGTTTGTACACTTAGTGATGTCGAGGTGTGATATCTTGTCAAGGAAGCTATCCAATGGCCAATATCTCACCATTCATTTATCCATAGGAGCCTTTCATGTCGATACACACATGTTGCAAAGAGTCACCATGAATGAACACATGTGTCACCCATGTACATATGGTGATGACACCTTGCATGCACACTCTTTCATGATCATCAACTATATATACCTCTCTTTTCACCTCGTAGTAAACCTTCTGATCCCTTTAACTTCTCTTGATTGGAGGATGATCCTAGGAGCTCAAGGAGGAAGAGGAAGGCTGAGCTACTTGTCCAAGGTAAAGCCATGGTCATCTCCTACCTTGGAAAGATTATGCTTCTCAGGCCATGTTTTCTTTCTTTCCTTCTTCACCTAGTTATTTACTATGGTATCTTCCTTCCATGTAGAGGATTTGTGGTCAATGTCTTGGACTTTTATAAGTTATATTCAACCTTGGGAATGTGGAGCTTGAAAGCTTGGAGATTTAGTGGTGATGTTGAGGTGGGTTATATAACTTGAACTCAACTTTATTATTATGCACCTTTTATCATGTAGTACTTGGTGGTTCCTTCTTTACTTTGATTTTTCTTGCTTGGATGATGGTTTAATGAGCTCTAATGGATATGTGGGGTTGTTGTTCATGAACTAGAGTTGTTATGGATGAAAGGCTAGAGCTTGAAGATGATGAAACCATTATGCACAATTTGATATCAGTTTGTGGGAAACCCTAGCCCGATACACATAAGTATGTAAACCGATACACATGAGTAAACTAATATAAATGAGCCCTTAACCCTCCCCATCAGTTTGTGCATGCATAGGACTAATGTCCATGCAGTTGTCGAGCCTGTCACTCAATGATAAGATGAAGGAAGGTTGATACCTTGGAAATAATTATGTTAACACATTCCTTTACTCATAAATGGGGGTGGTTTTCATGACTTGAGATGTTCTAAATGATATCTTTCTATTCCGATATGACCAAGAGGGAGATAGTATGGTATGCTAGACCCTATAAACTGACATGCCTCTAATGATATTGGCTTGTAATAATCTAGAGATGCCTAGTGAAGGAAGTGTATGAAATCATGTTTAGTTGGTTGAGTGTGGTGGTCGATATGGCTAACCCTAATCCGATACAACTCAAACCGTAGTTGGTTGAGAGGTTGATATACTAACTGATAGTGTGGCTGATACCTTAGTTGGTTGAGTGTCCGATATACAATGAAGTGGTGTGGTTGATACACAATGAAGTAGTGTGGATGATACACAAGGTGATAGGGTGACTGATACACTAGAATGCACCATAATTGATATACCTTCTCAAATTACAATCGATACCTTGATGTACCTAGGTTGACACAATCATATGTGTCTAAATAGATACAAGGTTTGATGTGTCTTGGCTGATACAAGTGAAGATGCTTAGGCTGACACAATCATATGTGTGTAGGCCGACACCTAGGCTGATACACCTTGATGAACATGAACCGATACACATCGATGTGTAAAATTGTACACTTGGATATAATTAATTGATACTTTATGAAGTAATGAGATGAATGCAATTCATTATGGGAATGATAAACCCTAAAGTGAGCTCAACTAATGCGATAAGTATGTTGAGATCAATATTCTAGTAAAGATGAGAGAGAAACATGTACATCTCATATGGGAAAAGTAATACTTCATGTTGATAATCAATTGATGATGATTAATGAAAGTATTAAGTATGCTTGAACACTTATGGAAATATTATAATGTTTATGATGAGAATTAAGGTGTGATTGATAATCATGAATTTGGAAACCCTAATTGACAATAAGAGGAAATTCAAACCCTAATTAAGGGAAGGATGGAAGTTGAATGATTCTCCATGTGATATGGTGTTGTCATGAAACCCTAATCGTGAAAAGGATGAGTATGGCTAGAGATGAGCTATGAAGTAATAACATGAAACATATTATGTAAGGCTTTGTGAGCCATATGCAATGGTTGCACAATAACATGATATGTATGGGTCTAATGACCTAATGATACTTGTTGCCTGGTACGGGTAACGTTGTTCAATAATGAACTAAAGGTGTGATACCCAAATCAAGTGTAAATAGTGTTAGGCCTAATTCTGATTAGAAATCTCATGATATCATGTTTGTCTTAACCAAAAGTGTTTAAAGGTATTTTAATATACCCTCTTTTTTAACGCAATGATTACAGGTTGTTATGGCAAGTTAGTACAAATGATGTGACATGAGTAATACCCACATGTTTAATAAGGGATGATGAGATGTTAATGAATCACCACATGTGATGTATTGGGTCTTAGGACCTAATAAAGGTGTAATGCCTAATGGAGGTGATATCCTCTGGAACTGATACAAGGAAGTGATTTTCCATGACAATAGGTGATAATGATAGCCTTGTGAGGCACATGTGTTATGATAACACAAGGAAAGGAATAAATGGTCTTATGACTTGAGGATGGTCTAGTGTCTTATGTGAAAAGATAATTCTCTTATGATGAGATGAGGGGTTGTTACCCCAAGGTATGTGGTCCTGGTGATGATCATGTGATGAATGATAAGCATCAAATAATAATGAGGAGAGATTACACTCTGTATGTTCCTATATGTTCTGGTAATAAGTTATGCCCTTTTCTTATATAGAATTTGCTTGTGTGTTGTACATTGTAACTTGATTGATGCTAAAAGACATTCAATTTCTCTACTTAATCAAGTGGAACTAAGAATGTAATTGCCCTGGCCATAGATCCATTCAGTGTCAGAACTTGCTGAATGGTAAAATGAGTTTAACTCAGAGTGCATATTGTTGAATATGCGGGGTTGAATTTTTATCCTAAATTCAGGAAAGAGTGTGGTCAAGGTCGTAGCTCCAACACCAAGGAAGAGTATGGTTGCAGGTCATGACTCAATATATATAAAGCAAGAATGATGGAAGAAGGTCATATCCTGAATAGAGAACATGCTATGTGATGTATCTCTATAGCGAAGAGCCTCTATATGCCAGGCTAGCTAAAATACAGATTGACTCATATTTCACTACCACTCTCGTACTATTCGAGGTAGATGAGGTCGTGTATCCCGGCTCTTCCATAGACCTTTATGGCATTGATGAGGCGAGGCAATGGTTAGTTGGAGATGAAAGGTATATTCTCATTTCCACAGGGCATACTATTGATTGAAGATGTAATCATCCGTATAGTGTATATATTTAAGGATCAAATACAGAAACATCGGTTGAAGCTTTTCTTTGTTTTTATACTATTTTAGTTTATAACAGTTATATGTGTTCTTCATATTCCTTCTAAAGGAATTACTTGATCTACTATCCAGTCAAGGTTATCTGGATTGTTCAGTTAAGATATTATCTGTTAAGTTTACCTTTTATTTATATAACAAAATACCTGTGATAATAATAATGTTGACGGAGAGTTATATCTCTCGCTGGGACTTGTTGTCTCACCCTGTGGGTTCCACAAATTTTTAGATAGATGTGCACCAGAAGGTAGTGATCGTGTAGCAGAGAACAAACACCAACAACAGGAACACTAGTAATAGCTCAGGTTGAGTGTGATGTTATGTGTCTAGTAGAATAAAGTCCTATGTGTCGTCCATGTACTCTGAGGTCCTTGGGAGATAATTTTTATATATGATTTCACGATTGATCTGAGATTTTTACTAGAAATGTCTTGATGTATGATGTTGCTTTTGTGTACATTTTCGGTAAAGCAATTGTTGTTTCATATCCTTGCTATGTGAAGGAATGATGTATGTATGAGCTGACAATGATGCATATGTAAATATGGCCTTAGACCTTTTTGTGAAAAGTTTCTGACAGTGGATCTTTGTGGAAAAATGGTTTTAATTTTTAGTAATTTTTGGTAACTCATACTTAATAGTTGTTTCCGCGAAGTTTTGCATGATGATTTTTATCATTGAATAGCGGTTATCACAAATGTAAATTCCTTTAATTAACTAAAAAAAGTCACGGTACCCCGGAGTCTCAATTGTTCTCTCCGTAATTGATGCATATCCCATTCGAGGTTGTTGTGCACTGGCGTCACACATGCACACAGTGAGGAGCTACAGTGGAGAGTGGGCACCGACTTTTAATTCTACAACTGCCAACTGTATTAAAAGCCTATCTGGTTGGGCTGCATTGGAAAATGTTATATTCCAACTCAGCTTTTTTTCTAACTTCATACCAATTCTGCATCACACGCAAACTGCGGCGCTGTTTTTGGGGGCAGTTCTTTTTCCTAACAGATACCCACTATAGTGTGTTGTCCCATCTTCAATTGCAGGCTGGATCTAGTCATCTGTTCAAAGCTCTATTCGGAGCAAATGTTTGATTTGCGGGAAATATTGTGATGAATATCAGGGTGGTAAGTTTAACACAGGTCACCCCATCTTTAATCTATTTCTGACCAAACAAACAAACTGAGCTGAAACTTCGATCAAACAAACTGTACAACGTGTACTTCATTTTTCTGTTTTAGATTTTTTGTTTCTAAAAACACACAGTGGGTCGATGATACGTACAACCAGATGATCCGTAAGATCTAAATCTTGTTATGGTCACAACTCAGCGTCAATATTTAACTAGGCATAAACCCGTGCACTGGCTTTTAGTAGTTGAAATGTTACTTTCAAATGTGAAATTAGTAGAAAGACATTGATTCTACTTGTCTTTGGAGAGTGGCGTACAAGGGTTAACATATTTGTAGTTGGCCAGCAGTGACGAGTGCCTCAAGAATACATCTTTTGTAGCTTCATAATCAAGATTTTCCCTTCGTGAATTCCTCTTCCACATTGTTGTTGAAACGGAAAATTTTCTCAGCTTAGATTAGAATACATGTGTCAGATATTGCATGATATTATCATGAACTTAAATGACACAAACATAATTTATAGGCATATCAAACATCATGACTATACATACATATGTTATATATTACCTTGCTGTGAATTCAAATGCTTAGAGATGATGAAAGGAGATATGAAATTAATATGCACATCATGTATCAATAAGTTTAGTATGACTTCTCATTACATAACATTTTTTTCATTTGTTACATCTCAAAATGTGATAGTCTTACTTTATAGAAGCTCTTCCTTACAACAACAAACACAAACAACAACCAAGTACAGCTGGTAATTGTCATACAATTACAAAATTAAGAGACTTACATTGCTTGTAGGCAAGATGTATTTCATAGATATCCAGAGACTTACTAACTTTAAGGCCTTACCTGCAAACCTGGATATGAAGAAAATAACAAAATGTATGTGAGAATCAGTGCCTGCAAACCATTCATAGTTCAACCATTGTCTCTTCTACATGTTCGTAGACATAAGTTTATTTGAGGAATAAACCAAACCCCACCTATTTGAGGAAATAAACCAAACACATGCATGCATAATGCAAAAATACAAAAAGTGAATGTATGCCTATTTGAGGTAACGAACTGAATTCCAGTTGTTCAAGGCAATAAACAGAATATACATGTCATTTAACATAAGGAATTCAAAAGCTTAGTCATTAAAGAGAAACAAACAAACGATCATCCTTATTTTTCTTGCTTGATCTCCTCTTCATCACACATTCAACTAACTCCTCTTATTCTCCAGAAAAAGAGGTAACTCTTGTCTCACAGATTCTCCAACATATAGTTTCACCATAATCATTCGTAATATTCTTCACACTTTGACAGTGTCCTTTCTTAGAGTGTCTTCAGTTCTTTATCCACATTTGGAAGTGCAGACTACAAACATTGTCATTGTGAAAAATTGAAGTATCAAAAATTGTGATCTATTTTTTTTCTAAAATATACTTCAGCAATAATGTATTGTACGCTGAATTTCTACAGAGGAAAGCAAACAATTTAGCTAACTTCTTCAATATTTTAGATGTGAGTAAGTATATCATGTGCTCTTTCCAAATATGTCCTTGATATCGGTTCCATACATCGACCATTGCATTTGTGTTTCTTGTAAAAATGGATGTAGATAGCTTAAAGAAATCAAAACGATACAACTTTACCAGCTTAAAACATGAACTTCTAATAAAAACTGATATATAATTAATAATACACCACTTACATCATGTATGTCAGATTGTTTGTAGAAGTCACATATGAATGCCAACATATGGTATATGTAAGTTATTAGAGAAAACGTCATTATATATGATTAAGGAAACATTAACCTAGAATATGTTCAGCCGTGTAGCATATCTGCTTAAGGATCGAATACGAGAAACATTGTTTGATGCGCAATACAGTTATACACCTTAGTGGATAGATGTTATTTATATTTCTTTACATTCCTTGCAAAGCAGATAGATGATTTATAACTTCACCACGGGTAGATGCAATGTTCTCCTTAAGAAAGGAGATTATCTTATTATGTTCATACAATGATTAATACTACCTGTTAATATAAAAGAACCTTTGCTTAGTTTATAAATGCTTAATCTAGGATAATAATATGGTCGGCGGAGAGTTATATCTCTCTCTAGGAAAATTGTCTCACCACATGGGATCCATATTTTTCTTTTAGGTGGACGTGCACGAGGTGGTGAAGATCTTTCTGCAGTGGAGGAATAACAGTTGAGACAGCAGTGACAGCTTAGGTTGAGTGTAATGTCTATCGTGTCTTATAAATAGAAGTCCTATGTGTCCTCTCTATACTCTCAGGTCCTTAGATTTAGTACGTGTTGAGTTTTATGAACAATCTGATATTTTGGCTTGTATGCCTCGAGGTTTGATGTTGCTTTATGTATATGTTTTGATAAAGCAATTGTTATATGTAACCCTCGAGATAAAGATGTACAGGGTATGTACAATGTGAACAATGATGTATATAAGGTTTTGGATCTTTCAGTAAGAGTTTTCCTAGAAATGGATCTCTTTGTAAAATAGTTTTAATTTTTAGTAATTTTTGTTAATCCGATGTTTATGTTTAATTCTGCTTAATTGTAACGATTTGTCTGTCGGTTTGGCGATGGTCATCACAAGTTTTGGAATCAGAGCTAAAGGTTCGCTGAGTCTACAGAGACATATGACTAAGGTGTTGAGTCTGTGTTAGTGACCTCTAGTATAACCCTATAGTGACTTCTGCTTGTGCAGAAGAAAGGGTGAAGTTTAAAAATGACTGGAGAACACAAGAGACACATTGCTGAAGGCAATGTTGTTGCACCAGGAAGAGGTGCAAGGGATCAGGCAAGAAAAGAATGAGTGCCTGAGAATTTCCTATAATGATCCAATTGGGATAGAGAATCCTACTTTTTATGCTCTTGATGGGAAGGTTAGGACAATAATGATGCATATAGTAAACTGGATACTAGCATTACAACCTAGGTTACCAGTCCTCAATACAGAAACTTTGTGCTTTGAAAGGGTTCCTAAAAGCCATAGTCATGTTGGAACAGTAGAAAATGTGGGAAACATTAGCATATGGCGAGAAGGTAGACTTTTCCATAAGTTTAGACAGATAGTATATATGTGATGGCAGTGCCCAAGAAGGGGAAATAATTTGAGGATTAAGGAAATATCACTACAATTCTAGAGACATTTGTCTAGTTGTTCTAAAAAGCCAAAGTTTTCGGTGCCACAAGTGCAATAAACGCCTAGTGCACCAGGGTAGTAATCACTATGTAAAGGTAAAGTTCTAAAATTTCCACCTGTAAGAACCCATGACATAGTCTCTACATCGGTGATAAGACCGATAAGACCATGGTACGAGGACAAGACATGTTATAGCTGTGTACATGTTGAGCATACTAAACTCTTTTCTTTGAAAAGAAGGGAGGAAATGACTCAACAACTGAGGTAGACTCGGCAGGGCTTATGAAAGTTATAGCCCAATAATATGAAAAGGCAAGAGTAACAACATGAAATAACTAGACTCTATGTGTTGAGTCAACCTAAAGTGGTAGATGACCACGAGGGGTAAGAGTCAGATAGAGTTTTTTCATTTTGATATGCCTTATCTTGATGTTATTTGATAATTATAAGAATGATTGTTGTTATGGATTTCCTATTGATTGTCCTATGGGGACATAGGGAAGAAATGATGAGAACTAGAATTTATATTTTGTTCAGTATTCTTTTAAAATGTTCTATAATTTCTCTTATCTGTGTGAAAGAGGATGAGGTGTAGAGGTGATGCCTGGAGAAAATCCAGGGATGTTAAATCCTATGTTTGTGATAGTACAAAAAGTAAGGAATATGATAGTAAACAAAGTACATACTACCTAATCTTAGTACTTGTATACCCTGGCCAGGTATTCAACTATTGAAGATAAGGTGAGTATGGAACTCTTAGTTTGTTATCTTTCTTATTACTCTGATCAAGTAATCATTCTGAGACAATCTAGTGACCATAACGAAACTAGAAATATGGCATGGATATTTTTTATCACAACCTAAGTGCAATAAAATGGAATCTGAGATGATCTCAGATCAATCTGTGTGTATGAGGAATTAAAAAGTATAATCCTCATGATAAGAGAATGAGAACAAGGGAGATGATCCTTGTATGATAAAGCATGTGTGAATAGAAAAGGTCTTTTCCCATGATGTGGAAATGGGAAATGTGATAAAATCACAAAATGTTCATGAACATGTTAGACAATAACAAAGAAACGAGTGATGACATGTAATCATCCTTATAATTCCTATGTTGATGGCAAGGAATCTAGGATGAAACAAGAGTAAATGACTCATGAACAATTGAAAGTTCATGCTATAATTAGAGGATATGATAATCCCTTCTCGTTGATAAACAACCCTGAGCGATGATGGGGTGATAAGAGGAATATGTTTCTTTGTGTTCTCTTCTTTTAGGGACATGGCAATCAAGTGAGTAATAAGACACTTGATGTGCATGGATTAGAAATAATTCATTGATGGATACTTAGAAAAGTATTTGTTTACCTTGGACTTTGGTTCCAAGATAAAGATATGTGTAACAAGTAATGTTCCAAGATGAAAGAAAGATCCTTTTATATGTGTGGATTTGGTAATAAGAACAGATATATGGAAATGATGAGGATGTGATGTGTTTTTGACACATGTGATGGATATCAAAGTAAGGAATTCTGGTATCTAAGAAATATCAGGTGGTATGGGAAAGTAAAAACATAACTCCTAATTAGATGATTTATGTTGGTTACCTGGAATGGCCAACTATGAAATCAGTCTAGTTACATAAATTAGTATGAACATCATATGTTAGGGGTTTATGCTCTGCATAAACATAACATTGATAAGAATGTACTAATTGAAAGAACAATTCTAAAATCATTGTGGGAAAAGCTTTTCAAGCTAAAAAATAATTCCTTAGAATACCCCTATCTAGATATTTTAAGGAAACTTATACATAAAATCTAGAGATACCTCTAAGACAAGTTCTTAATTGATAAGTAACCTCCCCTTATGACAAGATCATGTACAACTAATGAGATAGTTGGTACAAGTAGTAACAAATTTTGGTGTTGTGTCAAAAGATTAGATGGCACAACAGATGTATGATAAGACGTGTAGTCCCAAGTGGGTGACAGAACGTAACTCTGATCTTTCCTTGAAAGTGAAACGCTAATCTGAATGAAGAGAATGGAAGACTCCCCAAAATATAGAATCTTGTCACATAAAGTTGTAAGTTGAGAAAGGTGACAAATCTGTGAGGTTTGACACCTGAGTTAAATAGGGTATGTGTAATGTTTCTTTGACTAATAAAAATGTTACCTGACACAGAATTGACTCTATAGTCAATAATGAAAAGGACAATGGAGTATGTGTCATGTATGACAGATTCTATGATAACCCTATGTGGAAGAACTTTGTGTTGATCAAAGTTCTATGGTATCTCCATGACATTAAGATGTTATGTGGAGACTTGATGATATGATGAATGAATAATATCTATCTCCCTTTACCTGGGATTTCGGGGACGAAATCCTTATTAGGGGTTTATAACTTGTAAGGACCCTGACCTGGGTTATGAGGTAACCCTATTTGTTTTGGCTAAGTAAGTTTCTTAGAACTATAATATAATCCTCTAAGGTGGTTTGTTATCATGTGAGACACTTATGTTTCAAGTTTGGTCCTGATTAAATGATGTTTGAGCAATGTTCCTTTATTTTGGACCAAAGTGCAATTTACCCAAGATGAGGGGCTATATTGCAAACTGTCACATGTTTAAAATGCATCATGTGTTTTAGCATCATTATAGAGAGAATGATGCAAGGTGGTGGCATGTGGAAAGCCTAAATTCCAAGTTTGAACTTGTTTGAATAATGTTGGCGACTTGTGCACCAATTTTGGTACAAATTATAATTTACCCAAAATGTAGGGTTGATATGCAAATTACCACCTCTAGAGTATCCCTACTTCCTCTATGTATCATTTATAGGATATATAATGAATGAGACACCATGTTTGAATCAATTATGAGTGATGGTACTCTTGGAGATAAAATGATCTAGAAAAGGGGTTGAATATGAAACCCTAACTTGAGTTGTATCAAGTTGAAAAGCTTATATATGAGTGCCTATCAGACAAGGAGCCATAGGACAAGACTCATATCATTTTGTGAACTCTTGGAAAAGGCCATATCGTTCCAAGAACCTCAAGGAGGTGAGTTGTGTTGGGTTACAACTTCCTTAGTAAAGTTGTGACGAGTTGTGAATAAAGTGATGAATTAATTGATATATATTATTCAAAAGGATATGTAATTGATGAATCCTTATCCCTAAATGATCCTCAACCATTTTTCATGACAAGATAAATGTCTATGCATTCATGTACATGTGTCATCCATGCATTGATACGTGGCACCTACTAGCTCAAATTGATGACACCTCATTTTTACCTTCTTTCATGACCAACAAGTATATATACCCCTAGTTTCACCCCTTAGTGGAATTTTTCGACTCTTACCACCTCCTTCCCTATGGTATCATGCATAGGATCCATGTATCATGCAGGAGTGATGTGGTATCGTGCATGGACCTTGGGTATCGCCCATAGAAAGATCATATCGCCCAAGTAGGGCGATATTGGCCAAGAAGGGTGATATCGGCCATAGTGAAGTGTTTTTGGCCACAAGAGATGGGGATATCAGGCACAAGTGGTGGCATATCGTGTAAGGGTTGTGAGGTATCATTCAAAGGTGCTTTAGCAAGAAGGATCTCAAGTCTTAACCCTATGGTGAGTCCATGATCATCTTCAACCTTAGATTGAAGCATGATTTTAGGGTTTTGATCTTCTTTTCTTTTCTTCTTCACCAATTGCTTATCCATGGTGATTCCTTGTATATGAAGGAGTTTTGAACGAGCCTTGGAATTTTTATAAGTCATCTTCAACCTTAGGAACGTGGATCTTTGAAGTTGTTCTTAAGGCGGGTTATATAACTTGAACTCTATCATGTTATTATTCATCACCTAAATTGCTACACTTAATGAACTACTTTTAATTCTGAAATTTCCTGAAATAGTTGACGAAATTATGGGTTCTAGTAGTTTATTAGACCTTTTGCCATGAACTATAACTGATAGAACGGAGGTCTAGAACTTGAAGAAGATGGTATCACTTTGTAAACGTGATATCGGGTTCAAGTATATACACAAGTAGCTCTAACCCAATATGGGTATGGCTTGCATGATATGCTTGCACGATATGTTTGCATGATATGCTTGCACGATAGGAAGTCAACTGTAGACTCCATGCATGATACAAGGTTAAATGTATACTTGTAAGTTGATATGAAACCCTAATTTGGGTAACCCAATATGAGTAAAGAAAAGTAAGTATTGCACGATATGGTAGCTTGATACACAACCCTATTTGATGTCTAGCCCGACATGGTAATGAGTTGATACCTCTTAAACACCATGGGCGACACATACATGTACCATGTGCCTGTCATAACCAACCCTAACCCGACATGGGTGTTGCAACCCAACATTGGATGGTGTAGCCCGACATGGCTTGGTGCCCTTCACTCCTATCGACTTGTGTAATGGGTTGAGAAGCGTTTAACCAATTGTTTAACCTATTACTCATCCATAATATAGGATGGTACACTTGAAGGAGGAAATAAGATGAATATATTGAGTTGAGCCCAATATGGCAAACCCTAACCCATCACGGCCAACCCTATATGGTGAGCCACCCGATATGGTGATTGAATACACATCTAGCCCAACATGGTGAAGGATTAATACCTCATGCACGGTATGGGTAACACATACAAACACCTCTAGACCGATATGGATGATGGTCATATACCTCTAGCCTGATATGGTGAGTGCTCATACACCTCCAACCCAATATGGTGGTGCCTGTACACCTACAACCCGATATGGTGAACATATGCACACCTCTAACCTGAGACACCTTGTAAAGGGGAGGGCAAGACACTCTTAGGAGTGATGAGTGAAACACCAAGTAATGGTGTGGCTAATACCTTGATAGGTGAAACACCTAAAGTGATTAATGATGGTCAATCCTATATCAACAATGTCTTAACCTAAGATGACTCCATATCAATTGATGATATTTGGGTAATTCAAGTGTGTGACTTATGACCAATACATTACAGGATAAATGTGATGGGCTAGTGGATAAAGTATTAGGATGGGGAAATACCCTAATACAAGATAAGTTGATGAACTTAAGTTAAAAGTGATGAGGGAAGTGATACACCAAGGCATGATAAATATCACATCCAGCATCTTAAGGTTGATACACCTTGATGCACCTTAAATCCAATATACATGGATGAGTAACACATGAAGTGTGTCATGTCAATTATTACATTGAGATGTAATGAGATTAATGCACTTTGATAAGTGTAAGCTAACAGGCCTTGAGAAAAAGGCGTAAGCCAAGTTAATAAAGTATGATGTAATCAATATCCTAGTCAGGATGAGAGAGAAACTCATACCTTGTGTTCATAATCATTTAATGATAAATGATGAGAATAAATAAGTATGATTTAGTACTGGTGATATCAATGTATGCTCCTAGATGTGTGGAGCAATGAATTAGGGTTTGTATTAACAATATGAACATGAAACCCTATTCGGATATAAAGAGAAACCCTAACCCTAATAATAGGGAAGGATGTATTTCTCTTCTTGCATAAGCCTTGTAAGGCATGTTAAATACTTGTATAAAAAGTATAATAAGTTGTTGCCTAGTGAGAGGTGACAAGATGTGTGATGGCCTTGTGAGCCATGCGAATAATTTGTTTCCTAGTGAGAGGTGAAAAGATGTGTAATGGCCTTGTGAGCCATGTGAATAAGTTGTTGCCTAGTGAGAGGTGACAAGATGTGTGATGGCCTTGTGAGCCATGAGAATACGTGTACAACAAGTGAAATGAATACCTTGGTCTGAGGACCTAGATGTAATGGTTACCTATTAGAGAGGTAACAATGTTATGTGATGATCTAAGGGTTTGAATACCCAGATCCAGTAATCATGATAATGAAGAGATGAGAATTCCCAGTAATGTGATAAGGGACTGAGATCCCACGTAGCATGCGTTGTAAAGATTTGGAAAAGTATGTGATAGATGTATTACACCTTTATTTGTAGAATTTGTTGTGATTAATAATGATAACTTGTTTGATGCTAAAAGAATGGTGTAATGCATGTAATATATCACTAGAAACTATAAAATGTTTCCCTGACCATAGATCCATCAGCGTCAGGATTTGTTGAATGGTGAAACGGGTTCCCCGCGGCATAACCCGGATTGCATACTTTTGAGTATGTGGGGGCTTAAGTACGAACGACCATGTGTGAGACGATCCCCTTACTGGCATGAAATGAATGGGGATTTGGCTATATGCCATATCCTGGCTCGAGTGTGACTTCGGTCGTAGACTCTGTGTTGAGCACGGTGAACTGGCCTGTGGCTCAGAGTATGGAACTTGTGTCGCCATGACTCAGTAACTGGGGACGATTGTTAGTAGATGTTTCCCCTAAGAGAGTACAGTTGATGTTGTAGCTCTAAGTGTGGATGCCTACATACCCTGGCACAGCTTGTTAAGATGTTGACATAGTCCTTCTAGTGGTCTCGTACTGACCGAGACAAGTGAGGTCATGGAAACCGGCTCTTCCATTGACCTTGTATGGTACCGACTTGTGAGAAGTTTATGGTCGGTAGGAGATGACCGGGGTATGATTCATCTCCTCACAGCATAAGTGTACTTGTAAAATGTAATGACCGTCTCGCGAAAACATGATTAACTAAGCGGAAGCAATCACTAACAGCGGATTACCAAAAAATCACTAAAAATTAAAACTTTTTGCAAAGAGATCCACACATTGGAAATCTTTCTCTTCAAGAGCTAAAGTATAACATTTACATTCTGTTTCAAAGATACATATCATGCATCATCTCTTTCTGAGAATTACAAGCATCAGCTGTCCTGTCAAGCTAAGCACAGGCAGTATAAAAATCTCGAGGCACTGGGCCAAAAATCTCGAAATCACTAACTACTACTCCGAGGACCTGAGAGTATAGAGACGACACATAGGACTACTATCTATATGACTTGACAGTCAGTGCCTCCACCTGAGATCTCACTACTGTCCAAGCTGTTGCTTTCCTTTTCCTGCAAAAGAGTATCTGCCTCTTTCTCCGCGTCCACCTAAAAATGTTGGATCCCACGGGGGTGAGACAATTGTAAATTGCCCCAGCGAGAGATATAACTCTCCTCCAGAAACATTATTATTGCATTTTAAGAAGATAAATATAGGCAGATAATAAGCAGTTTAAAGCATTCTCTTAATAAGGAATAGGAAGAACATGTATATCATTTATCCTCCATATTATACCATCATTTCAAACTTCTCTTGTGACACTCATTATCTTGATATGTCACCCATGAGACATTCTTGTTTCAACTTATTGGCCTTAGTCAGTCTGCTAAACAGATAAGGAATTACATCTACCATGTACTCATATATCATTAATACAGGCATTGGGTTATTACCAATCCTGTGTCATCATTACAGGCATTGAGCCTCTGCCAGGTATTGGACTCTTCCAAACCTAATTACACTGCTAGGCATTGGTCTTTAACCAAACCTGATTACAGGCATTACACCTCTGCCAGGTATTGGATTTCTCCAAACCTGATTACACAGCCAGGCATTAGACTCTAACCAACCCTGATTACACAGCCAGGCATTGGACTTTAACCAATCCTGATTACACAGTCAGGCATTGGACTTTAACCAATCCTGATTACACAACCAGGCATTGGACTTTAACCAATCCTGATTACACAGCCAGGCATTGGACTTTAACCAATCCTGATTACACATCCAGGCATTGGACTTTAACCAATCCTGATTACACAACCAGGCATTGGACTTTAACCAATCCTGATTACACAGCCAGGCATTGGACTTTAACCAATCCTAATTACACAGCCAGGCATTGGACTTTAACCAATCCTGATTACACAGCCAGGCATTGGACTTTAACCAACCCTGATTACAGGCATTAAGCCTCTGCCAGGTATTGGACTTTAACCAAACCTGATTACACCGCCAGGCATTGGTCTGTAACCAATCCTGATTACACAGTTCATGGAATTTAATTCCTTTAACTCATCATTGATCATCGCATACTACTTTCTTAAGTTACCAGCTTATCTTGGATTAATGTATTTCCCATCTTAATCCTTTCATCCACTAACCTATCACTCTTACCATAAAGTGCATAGGTTACACATAATAATGATCCAACTATCTTTAATGATATGGACTCATCTCAGATTAAGGCATTGCTTACAATAAGCTTGTTTATAATCAACCACATTAAATGTTTCACCTTTATAAGGCCATTCCTTCTATCTCATCATTAGGGTTTCCTTATACCCTTATTTAAAATTAGAATTATAATTCATTGTCATATTGCCCAAGATTAGGGCTTTATGTATTATGACTCCACATTAGAGTCTCACATACCTTCACCCTTCTTAGGGCCTCTCATCACAACATAGCATTAGAGCTTCATGTGATGTTAACTCTTAATTAGGGTTTCTCATGGAATCACCCTCAACTAGGGTTTCTCATGGAATCACCCTCAACTAGGGTTTCCACCTTAGTCACCCACAATTTGGGTTTACTATGCATCTCCATTAGGATTTCATTCAATTGTCCATAATTAGAGATTCACTATTCATCCCAATTAGGGTTTTACATCTCATTTCCCTAAATTGGAGTTTCACACATCACTAACCTGACTTAGGGTTACATCCTCACCCTGGATTAGGGTTACATTTAGAATTGCCCTCAATTAGGGTTAGAACCCAAAAGCTCTGTCAATTAGGGTTTATATTCATGATTAGGGTTTCATGATCTCTCTTCTTAAGGATCATACCCTTAATCATCACATGAATCATATTCATGTATGAATTCATGTTAACATCATCTCAAATTGATTAGGTCATATCAACCCTTCAATCAAGAGCATACCACTATGATTAACGTAGTGTATCAAGTCATTGGTCCAATAAGCAATTAGGGATTCATTCCTTAATTGGTACTAGTCCCCTAGGTACTGTTAGGGTTTCAACCTTTGTACCTTCTTTGTTTATCATTACTAATCATCATTGGGTCAATGGATCATTAATCATCTTAATTCTCAAGAGATTCAATCACATTGGACCTCCATTACATAAAGCATCCAATTGAATTAGGGTTTCCAATGTTGATTGATTCCTTCAATCATTGGATTCATGGAACCAGTCATCAATTGGACCTACCCTCATACTTCAGTTGAGTTTAATAGGTCAACCTTCAACTTATTTGACTCTCAATTGACCCTCAATTGATCATCAATTAGGGTTTGATTCAATTGAATTAGGGTTTAGAATCGATGATTCAACAACACTAATCAATGTAAGACTAGTTGCTTTGAAACCATTGAACCATCATCCAAATTGGGTATGACCTTACCCCAAACGGTCTTGAGGTCGTTTGGATGACCTCCAAACGGTCTTGAGACCGTTTTCCCATCATATCACTCAAATCTAAGCAATCCAATTAGGGTTTGGTTCATTGGATTGATCACCAAATCAGCATTACATTGTTTAACAGCTTGGTACCTTTAGACCTTCAAACACCTAATCATACTCAACCCTAGACCTCCAAACGGTCTTGGGTGACCACCAAACGGTCTTGAGACCGTTTGGATGAGCTCCAAACGGTCTTGAGACCGTTTGCCCATCCAACCTTTGGACTCTAGTGAAAATTCATCATGGATTGGTCTATCGAGTTGATCAACAAATCAGCACTACATTGCAATATGATTAGTACCTTTGGACCTTCAATTGGTCAACTATACTTGACCCCAGACCTCCAAACGGTCTTGGGGTGATCCCCAAACGGTCTTGAGACCGTTTGGGTGTTCCCCAAACGGTCTTGAAACCGTTTGGGCTAATCAACCCAAAATCTCTAATTAACTCATTGGAATTTCAGCACTGTTTTCAATTAGGGTTTGCCTAATTGATTAGCCTTCAACTCATGATTCTTTTGGATTTAACCCCTAAAATTTGGCGGGTCATTAACCCACATCATTAGGAACAGGAATCTCAAACGGTCCACGCTTGGTCAACTCCACCAAACGGTCTTGAAACCGTTTTCCCAAAAAGGTCAAGTTAATCAGGTTGAAAATCAGCACTTAATCCAATTAGGTTTTCTTAATTGATTAGGCTTCAACTCACGATTCCTTTGGAGTTAACCCCTCAAATTTGGAGGGTTATTAACCAACATCATTAGGAACAGGAATATCAAACGGTCAACGCTTGGTCAACTCCACCAAACGGTCTTGAAACCGTTTTCCCAAACAGGTCAAGTTAATCAGGTTGAAAATAAGCATTTAATTCTATTTGATTTGCCTAATTGATTGGCCTTCAACTCACGATACCTTTGGAGTTAACCCCTCAAATTTGGAGTTTCATTAGTATACATAATTAGGATCAAGATTCCCAAACGGTCAATGCTTGGTCATCCATCGCAAACGGTCTTGAAACCGTTTGCCCTTAAACGGTTTGCTGAAACCGCATAGCCAATCAAATTAAAACGATTTGGGGTAGCTATCAAAACCATTTGGCTTGGAAATTTTCTTTGGATAATCATTTAGGATGATGTCATCATCCCCTTCCTTCGAACAGCCAAGAACAGCAACCGTTCTTGATGGAAATTGCAGCAAGAAACAAGAGTGCATCAAATTGAAGAAATCAATCAACAAAGCATAGAGAATTGATGCAATAGCAATGTTTAAGGGTTTAAGTTATAAAACCCGCCTCCAATTGAGCTCCAAAGCTCCAAGCTCACGCCATTAATGGTGGATGAAGCTCTTGCAACTCCCCCTAGGCTCGTCCTCAAGATTTTGATTGCAAAAGTTGGCTAGGGTTGAAGAGGAGATCGAAATAAGAAGGAATCCATAATTTATTTTCGATTTCCACCATGAAATCATGGAGAACAAAGGTCAAGGGCTTACCCACAGGTTGAGGACGTTCTCCCTGCTCCTCCCTAGCTTCTTGGTCTGTTTTGCAAGCAAGGGGAAGAAGAAAATCCGAAAAAGGCCTTGGTTTGGGCTTGGAAATGGCACTTTTATAAAGAAATTGATGAGAGAGAATATGCCTTATAAAAATCCAATTAATCCAAAAATTATGGCCGCCTCTTCCCCCTCAACTCCATGGATACGATGCATATCCCTTTGACTTTAATTCTCCTTCATTATCCTCAATTTAAAGAAAAGCAAATTAAGCACCTTAATGCTTATTATATAATATCCCACATGTGAGTGGATATTATTTTTCTTTATAAAAAGGTGAGTGGAATTTCACCTACTTAAGATATTTTCGTTCGTTATCTTGTTAAACGAAAGTCCATCCTTATTCAAAATCAACCCAAAACATTTTGGTTGAAATCCCTTCAATTATTTTTATTCATTTTTGCCCTAAATCGAATTAGGGTTTCAATTAGGCATTATTCTTGATTATTTTAATGTCAAGATTCTCTCTCCTACAACTTAATTCAAATGAGGAGTCCCTCTCATTTTATTTGCTCTACATGATGCCAAGAAATATTAAGGACCATATTGAAGTGATAATTTGCATATTGAACCCTAGATTTTGGGTAAATTGCACTTTACTCCAAAACTAGGTTTTAATGCACAACATTGTCCAACAAGCTCTATCTTGGTGTCCAGGCTTGGGAAAACCATACCACTACATTATATTCATTCTTATGATATCACAACATCAGAGTAACATCTTATCATGTGCAATTTGCAAGTTAACCCCTCAACTTGGGTAATTTGCACTTTAGTCCAAAATAAGCAAACATTGCTTCAACATTATTCAAAAAGGACTGAAATTGAAATATAAGTTCCTCAAGAGCCTTAATTACCTTTCACAAGATAAGTACACACATATAATCAACTTTCTTAATCAAAACACCTAGGGTTAAAGCATAACCCAGGTCAGGGATGTTACAAATTATAAACCCCTAACAAGGATTTCGTCCCCGAAATCCCAGATAAAGGGAAAAGATATTATTCATTCCTCATATCATCATGTCTTTTCATAACACCTCATTGTTATGAAGACATCATAGAACTTTTATTAGCACGAAGTTCCTTCCCACAATATTCTCATAGAGCCAATTGAGAACTTATCTTAAAGACATATTTAGTTGTTATGTTTATGCAAAGCATAAACCCCTAACATATGATGTACATATCATTTTATATAACCAGACTGATTTCGTAGTTGACCACTCCAGGTAGCCAATCTAAATCATCTGATAATTCTCAGATACTAGAATCTCTTACCTGGGTATCAGTCACATGTGTTGAATACACATCATATTCTCATCTTTCTTTTATCATATTTACAACTTTATAGAATAGGGATCACCTCCCTTGTTCTATTTCTCATCATATGAGGGTCATACTTTTACTTCCTCATATACACATACTGATCTGAATTCCTATCAGATCCTTCTTTCTTGTTCTTAAGATATGATACATTTATCCATATCATATTTCCAATTTCATGATACTCATTAGATTGTATCAGAATGATTACTTGATCAGGGCAATCAAAAAGATATCAATCTAAGAGTTTCCATACTCACTTTATCATCAATAGTTGTACACCTGATTAGGGTTTACAAGTACTGAGATCAAGTAGTATGCACTTACATGCTATCATATTCCTTTCTTTTCATATTACCATAACATAAGATTTAACATCCCTGGATTTTATCCAGGCATCTCTTCTATACCTCTTCCTCTTTCATGGAGGTAAGATCAATATAGAGCATTTAAAAGAATATTGAATAGAATTCAAATTATAGTTCTCATCATTTCTTCCCTATATAGCAACCAATAGGGAAAACAAAATCAACAATCTTTTTTTTTAATAACAAAAAGGGTTTAGTGTACTCAACATGTACACATTTATAACATACCTTGTACTCATATCATGGTCTTACTAGTCTTATTACTGAAGTAAAAACTAAGCCATAGAATCTTACAGGTGAAAGGTTAAGACCTTTGCACTTACTTAGTGGCTACTTCCCTGGTACACTAGGCCTTTATTGCACTATTAGTACCAAAAACTTGGCTTTTTAAAACCATTAGGCAAATGTCTCTAGAATTATAGAGACCATTCCCTACTTCTCAGCTTATTGCCCCTTCTTGGGCACTACCATCACATATTTATTTTCCCTTGTTCCAACATGACTAAGTCATTTAGGAACTCATTTAAAGCTCAAGCTTTCTGTATTAAGGACTGATAACCTATGTTGTAAGCCTAGCATCCAGTCCACTCATATGCATTACTGTTGCCCTAATCTTCCCAACAAGAGCATGATCATAGGATTCTCTATCCTGATCAGGTCTTAATGGGGATTCTCAGGCACTCATTTTATTCTTGCATGATCCCTTGCACCTCTTCTTGGTGCAACAACATTGCCCTAAGCAATGTGTTCATTGTTCTCTCCAGTCATTTTAAACTTTACCCTTTCTTTGCACAAGCAGAAATCATTATAGGGTATATTGGAGGACACTAACACAGACTCAACAACTTAGTCCTATGTCTCTGTAGACTCAACGAACCTAGAGCTCTGATACCACAATTGTAACGACCGTCTCGCGAAAACATGATTAACTAAGCGGAAGCAATCACTAACAGCGGATTACCAAAAAATCACTAAAAATTAAAACTTTTTGCAAAGAGATCCACACATTGGAAATCTTTCTCTTAAAGAGCTAAAGTATAACATTTACATTCTGTTTCAAAGATACATATCATGCATCATCTCTTTCTGAGAATTACAAGCATCAGCTGTCCTATCAAGCTAAGCACAGGCAGTATAAAAATCTCGAGGCACTGGGCCAAAAATCTCGAAATCACTAACTACTACTCCAAGGACCTGAGAGTACAGAGACGACACATAGGACTACTATCTATATGACTTGACAGTCAGTGCCTCCACCTGAGATCTCACTGTTGTCCAAGCTGTTGCTTTCCTTTTCCTACAAAAGAGTATCTGCCTCTTTCTCCGCGTCCACCTAAAAATGTTGGATACCACGGGGGTGAGACAATTGTAAATTTCCCCTGCGAGAGATATAACTCTCTGCCAGAAACATTATTATTGCATTTTAAGAAGATAAATATAGGCAGATGATAAGCAGTTTAAAGCATTCTCTTAATAAGGAATAGGAAGAACATGTATATCATTTATCCTCCATATTATACCATCATGTCAAACTTCTCTTGTGACACTCATTATCTTGATATGTCACCCATGAGACATTCTTGTTTCAACTTATTGGCCTTAGTCAGTCTGCTAAACAGATAAGGAATTACATCTACCATGTACTCATATATCATTAATATAGGCATTGGGTTATTACCAATCTTGTGTCATCATTACAGGCATTCAGCCTCTGCCAAGTATTGGACTCTTCCAAACCTGATTACACTGCTAGGCATTGGTCTTTAACCAACCCTGATTACAGGCATTACACCTCTGCCAGGTATTGGATTTCTCCAAACCTGATTACACAGCCAGGCATTGGACTCTAACCAACCCTGATTACACAGCCAGGCATTGGACTTTAACCAATCCTGATTACACAGTCAGGCATTGGACTTTAACCAATCCTGATTACACAGCCACGCATTGGACTTTAACCAATCCTGATTACACAGCCAGGCATTGGACTTTAACCAATCCTGATTACACAGCCAGGCATTGGACTTTAACCAATCCTGATTACACGGCCAGGCATTGGACTTTAACCAATCATGATTACACAGCCAGGCATTGGACTTTAACCAATCCTGATTACACCGCCAGGCATTGGACTTTAACCAACCCTGATTACAGGCATTGAGCCTCTACCAGGTATTGGACTTTAACCAAACCTGATTACACCGCCAGGCATTGGTCTGTAACCAATCCTGATTACACAGTTCATGGAATTTAATTCCTTTAACTCATCATTGATCATCACATACTACTTTCTTAAGTTACCAGCTTATCTTGGATTAATGTATTTCCCATCTTAATCCTTTCATCCACTAACATATCACTCTTACCATAAAGTGCATAGGTTACACATAATAATGGTCCAACTATCTTTAATGATATGGACTCATCTCAGATTAAGGCATTGCTTACAATAAGCTTGTTTATAATCAACCACATTAAATGTTTCACCTTTATAAGGCCATTCCTTCTATCTCATCATTATGGTTTCCTTATACCCTTATTTAAAATTAGAATTATAATTCATTATCATATTGCCCAAGATTAGGGCTTTATGTATTATGACTCCACATTAGAGTCTCACATACCTTCACCCTTCTTAGGGCCTCTCATCACCACATAGCATTAGAGCTTCATGTGATGTTAACTCTTAATTAGGGTTTCTCATGGAATCACCCTCAACTAGGGTTTCTCATGGAATCACCCTCAACTAGGGTTTCCACCTTAGTCACCCACAATTTGGGTTTACTATGCATCTCCATTAGGATTTCATTCAATTGTCCATAATTAGAGATTCACTATTCATCCCAATTAGGGTTTTACATCTCATTTCCCTAAATTGGAGTTTCACACATCACTACCCTAACTTAGGGTTACATCCTCACCCTGGATTAGGGTTACATTTAGAATTGCCCTCAATTAGGGTTAGAACCCAAAAGCCCTGTCAATTAGGGTTTATATTCATGATTAGGGTTTCATGATCTCTCTTCTTAAGGATCATACCCTTAATCATCACATGAATCATATTCATGTATAAATTCATGTTAACATCATCTCAAATTGATTAGGTCATATCAACCCTTCAATCAAGAGCATACCACTATGATTAACGTAGTGTATCAAGTCATTGGTCCAATAAGCAATTAGGGATTCATTCCTTAATTGGTACTAGTCCCTTAGGTACTGTTAGGGTTTCAACCTTTGTACCTTCTTTGTTTATCATTACTAATCATCATTGGGTCAATGGATCATTAATCATCTTAATTCTCAAGAGATTCAATCACATTGGACCTCCATTACATAAAGCATCCAATTGAATTAGGGTTTCCAATGTTGATTCCTTCAATCATTGGATTCATGGAACCAGTCATCAATTGGACCTACCCTCATACTTCAATTGAGTTTAATAGGTCAACCTTCAACTGATTTGACTCTCAATTTACCCTCAATTGATCATCAATTAGGGTTTGATTCAATTGAATTAGGGTTTGGAACCGATGATTCAACAACACTAATCAATGTAAGACTAGTTGCTTTGAAACCATTGAACCATCATCCAAATTGGGTATGACCTCACCCCAAACGGTCTTGAGGTTGTTTGGATGACCTCCAAACGGTCTTGAGACCGTTTGCCCATCATATCACTAAAATCTAAGCAATCCAATTTGGGTTTGGTTCATTGGATTGATCACCAAATCAGCATTACATTGTTTAACAACTTGGTACCTTTAGACCTTCAAACACCTAATCATACTCAACCCTAGACCTCCAAACGGTCTTGGGTGACCACCAAACGGTCTTGAGACCGTTTGGATGAGCTCCAAATGGTCTTGAGACCGTTTGCCCATCCAACCTTTGGACTATAGTGAAAATTCATCATGGATTGGTCTATCGAGTTGATCAACAAATCAGCACTACATTGCAATATGATTAGTACCTTTGGACCTTCAATTGGTCAACTATACTTGACCCCAGACCTCCAAACGGTCTTGGGGTGATCCCCAAACGGTCTTGAGACCGTTTGGGTGATCCCCAAACGGTCTTGAAACCGTTTGGGCTAATCAACCCAAAATCTCTAATTAACTCATTGGAATTTCAGCACTGTTTTCAATTAGGGTTTGCCTAATTGATTAGCCTTCAACTCATGATTCTTTTGGATTTAACCCCTAAAATTTGAAGGGTCATTAACCCACATCATTAGTAACAGGAATCTCAAACGGTCAACGCTTGGTCAACTCCACCAAACGGTCTTGAAACCGTTTGCCAAAAAAGGTCAAGTTAATCAGGTTGAAAATCAGCACTTAATCCAATTAGGTTTTCCTAATTGATTAGGCTTCAACTAACGATTCCTTTGGAGTTAACCCCTAAAATTTGGAGGGTTATTAACCAACATCATTAGGAAAAGGAATATCAAACGTTCAACGCTTAGTAAACTCCACCAAACGGTATTGAAACCGTTTTCCCAAACAGGTCCAGTTAATCAGGTTGAAAATAAGCATTTAATTCAATTTGATTTTCCTAATTGATTGGACTTCAACTCACGATTACTTTGGAGTTAACCCCTCAAATTTGGAGGTTCATTAGTCTACATATGTAGGATCAAGATTCCCAAACGGTCAATGCTTGGTCATCCATCTCAAATGGTCTTGAAACCGTTTGCTCCAAAACGGTTTCAAACCGTTTGCCCTTAAACGGTTTGCTGAAACCGCATAGCCAATCAAATTCAAACGATTTGGGGTAGCTATCAAAACCATTTGGCTTGGAAATGTTCTTTGGATAATCATCTAGGATGATGTCATCATCCCCTTCCTTTGAACAACCAAGAGCAGCAACCGTTCTTGATGGAAATTGCAGCAAGAAACAAGAGTGCATCAAATTGAAGAAATCAATCAACAAAGCATAGAGAATTGATGCAATAGCAATGTTTAAGGGTTTAAGTTATAAAACCCGCCTCCAATTGAGATCCAAAGATCCAAGCTCACGCCATTAATGGTGGATGAATCTATTGCAACTCTCCCTAGGCTCGTCCTCAAGCTTTTGATTGCAAAAGTTGGCTAGGGTTGAAGAGGAGATCGAAATAAGAAGGAATCCATAATTTATTTTCGATTTTCACCATGAAATCATGGAGAACGAAGGTCAAGGGCTTACCCACAGGTTGGGGACGTTCTCCCTGCTCCTCCCTAGCTTCTTGGTCGGTTTTGCAAGCAAGGGGAAGAAGAAAATCCGAAAAAGGCCTTGGTTTGGGCTTGGAAATGGCACTTTTATAAAGAAATTGATGAGAGAGAATATGCCTTATAAAAATCCAATTAATCCAAAAATTATGGCCTCCTCTTCCCCCTCAACTCCATGGATACGAGGCATATCCCTTTGCCTTTAATTCTCCTTCATTATCCTCAATTTAAAGAAAAGCAAATTAAGCACCTTAATGCTTATTATATAATATCCCACATGTGAGTGGATATTACTTTTCTTTATAAAAAGGTGAGTGGAATTTCACCTACTTAAGATATTTTCGTTCCTTATCTTGTTAAAGGAACGTCCATCCTTATTCAAAATCAACCCAAAACATTTTGGTTGAAAGCCCTTCAATTATTTTTATTCATTTTTGCCCTAAATCGAATTAGGGTTTCAATTAGGCATTATTCTTGATTATTTTAATGTCAAGATTCTCTCTCCTACAAATTAATTCAAATGAGGAGTCCCTCTCATTTTATTTTCTCTACATGATGCCAAGAAACATTAAGGACCATATTGAAGTGGTAATTTGCATATTGAACCCTAGATTTTGGGTAAAATGCACTTTACTCCAAAACTAGGTTTTAATGCACAACATTGTCCAACAAGCTCTATCTTGGTGTCCAGGCTTGGGAAAACCATACCACTATATTATATTCATTCTTATGATATCACAACATTAGAGTAACATCTTATCATGTGAAATTTGCAAGTTAACCCCTCAACTTGGGTAATTTGCACTTTAGTCCAAAATAAGCAAACATTGCTTCAACATTATTCAAAAAGGACTAAAATTGAAATATAAGTTCCTCAAGAGCCTTAATTACCTTTCACAAGATAAGTACACGCATATAATCAAATTTCTTAATCAAAAAACCTAGGGTTAATGCATAACCCAGGTCAGGGATGTTACATAAAATATGTCCAGTCGTGTAGCATATCTGCTTAAGGATCGAATACGAGAAACATTGTTTGATGTGCAATATAGTTATACATCTTAGTGGATAGATGTTATTTATGTTTCTTTAAATTCCTTGCAAAGCAGATAGATGATTTATAACTCTACCATGGGTAGATGCAATGTTCTCCTTAAGAAAGGAGATTATCTTATTCTGTTCATACAATGATTAATAATGCATGTTAATATAAAAGAACCTCTGTTCAATTTATTAATGCTTAATCTGGTATAATAATATTGTCGGTAGAGAGTTATATCTCTCGTTGGGACAATTGTCTCACCACGTGGGATCCACATTTTTCTTTTAGGTGGACGTGCATGAGGTGGCGAAGATCTTTCTACAGTAGAGGAACAACAGTTGAGGTAGCAGTGACAGCTCAGGTTGAGTGTACTGTCTGTCGTGTCTTGTAGATAGAAGTCCCATGTGTCGTCTCTGTACTCTCAGGTCCTTGGATTTAGTACGTGTTGAGTTTTATGAACAATCTGAGATTTTTGGCTTGTATGCCTCTTGGTTTGATGTTTATTTATGTATATGTTTTGAGAAAGCAACTATTATATGTAACCCTCAACATAAAGATGTACAAGGTATGTACAATGTGAACAATGATGTATATAAGGTTTTGGATCTTTTAGTAAGAGTTTTCCTAGAAATGGATCTCTTTGTAAAATGGTTTTAATTTTTAGTGATTTTTGTTAATCCGTTGTTTATGTTTAATTCTTCTTAATTGTAACGATTTGTTTGTCAGTTTGGCGACGGTCATCACACCAGTAGTTTGATTAGAGCATAAATAGGTAGACCAGTAGAGGGAGCGACATGTTGGTTGAGCCTCTCGAGCATACACTCCTCAAGAAGAAGTTGCATGTTTGACCTACCAATATAAAACTACAGAATTGTGACTTACACATCCCACTCAGAATGTGGATTAGTGGTTACATGTCTAATTAATTCCCATCCTTGACGGATAAGAGAAGCCTGCAATCTTTTCACATCTTGGCTCCGTCAAGTAAAAATGGATAGTCTACAATTACTAACAACTGCAATCTCATATATGTGAACCTATTCCATAGTTCACATTGTATATTTTGTTTACAATATCATGCTTTGTTGTTATCGACATGCAATGTGATGTGTACACCCAACATGTCCACAGATTTCTTGTGATCACAATGTATTTCTTAATCCATTTAAGCTTTATCTTTAATAAAATAAAACATGGGAGAAACATACGATCCGTCACAATTGATTTAAGTCTCAATATCCCAGTATATATCTAGCGAACTGTGTGATTCAATTAGTCCAAAATGATCATTTTATATCCTTTCTCCCTTCACTCAGCATCCTTCACACTGCTCACTTCTTTGAAATATTCTTAAATCTTAACTATGGTGGTACATAGATCTACTATAATACAATTATCACATCTGAATTGGAGGACTGTTATCACATCTGAATTGGGTGACTGGGCCAAAGAGCACATCCCAATGTATGTCCACCCATTAAGCCCTTGTTGGTCGGGGAGTTGTTATGAAAGGAACACTTGATTACCCATTAAGCCCTTTTTCATCATGGAGGTGTTATGCAAGAAGCACCTAACTGAGAAGTTGGAGATGGACGTCGGCCTACCAGTAGGAAGACTCGTCATCCAAATGACTCATGCAAGTCGAGATGGGGATATAAGAGGAAGAACAATGATCTTTCTAAATAGAACATATCCAAAACCAAGAATACAACCCAAATTGATGAGCAGTTACCTACACAAGCCAACTTTGAGGGATGAAATGTCCAATGGATGAGAAATCAGCAGTTGTCTTTTGATTTTTCTCTACAACCAGCACTGAGAGATGATGGATCTAGGGCTCTAGAGGGGGGTGAATAGAGCTTCAAAATTCTCACAAGATAAGTTAGACCTTCAAATTATATCAATCAAAACGAATATCTTTAGAGCAATTTGAAGTCATAACTAAGCACGCATAGCAAGGATGAGAGAAATTGAAACATGCACTTGGACAAGGTAGTTTAGAATGGTTCCACTCTCCAAACTAGGAGAGAGTCAATCCACTACGTAGAGAGGTCAACCTCTAGGACTTTGCAATCTGTGTATACTTATATTCATTCATAAGATATACAAGGAGACCACCATACATCCAAGGACTTACCTATTCGAGACAAGAGTCTTCCACCTACACAAGGACTTACCTACTTGATCAAGATGTCTTCAGCCTTCAACACGGACTTACCCACACTTGCATCAAGTCTTTGGCCTTGAAGGAATTTGCCCATTCTTCTTGAATCTTGGCCTTGCCCTTCTCCTTCACCTAGAGAAGGTCTTCACCTCTTCTTCAACCTGGAAGAAGAACAATAACAACTTCACCTTCACTCAGAATAGCTTGATTCAACCTTTTCTCTTTGAGAAAGGGGGTAGGAAAGATGGAATGGAATGAGAGCTTTATAAGCACATAGAGGTATCTCTCTTACAACTGGCCTAACTCACTCATAATCATGAAATTCTTTGTAAATGAGAGAGAGAAATGGGCTCAAGGAGTTGCAACACACTCAGCTATAGCAAGGACATAGAATAGCATGAATGAGTAAACTTGGTATGAACTCCAAGAGGTCTTATTTATAGATGGGGTGTCCCCTTGAGTGTGGGATCACTTAACGGAAAAATATAGTTGTTTTCCAAGTTCCAACAGATCTATTCTCACTCAAAACAACTCTCCAGTAGTTAAAATAACTTTTTTTACATTTTCTGTATAGTATATTTGGTCGAGTTTTAATAAAGATAACTCAACCAATCCACTAAGTGACGAAGTCAAATTTCAAACTATCGGTCTAGTTTGTTCTGGGAAACTCGACTGATAAGTCAAAATTAGTTTTTCTTAGTTGATCGATTGGTTGAGTTCGGTGAGTGTGTAACTTGACCGATTCATCATCTTCAGAAAATCCATCACTGGATCAGTCAAGTTTCTAACTCGACTGATAAACAACATGTAACACATTTTCTAATTAGACTTTTAATTGACCAAACGTTGGAATTAAGTGTCTCTTATTTGTTCTCATCTTAATTGCAAGTCATGTCATCAATACAAGTGATTACAAAATTAATCTAAAGTCATTTGGAGTGATTTCCCAAAACGTGCACTTGCATTACTTTTGACTTGAACTTGAACAAGCTAGGGATTGTGTAATTTGATCCTTTACATGTACCTAAAGTCTGAAATCAATCTTGAACAAACATATTAGATACATAGGAATGGAATGTTTGAGTCATTATCAAAATATGGGCAATGTATAACTCTCAAGTCAACATTCTCCCCCTTTTTGACAACGACAAACCATTCCTCAATCATATTGAAAAGGATATGTAAAGTTATACCTTTTCCTTGTGAATTGTAGAGGGATTCATGATTTGAACAATGTGAATTGCTCTCCCTCAATCTATTCTTACTCTTACCTAAATAGTTTGTCTATCTACACAAAGCAATTATGACATATATACTATATGGTCCTTTAGCAAGTCACATGATGAAGCATATAATGAATAAGAAAAGGATCACATAGATAATAAAATAAATATGGTTTAGCTTCAAAACATTGAACTTCTCTCCCCCTTTTGACATTATCAAAAAGGAAGGGGTAGAAGAGCATAGAAACAAGTCTTTTCCAAGCACAACCAAACATACATCCACAACATGCAACATGCAATCTCGAAGCATACACTAAATAGAGATGAGAGAAACAAGCAATCTAAGTCACAATCAAAATATGGTAAACAAGGAACCAACTCATGAGATATAGTAAATCAAAGAGTAAGTGTACATATGATTAAGATTACATAATCGAGAGCATGTTCTTAGAAACAACTACAAGCCAAAATGATGAAAATATGATGATAAATAGTACAAATCAGAAAATGTACCCAAATGTTTTTAGTACAAAATATCCTAGAAAGAGATATATGACAACATCTAGACTAAAAAATAAAAAAATCTAAACATCTAGGTCATCTATGTCCACATCATCAACATCAGCATCTGAGGCCTTTGGCTCATAGTCGTCATCTCTGACTGAAGGTGAAGCAACATCACCTTCCTCACTAGAGTCACCAGCAAAGCCATCATTAGAACCATCATCACCATCATCATCCTCAGAAGCCTCCTCATCAGTAGCAAAAGCTTCCACATCAGCCTGATCTGGCATCCCTCATCAGCAGAGGAACTGATACCACAACCAGGCCAACAGGCATTCTGATCAGCCCAAGACATGCCAAGAGCATGGAGCTCATTGGCCTGTGGGAAAGAGGGAGAAGAAGTACCAAGGCCAGCAAGTAGGGTGGCTAAAGGGCCAGAAGGAAGAGGCATCACTCTAGGGGTAGATCCACCAACAGCAGAGGGTGTAGCAGCAGAAGCAGCCGGTAAAGGGGTGGGGTAAAAGTGATCATATGCATAGGATGCGTAGTCACCTCCTGGGTAGGGTTGGTAGGCAGGATAAGAGTGTGTACATGATAGGTTCATGTTGGACATGATGGAACAGAGATTCTAATGCATGTAATCCTAAACCTGAAGGTTATACATATGTTGATGTATCATGTAGACCATGAGGGTTTCATTTGATTCATGGAACGAGGCACGGGTAGGTCGGGAAGGCTGAGGTGGTGGAGTTGCATAGCTGGATGTGGAGGTAGAGGGTCTGAGTGTGGTAGAGGAAGGTTTAGGCACAAACTTTTAAAGTGTGGTCTCACTGATGCAAACTCCTTTCCAGACGGGTTTGTAGTGAAGGTCATGGAAAATAGATTTTCCAGTGGAAACTTGAAAAAGACCACAAATCAGGATTGGGTAGAGTGGGTGGGTGCCACAGTGTTCTTTCTAGAGTCAAAATAGGTCATGTGGTGAAAAACATAACGAGACCACTTGACTCCAATGTTCTTCAAGAGACAAAACATAATCACCACAGTGTTTTTGCAATTTAAGTGTGATTTTTCTTTGGATAAACATTGCAGTTAACAACTAGGGTGAGTATGTGGTTCTTGAGGTCCAAGGCAGAGGAGTGAAGGGTACACTTCTTCCGATAGGGAAACTGAGGCTTCTTCAAGTATTTATGAATTTCAGGAAGAGTGAGATCATATTGCTTGTAGAAGGCCTCAGGGTCAACTAGGTTGAAATTCTCGGGGTAGTCCTTCCTCCAAGTGTAAGTCACCTCAGTACCCAAGAAAAAGATGTTCAGGGTATCCTCGGAGACTTGGAATTTCTTCCCGGTGATCATGGAAGTGGACTACTTGAGCATTAGGCAGGGGTACGAGTGTGTCATAATTCCATTGCAAGTTAGCATAGAATTCATGAATGGCTTCCGTGCTTGTGATGGAATTGTTTTAGCACGTGCATTCGACACACAAGGTAGAGAGGTGATGATCGTATAGCAACTCGGCTACTTGATCGATGACCCTTTGTCTACGTGGGGTTGACTAAAAAAGGGCACAAAATAGAAAGGGGTTCCCAGGAAGGAGCTTTGTGTACCTATTGAGAACCTCATTTGAGACAAAAAAAGGTTTCATCAAAAGGTATTGGACGCGAGTTGGAAGAGGAAGACGGTTCTCCAGCTGGGGCGGATCTCTTTCTCCTATTTGATGCCATGGAGATGAAATGAGAAGGATTGAGAGAGCAAAAATGATTGAAACACCACCACAATCTATCAACACACCTAGGGTTGATGGGAAAGAGGTCAAGGAAGGTCGATCTAGGTCAAACTAGGGCTAGGGAGGGGAAGATCGGGGCTAGGGTTGAGAGCTTGAGGGAGCTAGAGGTTGGATCAGTCGATTTTTCTCTAGTTGAGAGGGAGAAAAGTCAGCCGAATCTAAATTATGTTTGCTCCAGCCCGGCCATCAGTCGAGTTCTGAGACTCGTAAACTCGACCAATCAGATATTTAAAAAAGCTCTCAGCCACTAATCGGTCGAGTTGGCAACTCGACCGATGGTCCACCTGGACCAACTGTAGAAATCTTAATTTCTAGCCATTAGAGTGCTAATTAAATTTATTTTTCAAGTCCATTTTTCATTTTAAACATACTTAGGCACATATCACTCATCATTGGATAATATTTTGTGATAAAACCAGTGTTTGCAAAAAAATATCCCAAAAAAGAGAAAAACAAGGCAAAAAGAATATGAAAAGTGATTTTTAGCATATTAGCAAGCAAGGATGATCAAAACATAAGCAAAGAATATAGGATAGATGAAAACTAGATAGAAGGCATATCAGATTAATTCAAATTAGTTATGAGTAGTTTAAATATAATAAAGTTAAATTGCTCTCTAGCTAGGGTTTTAGTGAAAATTTCCACCAATTGATTTTTCGTGTCCACATGGATGATATAGATATCCTTTTTGGCAATGTGATCATGAAGAAAATTATGGCAAACCTCTATATACTTATCTCTACTATGCAAGATAGGATTATATGACAAGTTAATTGCACTAGTATTATCAAAATAGATAGGAGAAGCATCGAAATGAATGTTAAAGTCTTGGAGTATTTTCTTCATCCATAGAACCTGAGCACAACAACTCCCAGCTGTAATGTATTCAGCCTCAGTAGTTGATAATGCCATTGTGCTCTATTTCTTGGAAAACCAAGACACCATGCATGGTCCTAGGAGAAAACAAGTGCCACTTGTGCACTTTATATAAATCAGGCATCCTGCATAATCCGCATCACTATAAGTCGTGAGAGTAAAGTCCCTTGACTTGGGATACCATAGAAAAAAAATTGGAGTTTTGGCTAAGTACCTTAAAATCCTCTTAACCATTATAAGATGTGATTTCTTAGGATTCGATTGAAAGCGAGCACGCAAGCCAACACTAAACATTATGTTAGGTCTATAGGCAGTTAAGTAAAGTAAAGTTCCAATCATACCTCTATAGAGCTTCTCATCTACCTTATCACCTTCTTCATCTTTATCAAGTTTGGCAGTGTTTGACATGGGTGTGTCCATCGGCTTGGTATTCTCCATCCCAAAGCGCTTAAGTAGCTCACTTGTGTACTTGCCTTGGTTGATGAAGTTCCCATCTTTAGTTTGCTGGATTTGAAAGACGTGGAAGAATATGAGCTCACCCATCATACTCATCTCAAATTCACTCTGCATAAGATCACTAAATTCTTTGCAAAGATCAAGGTTAGTTCTATCAAAAATGATATCATGAACATATATTTGAATGATAAGAAAATTGTTAGAAGTGTGCTTTAGAAACAAGGTAGAATCTACTTTGCCCATGATATACCCATGATCAAACAAAAAGTTCTTTAATTTCTCATACCAAGCTCTAGGTGCTTGTTTGAGTCCATAGATAGCTTTTTGCACAAATAAACATGGTTAGGTAAACTATCATGTTCAAAGCCTGGGGGTTGTGCAACATACACTTCCTCTTCAATTGTTCCATTAAAAAATGCACTTTTAACATCCATTTGATAAAGAAGAAAGTTTTTCTAGCTAGCAAAAGCAAGAAACATATAAATGGACTCAAGTCTATCTACATGTGCATATGTTTCATTAAAATATATACCTTCCTGCTGATTGTAGCCTTGAGCCCCTAACCTTGCTTTGTTCCTTATCACTTTGCCACTTTCATCTAGCTTGTCATGGTAAACCCACTTGGTGCCAATGATCTTTCTATCACTTGGTCTTGGCACTAGGTTTCAAACATTATTCTTTTCAAATTACTCCAATTCTTCTTGCATGGCTAGGATCCATTCATCATCCCTAAGAGCTTCTTTAACGTTCTTTGGCTCAATTTGTGAGATAAAGGCATTGTTGACTTGTTCTTTATTGAATGTAGATCACATCTTCACTCTTTCAAATGGATCACCTAAAATCATCTATTTTGGTTGATTCTTTGCAAATCAGGGAGTTGAATCCTTCTTCTCTTTATCTTTCTATTCTTCTTGAATGATCACCTCTTTTCCCTTTTGGGTGATGTTGAGTTCTTTTAGAATAGAAATTACCTCACCTGCAATATCATTATTTGGAACGATATCTTTAGGAATAGAGGGGTTAGTCTCAATAAACTTAACATTTATAGATTCTTCTACTTTAGCAAGATCAACATTAAACACTCTATAAGCCTTGCTAGTAGTGCTATAACAGAGAAAGAAAGCCTTGTAAGATTTCAGATCAAACTTGTCGAGAGAATTTTTCGTATTCAAAACAAAACAAGGACATCCTGAAAATATAGAAATACTCTATGGAAGGCTTTCTACCACGCCATATCTCATAGGGGGTTTTATTTAAAGAAGCATGTGTAAAAACCCAGTTTTGCACAAAATATGAGGTACTAACAGCTTCGGCCCAAAACTTCTTTAGAGTGTCATACTCCAAAAGCATGGTCGTAGCCATCTCATGTAGTGACCTATTCTTCCTCTCTACAACCCCATTTTGTTGAGGTGTTCGAGGTGAAGAGAAGTTATGTGCATAGCTAAATTCTTCACAAAAATGTTCAAAAAGATCATTTTCAAATTACTCCCCCGATGATCACTATGGATGGAAACAATTTGGCAAGAAGCTTCATTCTTAATGTGTTTGCAAAAACTAGAGAAAACATCAAGTGTATCACTCTTGTAAATGAGAAATAAGGTCTAATTATATCTCGATAAATCATCGACAATAAAAGTCAATACTTGGAACCACGAAGTGATTGAGTTCTCATTGCTCCAAATAGATCAGTGTAAAGAAGTTCAAGAGCTCTCTTGGTACTAAGGACTCCTTTGGATTTGAAGGAGGACGTAGTTTGTCTTCCTTGGATACAAGGATGGCATTCCTCATACTTTATAAAATCCAATTTGGGAAGTTCCTTAACCAAATCTTTTTTTCTCAACTTCTTCAACTGATGCATATTTACCTGAACAAGCCGACGATGCCAAAGAGAAATATCATTCAAATTGACTACTAGGCATCTACCAACAACATGATTAATAGATTCAAACACAATTACATAAAGATTACCACTTCTAGTTCCCTTATATATGACTTGATAGGTGAGGGAATCTAGAATCAAGCATTCAAAAGAAGTAAACAACATAAGGTAACCATTATCACATAATTGAGTTACACTTATTAAATTGTTATGTAAGCCATACACAAAAAGAACATTTTTGATACACAAGGATTAACCTACATCACCCTCACCTTTAACCTTACCTTTCTTGTTGTCCCTAAAAGTGACCAAACATCCTCTCTTCTTAGTGAAGTTGTTGAAATGGCTTATATCACCTATCATGTGCTTAGTGCAGCCACTATCAACAATCCATCTACCTTTTTCCTGCAAGAAATAAGAGTTTTGATTCCCAACTCAAACTTTGGGATCCGAAGTTGTTATGACCCACGTTTTGTTTTACCAGTAAGTACCTTGGTTAGTGCATAATTGAACTAGTTATGTTGAGTTGAGTACTTGCTTTTGTTATTAATGTTTTGAGCTTTAAGCTAGTTTTAATGTATCATTAGCTTGTTTTCTTGTCCTGAGGTTGAGGACAAGTTTGTGCTTAATCCGTTGCCGAAGAAATCACGCGAAACCGACCTACGAGTAAAAAAATATAAGCTTTTTAGTGTGCATGGACCTATGTGCAATTTTGGAAAGTTTTTGGGCATTTTACATCCGGCCCCCTGGGCGCCCTTCCTTATCCTTTCCTTCAGTTTTCCTTTATTAGTTCTGTTAACTGACTTTGGAATGAACGATAGTTCATTTCCTTCGGTTGCCGCTTGGGAAAAACAGAGAAGGAGAAAGGGAGAGAGAGCAAGCTAGAGGAGAAGCTAGGCAACCAAGCTCCTTCCTTCTCCGTTCTTCTTCGATTTCTTCATCTTCTCCAGCCAAACCAACTGGCTGCATCATCTTCTTCTTCTTCACCTTCTTCTTCCTCCTGCAGCCATGAAGAAGACGACCATGGAGATGGTCTAGGGAGCGAACGGTGCTTTCCCCTCCGTTCTTTCTTCTTGCCAACTGCTTGCTAGGTCATTCCGAAGCTATAGGAGTGATTCGGGTAAGAATCGTCCACCGAATCGACCCCAATCTTCTCTTTTATCTCTGCAATTTCCGCCCCTGCGCAGGTTGCACGGCGTGCAAATCCGTTTTGCACGGTGTGCAACATTGCAGATAGCTGATATAGGGGAAATTCCGTTTCTGCGCAGGTGCACGGCGTGCAAAGTCAGTTTGCACGGCGTGCAAAGTTACAGGAAGCGGAACGAGTTTCTTCCCAGGTGCACGGCGTGCAAAGTCAGTTTGCACGGCGTGCAAAGGTGCAGAAAGGTAGAACGGAAGTGCACGGAAGGTGCACGGCGTGCAGTCTGGGTGCACGGCGTGCGCGCTGCTGTAAAGGGCAGAATTAGGCGTGTTTGTGGACGTTTTTCGGTGTATACGAACACACCGAAGTGGGTGAGTAATAGTTCATTTAGAAATCATTATTTAACTCATTTCAAATGCTTATTTGCTTCAGTATCAGTTGATATGACTCTTAAACAGTGTAGCATGTACATTAAAGTATGTTAAGTTCATTGGAATATTGAAATGCGTGATATGAAAGAGGAAAAAGAGGAAATTCTATATTTTACAGTTGCAATGTATTATTTCTGTTTAATTGTTTACTTGTTAATCAGTTAATAGACGTAGGTGCCCTAACACCGTAGAACCCCTCGTGAGGTCTGCACCTTGGGGTGAAACGACCTACTAGTGTGTGTCTAGATGGTCGGTGACTCGTGTTCAACAATAATCCGTGCGTGTGTCACGGTGGCACGAGGGCAGAAAGGCAGTGTTCAACAATAATCCGTGCGTGTGTCACGGTGGCACTGGGAAAAGAAAAGAAAACACGGTTATCTAACACCATTCGTGCAGCGTCACGAAGGTAACCCTGTGACTCTCCGCCGATGTACTTAGGTTAAAGGAGGAGTCTAGAGTACACTCTTTTGAGAGTGCAGTGAGGCCGTGTGAGCCTGAGAGTCCTGTAGCAGACCAGGACAGCAGTCAGACTTAGCATTTCCCAGGTGTGTCGCTAAGTCTTGTACGGTGGGACCGTAGCATGGACTTGTTGCGGATCTTTATATGCAGAGTACACTGCATATATTTAGGGCATAATAATAAAATGAATAAATAATCAAGTAGGTTCACAGTAAATTTGTATAATCTGTTCATCTATCTGAATTACTGATTGATGCTTAGAAATGAGATTAATATCTGTATATCTGCTATGTCAGTAGAACTGCCCTGCTTGAACTGTATATTTGTTTATTTTAGTTTATAAATCTGACGAGTTGTTTAATGATAGCTAAGTGAAATGTTATTCACTGAGCGAGTAGGCTCATCCCTCTACTCAAAACATTTTCAGGTCAACATCAGCATCAGGAATCAGAAGGATCGTTTCACCCTAACGCTTAGTCGATAGAAGGTTTGTTGCTAGTCTAGTTAGAGGTCTCTTAGTCCATTCCCCTCGATCCTTGGGACAAGGTGTGAGTGAGAGAGAGAATGTGTACACAGATGTAAATTAATGTTATGCTTTCTTTATGTTAATCAATGTATTATGCTGTAGACCTTGCTTGTATCCTTAATCAGTTAAATAGAAAAGTTCCTGCAGTTTGCTCAGTTTTCTGATTACAGTTTAAACTTGGTTATCATTTAAATGTTTCTTTTTACTCGTTATAAAAAGGTGACGAGTAGTTGGTTATGTGTTAATCTCATCCTGTCGCGTCTTAATCTCGTGGTTTGTGGTTAATATGAGATTGGGGCGTGACAACGCTTGGTATCAGAGTGTAGGTTTGAGTACTTAGTTACTCAAGGTCAGGGGACGATAAGAGACCAATAGGATTAAGGTTTAGGTGTCTTTCTTCTATCTGTAGTTTTCTAACAGGAAATATTCTATTATATCATTGCAGATGGCAGGAAGAGGCTTTGATCGTGATGATCAGGCCGAGAGCCATGTTGGCCCTGATCCTTTGTACTTGGGTCCAGGTGGTGGTGACCACGTGGATGAAGCATTCCGGATGTACAGGATGTTTCTGGAAACCAAAGAAAAGTACAAGGCTGATAGGCGAGATTCTTCTTCTACCAGTAGTAAAGATATGATGCGATCTTATGAGCTTGTAAAGAAGCTTGGTGGCATGGAGTTTAGTGGCACTACAGATCCAGCAGAGGATGATGAATGGTTTAGACAAATAGAGAAGGTCTTTCGCCTGATGGAGCTTCCAGAAGAGAAAAAGATTAATCATGCAGTCTATCTTTTGACAGGCGATGCAGAATTGTGGTGGCGTGGTGTGGAAGAAAAGAGGAGAGGTACAGAGCTTTCCTGGCAGGATTTCTCTGAGGAGTTTCATCTCAAATTCTATCCACCCACTTTCCTTAATGAGAAAATCAGGCAGTTACAGAATATTAAGCAGGGGAACATGACAGTTACTGAGTATGAAGCGCTTTTCACACGGTTAGCTAATTTCTGTCCACAGCTTGTTCCTGACAACATAGAAAGATGCAGAAGGTTTCAGGAAGGACTAAGGCCAGAGATTCGACATACAGTTTCTGCTACTAGTAGGAGGAACAGAGAGAACTTTGGTGAGTTTGTCGAGGCTGCTAGATAAGTTGAAGAATCTGTGAATGCTGACAAGGTGCCTGAATCTAAGAAGAGATCTGCAGACTTCAGTAGAGGGCAATCCAATAGTGGATATAGAGGTGGAGGTAGAGGTTTCTTTTCTAAACTTGGGTGTGGCCTTGGTTGTTTCGGCAGGCAGAGATCTGAGAATGTCACTACTTCTAGAGGCAGAGGAGGATACAACCCAGGAAGATGGGGCAGTGCCGATAGTGGACAGTCTTCTGGGTCGTCAATGTCAGTGACAGGTCCTCAGAGGCAAGAGATACCGCCATGTGACAAATGCGGAAGGCCACATACTGGTCAGTGTTGGGGTTTAGATTTTACAGGATGTTTCCATTGTGGACAAATGGGGCATGTCAAAAGGGAATGTCCTCAACTTCGGCAAGCAGCATCACAAACTTTCCAGCCTCAATACCGTGATGTTCTGAGTTCTTCTGTGGCTTCTGGTTCTAGAGGTGGTGGAGCGCCTAGTGGCAGGAGTGGTCAGAGAGGACAACGTGGCAGAGGGAGAGCTTTAGCACATTTCTTTTCTTTGACACCTCAGGAAGGTATAATTTCTTCACAAGTTGTTACAGGAGAGATGCTTTTGTTTAATAGTATACCAGTCTCAGTTTTGATAGATCTGGGAGCTACTCATTCTTTTATACGACGTTCTTTAGTTGATGAACTTAATCTGTTAACTCAAGAGTTGGCAGATGAGTTAGTGTTGAGGGTTCCACTAGGTGGACCAACAGTTTTATCTGAGTTCTATCCCGGATGCTTGTTATCTTTTGAAGGTTTCACCTTTGTTGCTAATCTCATACCCTTGGATGTAAATACCTTTCAAGTCATCCTGGGTATGGATTGTCTTGAAACATATCGAGTGCAACTCGATTGCTGGAAGAAGGAAGCTACCTTTCAACTAGGAGAATTTTCTTGTGTCTTTACTGGAGACAGGAAAGTCCTACCTACGTGCATAATATCAGCTGCTGTAGCTGATAAGATGTTACAAAAAGGATGTGAAGCATTCCTTGCTCATGTGGTTGACACCAGAGCAGAAAAGAGCACCGCCAGTGTTTACGATGTGCCTGTAGTTCGTGAGTTCTCTGACATTTTTCCAGAAGAGTTACCAGGCTTACCTCCTGTTAGAGATATTGATTTTGAGATTTAGATATATCCAGGTAGTCATCCAGTAGCACTACCAGCCTATAGAATGGCACCTGCTGAGTTGAAGGAACTCAAGGTGTAGTTACAGGAGTTGCTAGATAAGGGTTTTATTAGACCCAGTTCTTCACCGTGGGGTGCTCCAGTTCTGTTTGTTAAGAAAAAGGATGGTACCATGCGTCTATGTATAGATTACAGGCAACTGAACAAGATCACTATTAAGAACAAGTATCCATTGCTGAGAATAGATGATCTATTTGATCAATTGCGTGGAGCGACAATCTTCTCTAAAATTGATTTGAGATCTGGATATCATCAGCTCAGAATAAAGGCTTCTGATATTCCCAAAATAGCTTTCAGAACCAGGTATGGGCATTATGAGTTTTTGGTCATGTCGTTTGGACTGACCAATGCCCCAGCAGCCTTTATGGATATGATGAACCAGATTTTCAAACCGTTCCTAGACCAGTTTATTGTAGTCTTTATAGATGATATTCTGATATATTCCAGAGACGATGAACAGCATGAGCAACACCTGAGAGTAGTGTTGCAGTTGTTGAGACAACACCAGTTGTTTGCTAAATTCAGCAAATGCGAGTTCTGGTTGGCCGAGGTAGCATTTCTTGGACATGTTATCTCGAGAGGTGGAGTTAGTGTTGACCCTAAGAAAGTTGATTCTGTACTTCAGTGGGAACAGCATAAGACTCCTACTGAGATCAGAAGTTTCTTGGGACTAGCAGGTTATTACAGAAGATTCATACAGAACTTCAGTGTGTTAGCATCACCTTTGACACGCTTGACGAGGAAGGATGTACCGTTTGTTTGGTCTGATAACTGTGAGAGAAGTTTTCAGATTTTGAAGAAGAGATTGACTTCAGCACCAGTGTTGGTTTTGCCTGAAGCAGAGAAAGTCTATACAGTGTTTTGTGATGCTTCTAGGAGAGGTTTGGGCTGTGTACTGATGCAAGAAGGCAAAGTTGTGGCTTACGCATCTAGACAGCTTAAGAAGAATGAAGAGAATTACCCTGTTCATGATTTGGAATTTGCTGCTATAGTTCATGCTCTTAAGACATGGCGTCACTACTTGTATGGTGAGACATGTCAGGTGTTTACAGACCATAAGAGCCTGAAATATATCTTCACTCAGAGAGACTTGAATTTGAGACAGCGCAGATGGCTTGAGCTGATTAAAGACTATGATGTGACAATCGATTACCATCCAGGTAAGGCAAATGTTGTAGCTGATGCCTTGAGTAGAAAGTCAAGTTCAACAGCTAATGCATTTTCTATGGCATGTTTCAAGAGAGACTTGCTTGTAGATATGCGAAAATTGAACTTGGACTTGGATGTGACTGGACAAAGTGGGTTGATTGCTCAGATGCAAGTCAGACCTACTTTTTATAATCAGATTAAGGAATTACAGCAGAGTGATGATGAGTTGTGGCAAATCATGCAGGATATGTCAGAAGGTAAGAGAACAGAGTTCAAGTTTTCTGATGAAGGCGTGTTGTATCTTCATGATAGGTTATGTGTAACTGGAAACAGTGAGTTGAAAGGGCAGATTCTTGAGGAAGCACATACTTCTATGTATGCTATGCATCCAGGTAACACAAAGATGTACAGGAACCTCAAAGAGCTGTACTGGTGGTCGGGTATGAAAAAGGATGTGGCTTAATACGTGGCTAGGTGCGGGGTGTGTCAGCAGGTTAAGGCTGAGCATCAGAAACCTGCTGGTACTTTGCAGTCGCTTCCTATACCAGAATGGAAATGGGAACACATCACGATGGACTTTGTGGTAGGATTACCCAGGACACCTAAGGGTTCAAACTCGATATGGGTGATTGTGGATAGACTAACTAAGTCTGCTCACTTTCTTCCTGTCAAGTCAACCTTTGACGTTTCAAAGTTGGCCAAAGTTTATGTGGATGAGGTAATCAGATTACATGGGATTCCAATTTCCATTATTTCTGACAGAGATCCAAAGTTTACATCTAGATTCTGGAATCAGTTACATCGTGCGTTGGGCACAAGGCTGAAGTTCAGTACAGCGTTTCATCCACAGATAGATGGTCAATCTGAGAGGACCATTCAGACCCTTGAAGACATGCTGAGAGCATGCGTGCTACAGTTCAGAGGTAACTGGGAAAAACACTTAAGCCTGATGGAGTTTGCATATAACAACAGCTACCATTCTAGTCTTGGAATGGCCCCATATGAAGCTCTTTATGGCAGGAAGTGTAGATCGCCAGTTTGTTGGTACGAGGTGGGTGAGAAGGAAATTCTTGGACCTGAGCTAGTTGATGTAACTACAGAGAAGATATTTGTGATCAGGGATCAGTTGAAAGCTGCTCAGGACAGACAGAAAAGTTATGCAGAAAGACGACGTCGACCTCTTGAGTTCGAGGTTGGTGACAAGGTTTACTTGAAAGTTTCACCATGGAAGGGAGTGCTGAGGTTTGGCAAGAGGGGTAAGTTGACCCCTAGGTATATGGGTCCATATCCTATTGTTGAGAGGATTGGACCTGAGCTTACAGGTTGGATTTGCCGTCTGAGTTGGCAAATCTTCATGATGTCTTCCACGTGTCTATGCTGAAAAAGTGTCATCCCGGTACAGAAAAGATTGTAAATCCAGAACCGGCGCAGCTTAGAACAGATGTGTCCTATGTAGAAGGACCAGTGCAGATAGTTGATCACCGGATCAAAAAGCTTAAGAACCGTGAGTTATCCTTAGTGAAGGTTTTGTGGAGGAATCACAAAATAGAGGAAGCTACGTGGGAGCTTGAATTAGAAATGCGTAACAAGTTTTCTTTTCTCTTTTAGGAATTTCGGGACGAAATTCTTATAAGGGAGGGAGATTGTTATGACCCACGTTTTGTTTTACCAGTAAGTACCTTGGTTAGTGCATAATTGAACAAGTTATGTTGAGTTGAGTACTTGCTTTTGTTATTAATGTTTTGAGCTTTGAGCTAGTGTTAATGTATCATTAGCTTGTTTTCTTGTCCTGAGGTTGAGGACAAGTTTGTGCTTAATCCGTTGCCGAAGAAATCACGCGAAACCGACCTACGAGTAAAAAGATATAAGCTTTTTAGTGTGCAGGGACCTATGTGCAATTTTGGAATTTTTTTGGGCATTTTACATCCGGCCCCCTGGGCGCCCTTCCTTATCCTTTCCTTCAGTTTTCCTTTATTAGTTCTGTTAACCGACTTTGGAATGAACGATAGTTCATTTCCTTCGGTTGCCGCTTGGGAAAAACAGAGAAGGAGAAAGGGAGAGAGAGCAAGCTAGAGGAGAAGCTAGGCAACCAAGCTCCTTCCTTCTCCGTTCTTCTTCAATTTCTTCATCTTCTCCAGCCAAACCAACCGGCTGCATCATCTTCTTCTTCTTCACCTTCTTCTTCCTCCTGCAGCCATGAAGAAGACGACCATAGAGATGGTCTAGGGAGCGAACGGTACTTTCCCCTCCGTTCTTTCTTCTTGCCAACTGCTTGCTAGGTCATTCCGAAGCTATAGGAGTGATTCGGGTAAGAATCGTCCACCGAATCGACCCCAATCTTCTCTTTTATCTCTGCAATTTCCGCCCCTACGCAGGTTGCACGGCGTGCAAATCCGTTTTGCACGGCGTGCAACATTGCAGATAGCTGATATAGGGGAAATTCCGTTTCTGCGCAGGTGCACGGCGTGCAAAGTCAGTTTGCACGGCGTGCAAAGTTACAGGAAGCGGAACGAGTTTCTGCCCAGGTGCACGGCGTGCAAAGTCAGTTTGCACGGCGTGCACAGGTGCAGAAAGGTAGAACAGAAGTGCACGGAAGGTGCACGGCGTGCAGTCTGGGTGCACGGCGTGCGCGCTGCTGTAAAGGGAAGAATTAGGCGTGTTTGTGGACGTTTTTCGGTGTATACGAACACACCGAAGTGGGTGAGTAATAGTTCATTTAAAAATCATTATTTAACTCATTTCAAATGCTTATTTGCTTCAGTATCAGTTGATATGAGTCTTAAACAGTGTAGCATGTACATTAAAGTATGTTAAGTTCATTGGAATATTGAAATGCGTGATATGAAAGAAGAAAAAGAGGAAATTCTATATTTTACAGTTGCAATGTATTATTTCTGTTTAATTGTTTACTTGTTAATCAGTTAATAGACGTAGGTGCCCTAACACCGTAGAACCCCTCGTGAGGTCTGCACCTTGGGGTGAAACGACCTACTAGCGTGTGTCTAGATGGTCGGTGACTCGTGTTCAACAATAATCCATGCGTGTGTCACGGTGGCACGAGGGCAGAAAGGCAGTGTTCAACAATAATCCGTGCATGTGTCATGGTGGCACTGGGAAAAGAAAAGAAAACACGGTTATCTAACACCATTCGTGCAGCGTCACGAAGGTAACCCTGTGACTCTCCGCCGATGTACTTAGGTTAAAGGAGGAGTCTAGAGTACACTCTTTTGAGAGTGCAGTGAGGCCGTGTGAGCCTGAGAGTCCTGTAGCAGACCAGGACAGCAGTCAGACTTAGCATTTCCCGGGTGTGTCGCTAAGTCTTGTACGGTGGGACCGTAGCATGGACTTGTTGCGGATCTTTATATGCAGAGTACACTGCATATATTTAGGGCATAATAATAAAATGAATAAATAATCAAGTAGGTTCACAGTAAATTTGTATAATCTGTTCATCTATCTGAATTACTGATTGATGCTTAGAAATGAGATTAATATCTGTATATCTGCTATGTCAGTAGAACTGCCCTGCTTGAACTGTATATTTGTTTATTTCAGTTTATAAACCTGACGAGTTGTTAAATGATAGCTAAGTGAAATGTTATTCACTGAGCGAGTAGGCTCATCCCTCTACTCAAAACATTTTCAGGTCAACATCAGCATCAGGAATCAGAAGGATCGTTTCACCCTAACGCTTAGTCGATAGAAGGTTTGTTGCTAGTCTAGTTAGAGGTCTCTTAGTCCATTCCCCTCGATCCTTGGGACAAGGTGTGAGTGAGAGAGAGAATGTGTACACAGATGTAAATTAATGTTATGCTTTCTTTATGTTAATCAATGTATTATGCTGTAGACCTTGCTTGTATCCTTAATCAGTTAAATAGAAAAGTTCCTGTAGTTTGCTCAGTTTTTTTATTACAGTTTAAACTTGGTTATCATTTAAATGTTTCTTTTTACTCGTTATAAAAAGGTGACGAGTAGTTGGTTATGTGTTAATCTCATCCTGTCGCGTCTTAATCTCGTGGTTTGTGGTTAATGTGAGATTGGGGCGTGACAGAAGTTACCTTGGGGACCCATTTCATCTTTGGGTTGGTCCCCTTAGGCTTGTAAGGACAATAAGTAGAGTAATGATCATCACATTTGTAATGAGAACAAATCATAGTGTTCTTAGTGCCAGAATACTCTCCAATGACAAAGGAGGTTTTCTTAATCTTTTTTTTTACCTTTGGCTTTATTCTTGCCCTTAGGTGCTCCCCATACAAATCCCAAACCACTAGTACCACTTTAGCAAAAATCATCATTAAGAGATATGATAGTAGAAGATAGACTAGTAATATCATCTCTAGTATGAACAAGGTCGACCTCTAAACAGAGGGCTTTATTCAAATAAGAATCTTTGTAACATACTAAATTCTGGACATTTTGCCTTTTTGGTCCTCTTTTCCATTTTTCCCTTTCATTTCTATCATCTTTGGCCTTTCTATTTAATTTGTGGACAATATGATGGTTTAATGAACATTTGTTCACCTTTTATTCCAATATTTGGGTTTATGCACAAATACCTCAGTGGAAGCTTAGTAATGGGTCAAATATGCAAAATATCCACTTAAGTAATAAATATAATAAAATATTTCGTCCTAGAACTTTCTAGTGCTTTTTAGAATATGAAAAAGAAATAAAATCCCGAAATATACAGAAAGGAGATGATAAATGTAATAATTGGAGATAATATGAGATATTTTGGATAAAAGAAGATAATGAGGAATGTATTGTTCCAAAAATCCTAAATAGAAACCCAAGAATATAATTTGGATAATAAATATATCAATTTCATTTTCTTGACTTAAAAGTTGCTTAATGGCCAAGTATCATTTACAGTGGAACATAAATATAAATATTAATGACTTTATCAAAAGAAAATAGGAAATATGCCAATAAAGTGAAATAAAATACTTAATGTTCTCAAAATAGAAAAATAACTCCAAACTCGTAAGCTAAACATAAAAATAAGCCTCTGGGAAAATTTGCAACTAATTTGGATAATGTTTGAATAATGAATAAAATAGGAAAGAGAAAGTGTGTAGAATCTTCTATTTATTTAATAAATAAATAAATAATCTCAACTTGTAAAGATAATTACAAAATCGTTTTCTAATTCATTAGGGAGACTTATGGGTGAAGTTACACCAATTTTAGATAATGTTATCACCTCTTTTGAAGGAGGAAAGAGAAAATGACATATTAATTATTTAATATATCAAACTTTCACAAAAGACAAAACTAACTCCATATTTGGATTCTACGCATCAAAATAAGTCAGAATATAAAATTTGGTAATTTTTAGATGTTATTTGGGCCTCCAAACAAGGAGAGAGAAAAACCTTTAAAATTTAAATGAATTTTGGTTGAATTTTATTAGGAATCTTTTCCTGATCTCATCCGCGAGATCGGACAGCCCTGAGTCCTTCGTGGACCCGGGTCGACTAATCTGACAACCCGCGGTCATCTTCCTCCTCTATACATAAAAGGCAACAGGTCTTTGTTTCTCTGTTTTTCAAATCCAAATATCTAGAGTTTTATTCGATGGTTTTTGCTAAATTTTGCTTCGTTGAATTCCTTGTAAATTTCCGCGCTGGTTTATCCCAAAATTTTTGGGATTTGGCGAGTATTGGAGAAACGCCCAACCTGGGTGCCGCCACCCTCTACCTTACCCTACCTAAACCCTAGTATAGGTTACCTTGCCTATAAATATACCAACCCCAATGACCGCCATCGCCTTAGAAACTCGCTTGTGCCTTCAATTTGGCGTTTCGTGGACATTTTGACCCCCAACTAGCCGCCGAGGACCACTAGGCTTGCGGCGCTCCTTCTCATCGCCTTGCTTCATCTCCGTTCAATTGCAAGGTACCAACAACTTCGGCTCTTCTTCCTCTTTCTTTAAGTTACCTAAATGTGGAGTTTGGTCAAGTATCACGTGTTTGCCCAAATCGAGCCGAGCAAGCTGCTCGCGGCTCATTGTGCTCAGGCGAGGGGAGGAAGACGACTCCCTGTCATTTTACCAAATTGCCCCGATCGGCTGCCTTGATGTGTTTTTCGCGCAAGGGGCAACTTCGACTTTTCATTTTGTTTTTGCCCGCCTTTGACCCTGCTCTGACCGCGGCCCACGCAACAGCAGTAGTGGGTCCCGACCACAGAGATGCGGGCCCCCCTCTGCCAATCGGTCTCTCACGCTAGCTCTCTCTCTCTCACGATGTGCCTACGTGGCACTCGCTGATTGATCAGAACGAAATATTTTTTATAAATTATTCCATTGGTCAAAAATTAAAAACAAATAGTGTTTTGAAATTAGGAAGACGAGATCTATCCATTAAAAATGTTTTTGAGTTTTGGTTTTGATGTTTGTGAAAATGTATTTTTAGAGTCGATTTAATTAACTAAAAATCACCAAAATTAACCCTAAAAGTCCATACCTTCAAAATATACAATATTGTATGTTATCTTGATCAGAAAACCCTAACTAAGATGATGGTGAGGTTTTTGGAGTCTAATTCGATGGTTTGTCCGAAAAGATAGTAATATTAGGGTTTTCAATCTTTAATGAGTATATATAATTCTAATTCATGGATCTAATGATGAATTAGGGAAAGTGGGTTCTGATTTTGTGTGAAGGGTTGGAAAGAGGGTTCTAGAACACCTGAGGCTAAGGTATGTGAAATTCCTATTTATGTATGTGCATCTACCCTTTTAATTGGGAAAGTTTTTATATCATTACCCATGTTCCCAAATGAGGCTTAATCTGACCTAATTCTTGATTCTTGAAACCTAATTTATTTATGCCTCAAAATCAGTTGTAGTATTATCTTACTTGGGTTTTATACCCCACTGTCATGTTATATAAATCCTTTGATTAATCTTGCCACAACTCTTTGCTAGCATGTAATTAAATGTTCTATTTAATTGTAAAGTAGTGGTACTTATGTACAACCACCCACAGAGGGCATGTATATAATCGCCCTAGGGGAATGTTTATAATTCTCCCCATAATATTATAGGTGACTGGGAATGTCTTATTCTCACCTCACCTAAGGTTAGAGGTCCGGTAGGTGCCTCAACCCTACTTAGTTAGGTAGACATATTAATTTACATGCAAATCCTTTATTTATTTTTGTTATTGGCAAGTTTCCTTAATTAAAGCCTCATACTCTTGATGTCTCATATTATGATGAACCCTAGCCTGCTTTTACATACTTTTCTTATCTTGCCATCTTAGAATAGTTTAGTGACGCATACTTTTATTTTTCCTTCCCTTTTTGCTGGGTGCCTTCCCAACCACCCAGATGTGGAGCAAGGTGTTGGATATGGCATGAAGATCGTAGCTTTGGCATGGACTTGGCTGATGGATGTGTTGCTTGGAGACAAAAGTGGAGTAGTCTAGTTTCCCTCTACTTAGATCCTCTTTTTGTATAAAGCATGTACACCCATATTGGGAGAATTGTTTTATGTACACTTTATTTAAATTGAATATAGTCAAAATTTTATCTCCCGCTGCTATCCAAATTGAGTTTTGTTTACCATTATTATTAGTAGAGAGGTGGATTTATTCTCACTCTTTACAACATGGTATCAGAGCCAATGGTAGTCGGATCTTTGACTATTTTAGTTTGTCTCCCTAGTTAGAACCCTAGATTTGCATAGTTCCTTTAGCTGACATGGTTACCGTAGATTTGATCTATGCTGACGATAGGTTGATTTAGGACCCTATAGTTTCACCTTAGAGTCTTGATGAATAACACTCTAATATGCTCATAATTAAAATATGTATAACTTAATGTTGTTTAGGTTTGCCTTTAGGCAACTATTAGGGCATGAAGTTGAAGCAAAGGTGTCTAGAAAGGATCATGGTTTCGGGGGATGGCAATATTTTCCTCTGCACCACAAGCTTTGTTTATGAGGACTCCCGTGCCCATATGATACCGGCCTAGCCTGAGCCAATACAAATTGTCCGAAATAGTTTGCTTTTTGGAAATAGTAACCTTAGACATACATTTTGGATATCTTTGAGAACCCTAAGTTGACTTGGTTGAGGATGAATACCAAGATAGTTTCCTTATGTCCCTCAAACCACAAGCTTGGATAAGTTTATCCTTAGAACATAGACCTTAGAGTTTGGGTGTTTTGGATGATATCAGAGTGCGCAGTGGAAGAATGATGGATCTTGATAATGTTTTAGTTAGACTTATCCTTTAACCCTAGTGTAGTAGGTCAAACCCTTTAAGGGGTGGAGTATGGTTAGATGATGATGTTTAAGTGGTTAGATTTCGAGGACGAAATCCTCTTTAGGGGGATGGAACCCTATAACATCTTCAAGTCTATCTAATCTATCTTTAGAAACCCTAGCCTCATACTTAGGTGGTTAGTGTGCTTGGATCTTTGGTTTTGACCAAAAAAGATATAGTTGTAACCCTAATGTGCTTGTTTATATATTAATGAACACATAATTATCATATAAGGAATAAATCATATGCTTGAACCCTAATGAATATTCAATGCACATAATATGAATATCAATGCTAATTATCAATAAGTAAGATGTTAATAATGTCATGAACCAATAAACCCTAATGATATGACGAGTAAGGTTATATTCATAACTTAATGCATGCCAAGAAATGAATAAGTGCAATATAATGGTCATGTTGACCTAAACCCTAAGTTGTAATATCTAACCCTAATCTATACATCTTTAATGCCTTTCATGATACATTGATGATGTTAAGTGCTACAATCAGTTAACATACCTTGATACACATAAATGATACATATATATAATCATCTAACCACTTATTAATCAAGTCATTAATATAAAATGCATGTTACCTTGTTAACTAATATACATGTTATTATTCACCTAATGTGAATCAAATCATTAATATGACATATGTTCCACCTTGATCATTAAAATACATATAATGGATTCAATATGAATATGAGATGATTGGAATTCACATAAATGTGCAAAATCAATAATATAAATGAATAAATATGAGAGATGATTAACGATGACAATAATGTGAGCAATAAAGATAGTGTGGCAATAAGATCATGTTCAATGTAAATATATGTAATTGATGTAACATAATTTGGATTAATTATAGACTTAATGGCAAATTGAATATTTCATGTAAAATAATTTTCTATAATTAATAAAGTGATAATATGAGGATAAGGAAGTATAAATCCGAATTATTAAGGATAATGATCAAATATAATAATGAATGTTGACATAATTGAGTAACCTCTAATTGTGCATAATAATGAAATATAATTCTTTTTGGCAACTAAGTGAATGTGACATGACATAATTAAAATAATGATGACAATGTATTATCATAATGAATATAATGTTAATAAGCCAAAAATGTAAATAAAGTTAAATCTCTTAAAAAGAATATCTTAATAGTGGAACCCTAAGTGATCCTTGAGAACCCAACCTATGTTGAGCTGTATGTGAAGTTTTTGAACCCTTGGGTGTAGTTGAAGTATAAGTTTTGGTGGAAGTTTTATGGTTCGAAGAACAACCTAAAGATTTGTGATGTGAGGTTGCACACTCACCCTTCCCTAATTGCTAGTGATTTCGGGGACGAAATCCTCTTTAAGGAGTGGAGTGTTGTAACATACTGAATTCTGGACATTTTGCCTTTTTGGTCCTCTTTTCCATATTTTCCTTTCATTTCTATCCTCTTTTGCCTTTCTATTTAATTTTTAGACAATATGATGGTTTAATGAACATTTGTTCACATTTTATTCCAATATTTAAATTTATGCACAAATACCTCAGTGGAAGCTTAGTAATGGGTCAAATATGCAAAATATCCACTAAAGTAATAAATATAATAAAATATTTGGTCCTATAACTTTCTAGTACTTTTTAGAATATGAAAAAGAAATAAAATTCCGAAATATATATAAAGGAGATGATAAATGTAATAAATGGAGATAATTTGAGATATTTTGGATAAAAGAAGATAATGAGGAATGTATTGTTCCACAAATCATAAATAGAAACCCAAGCAGATAATTTGGATAATAAATATATCAATTTCGTTTTCTTGACTTAAAAGTTGCTTAATGGTCAAGTATCATTTAAAGTGGAACATAAATATAAATATTAATGACTTTATCAAAAGAAAACAGGAAATATGCCAATAAAGTGAAATAAAATACTTAATGTTCTCAAAATAGAAAAATAACTCCAAACTCGTAAGCTAAACATAAAAATAAGCCTCTGGGCAAATTTGCAACTAATTTGGATAATGTTTGAATAATGAATAAAATAGGAGAGAGATAGTGTGTAGAATCTTCTATTTATTTAATAAATAAATAAATAATCTCAAATTGTAAAGATAATTACAAAATCGTGTTCTAATTCATTAGGGAGACTTATGGGTGAAGTTACACCAATTTTAGATAATGTTATCACCTCTTTTGAAGGAGGAAAGAGAAAATGACATATTAATTATTTAATATATCAAAATTTTTCAAAAGACAAAAATAACTCCATATTTGGATTCTACACATCAAAATAAGTTATAATATAAAATTTGGTAATTTTTGGATGTTGTTTGGGCCTCCAAACGAGGAGAGAGAAAAACCTTTAAATTTTAAATGAATTTTGGTCGAATTTTATTAGGAATCTTTTCCTGATCTCATTCGCGAGATCATCTGGCCCAGAGTCCTTCGTGGACCTGGGTCGACTGATCTGACGACCCACGGTCGTCTTCCTCCTCTAGATGTAAAAGGCAACATGTCTTTGTTTCTCTATTTTTCAAATCCAAATATCCGGAGTTTTATTCGATGGTTTTTGCTAAGTTTTGCTTCATTGAATTCCTTGTGAATTTCCGTACTGGTTTATCCAAACAATTTTGGGATTTGGTAAGTATTAGAGAAACGCCCAACCTGGGCACCGCCACCCTCTACCTTCCCCTACCTAAACCCTAGTGTATGTTACCTTGCCTATAAATATACCAACCCCAATGACCGCCATCGCCTTAGAAACTCATTCGTGCCTTCAATTTGACGTTTCGTGGACGTTTTGACCCCCAACTAGCCATCGAGGACCACCAGACTTGTGGCGCTCCTTCTCCTCGCCTTGCTTCATCTCCGTTCAATTGAAAGGTACCAACAACTTCGGCTCTTCTTCCTCTTTCTTTCGCATACCTAAACGTGGAGTTTGGTCAAGTATCGTGTGTTTGCCCAAATCGAGCCGAGCAAGCTACTCACGGCTCATGGCACTCGGGTGTGGGGAGGAGGACGACTCCCTATCATTTTACCAAACTACCCCGATCAACTGCCTTGATGTGTTTTTCGCGCAAGGGGCAACTTTGACTTTTCGTTTTGTTTTTGCCCGCCTTTGACCCTGCTCTGACTGCGGCCCACACAATAGCAGTAGTGGGTCCTGGCCACAGAGATGCGGGCCCCCCTCTTCCAATCGGTCTCTAACGCTAGCTCTCTCTCTCACGTTGTGCCTACGTGGCACTTGCTGATTGGTCAGAACGAAATATTTTTTATAAATTATTCCATTGGTCAAAATTTAAAAACAAATAGTGTTTTGAAATTAGGAAGACGAGATCTATCCATTAAAAATGTTTTTGAGTTTTGTTTTTGATGTTTGCAAAAATGTAATTTTAGAGTCGATTTAATTAACTAAAAATCACCAAAATTAACCCTAAAAGTCCATATCTTCAAAATATACAATATTATATGTTATCTTGATCAAAAAATCCTAACTAAGATGATGGTGAGGTTTTTGGAGTCTAATTCGATGGTTTGCGCGAAAAGTTAGTAATATTAGGGTTTTCAATCTTTAATGAGTATATATAATTCTAATTCATAGATCTAATGATGAATTAGGGAAAGTGGGTTCTGATTTCGTGTGAAGGGTTGGAAAGAGGGTTCTAGAACACCTGAGGCTAAGGTATGTGAAATTCCTATTTATGTATGTGCATCTACCCTTTTAGTTGGGAAAGTTTTTATATCATTACCCATGTTCCCTAATGAGGCTTAATCTGAACTAATTCTTGATTCTTGAAACCTAATTTATTTATGCCTCAAAATCAGTTGTAGTATTATCTTACTTGGGTTTTATACCCCACTGTCATGTTATATAAATCCTTTGATTAATCTTGCCACAACTCTTTGCTAACATGTAATTAAATGTTCTATTTAATTGTAAAGTAGTGGTACTTATGTACAACCATCCACATAGGGCATGTATATAATCGCCCTAGGGGAATGTTTATAATTCTCCCCATAATATTATAGGTGACTGGGAATGTCTTATTCTCCCCTCACCTAAGGTTAGAGGTCCAGTAGGTGTCTCAACCCTACTTAGTTAGGTAGACATATTAATTTACATACAAATCCTTTATTTACTTTTGTTATTGGCAAGTTTCCTTAATTAAAGAATCATACTCTTGATGTCTCATATTATGATGAACCCTAGCCTGCTTTTACATACTTTTCTTATCTTGCCATCTTAGAATAGTTTAGTGACACATACTTTTATTTTTCCTTCCCTTTTTGTTGGGTGCCTTCCCAACCACCCAGATGTGGAGCAAGGTGTTTTATATGGCATGAAGATCGTAGCTTTGGCATGGACTTGGCTGATGGATGTGTTGCTTGGAGACAAAAGTGGAGTAGTCTAGTTTCCCTCTACGTAGATCCTCTTTTTGTATAAAGCATGTACACCCATATTGGGAGAACTTTTTTATGTACACTTTATTTAAATTGAATATAGTCAAATTTTTATCTCCCACTGCTATCCAAATTGAGTTTTGTTTACCATTGTTATTAGTGGAGAGGTGGATTTATTCTCACTCTTTACAATCTTTCTCAGGAGAAATAGAAGCAATATAATTACTAGGCAAGATAGGTCTAGAAGATAAATCATTTACTTGACCAAGAAACCTAGCATTTTTAGATTTAAGCACTTTAATTTCCTTAATATAAACATCCCTCTCATCCCTACGAGCATCAACAATGAGCTTAAATTCAACACTTTTAGTTTTAAGAGTTTCAAGCTCATTTATGCACTTTTGGTTATCTTCCTTAAGAGTTTCAATGTTCTTAAGGTAAACACAATTCTCTACTTCAACTCTATTGTATTGGAGCTCAAGATGAAGATATTGGCCTTGCAATTTACCAATGCTCTCAAGATGAGTTTTCTCATTTAGCTCAAGAATTTCAAGTTTGGCATACAAATCAACAATACTTTTTCATAACCTTTTTCTTTTAGATTTACATTTAGCAAAAGAAGAATGAGTAGAAACAAGCATATCAATAAGAGTTTCCTTAGATAACTCATGCAGGCTTACCTCACTTACCTCTCCAATTTCTTCACTAGTAGAGGCCATGAGTGCAAGGTGGCACTCTCCATCTTCTTCGGAGCTAGAGACACTTGAAGATGATTCCTCCCAAGCTGCATTAGCTGCATTCTTGTGTCTTTTCTCCCTCTTTTCCTTCCTCTTATACTTTCTCTCCTTCTTGTACTCTTCCTCCTTCTTAGAGCTGCCCTTGTGGTGTGACTTTCTTGATTTAGGACATTCACTCTTGTAGTGTCTCTTTTGTCTATACTTGTAGCATGTAGGAGTAGAGGAGAAGGATTGCTTTCCCTTGAAGTGTTTTCCCTTGGAGTAGTTGGCTTCATGCTCACTAGGGCCATCATCTTCACTAGAGGAGGAGGGAGATGTCTGGCAAGCCTTCAATGGAGGTCACCTTTGAGTTCCATCTCTTTGGTAGAGTCCTCAAGATCATGGAGTTGATTACACCTCTATCCAAAGTGTTCCCCAAAGTATCTAGGACATTAACGATCATATTGAGCCTAGAGTACATCTCCGCAATCCCTTCTTTCTTGCCCATCTTGAAGTTCTCTAGAAGGTTGTTCAACATGTATATCTTAGCCTCCTTGACTTGCTTTGTACCCTCATAGGTAACTCACAACTTATGCCAAAACTTATAAGCGGTATCCCATGGTGAGATGCGATTGAACTTTGTTGGGGTAAGGACTGCATAGAGGATACTTATGGCTTTGGCATTAAGTTGGACTTCTTTTAGTACAACTTCATTCTATGTTGAAACATCTCCCGCTAGCTCCTTGTATGTTGTTACCATCACCTTCCACATATCAAAGTTCATCCCTTGAATGTAGAACTGCATATGCCTCTTCCAATAGCGGAAGTTGGTGTCGTCGTAGACCGGAGGACGCATGGAGAAGCCTCCCTCTAGGTTGAGTGAACCAAGTAGGTTGTTTCCCATCTTCTCATCTCATGGGAGATTGTTGGAGAATATCTTTGGCTCTGATACTACTTGTTGGATCTAGGGCTCCAGAGGGGGTGAATAGAGTTTCAAAATCCTCACAAGATAAGTTAGACCTTCAAATTATATCAATCAAAACCATCAGCTTAAGAATAATTTGAAGTCCTAACTAAGAAAGCATAGGAAGGATGAGAGAAATTGAAACATGCACTTGGACAAGGTGGTTTAGAGTGGTTTTACTCTCCAAACTAGGAGAGAGTAAATCCACTACCTATAGAGGTCAACCTCTAGGACTTTGCAATCTGTGTATACTTATATTCATTCATAAGAGATACAAGGAGACTGCCATACATCCAAGGACTTACCTATTCAAGACAAGAGTCTTCCACCTATACAAGGACTTACCCACTTGATGAAGATGTCTTCAGCCTTCAACAAGGACTTACCCACACTTGCATCAAGTCTTTGGCCTTGAAGGAATTTTCCCACTCTTCTTGAATCTTGACCTTGTCCTTCTCCTTCACCTGGAGAAGATATTCACCTCTTCTTCAACCTTGAAGAAGAACAACAACAACTTCACCTTCACTCATAGTAGCTTGCTTCAACCTTTTCTCTTTGAGAAAGTGGGTAGGGAAGATGGAATGGAATGAGAGCTTTACAAGCACATGGCGGTAGTTGTCTTACAGCTGGCCTAACTCACTCATAATCATGAAATGCTTTGTAAATGAGAGAGAGAAAGGGGCTCAAGGAGTTGCAACACATCAACTATAGAAAGGACTTAGAATAGAATGAATGAACAAACTTGAAATGAAATCTAAGAGGTCCTACTTATAGCTGGGGGTGTTCCCTTGAGTGTGGGATCACTTAAGGGTGATATATAGCCATTTTCCAAGTTACAACAGATCTATTCTCGTTCAAAACAACTCTCCAATGGTTATAATCATTGTTTCTGTGTTTTTCATACAATACATTTAGTCGAGTTTTAATAAAGATAACTCGACCGATCCACTAAGTGACAAAGCTAATTTTTAAACTATCAGTCGAGTTTGTTCTAGGAAACTTGACCGATGAGTCAAATTCAATTTTTCTTAGTTGATCGATCGGTCGAGTTCTATGAGTGTGCAACTCGATCGATTTGTCATCTTTAGAAAATCCATCATTGGATTGGTCGAGTTTCCAACTCGACCGATAAACAACATGTGACAAATTTTCTAATTTGACTTTGAGTGACCAAATGTTGGAATTAAGTGTCCCTGATTTTTTCTCACCTTAGTTACAAGTCATATCATCTGTATAATGTTAGCTAAATTGGACATTATTCTAATCCTTTGTTTCGATGATGACAAACATTTCATTCTTGTGGATCTAACGTGCTACTTGAGTGTTGTAGGAATTAGGTGGATGACAAACAACTTGGAAGATCTATATGCTCAAATTGCTTTAATTCATGAATGTAATCAAATGTAAAAACTTGTACAAGTATATAATGTACAAGTACTTAGACATCAAGTAAATCAAGCATTAGATCTTTCCTAGCCAATCACAATACTTAGATAGGTCATCCCCTATAATAGTGTCACAACTGCACACTCATACACACACTTAGTACTTAGTTTAAAACATTGAAATAGAGTAATTCTCAGTCGACAAACTTCTCGACCGAGACACTCTCGGTCGACAAACTCTTCAACCCAGAATGACCCAAGTAGTCGTTAGACACAACAGACAAAGTAGTTGGGAGTTGGATCAAAACGTTATACACCTTGCTCCAGACTATCCCTCGGTCGACAAATTCTCGACCGAGAAGGACTCTCGATCGACAATTTGTCGACCGAGAATGTCTCTGTCTGCAATTTTCAGGATTAATTAACTAGCCATTATTAAAGCAACTAATGGATATCTAACGATTAGTTGAGCACTTAGAACCCCCTAGAAAGTGTCTAGAACATCCTTAAACATTCATAGGCCATTCCTATAAATAGGAAAATCCTTAGGACACCTTACACACACTTGTGCAACACTTGAGCATAATACTTGCAATTGGCTATTCATTCTTGTGAGCAATTGAGCAACTCCAACATTGGCTATTCATTCCCATTGCTCCAAATTCGTGTCCTATAGGCTAGCATCTACTACCTACTGCATCAACACTTCCATATACATTGGTTAGGAGATCAAAACACTTGATATAGGAAATCAAGCCTTATGCTACAACGGTATTGTAATTTATATTTTTCCTTCTTGTTCCTTTATATATTTTGTACTCTCCTTGCTACTCCTAGGGTTGGATGTTGCGGATTGGAGAGGGTTTGACTTCTCAGGTGGAGAAGGTGGACTTTGGACTACTTCAAGAAGGCTGTCTCAACGGGAAGCTACTTTAAGAGGAAGGCTACTTCAAGGGGGAGCTTGAGGTTACTTCAAGGAAGGCTGCTTCGAGGTTGGTGAGACTACTTCTAGGTGAAGGCTGTCTGAAGGGTTTGGTGAAAGTATTTGTAATTTTATGTAACATCCTTGCGAGGTAATAAAATTTAAGTACTTTCAAAATCCCGGTTGGGTAAGCAACCGGGTAGTGGATTGACTGCCTTAGTATTTGCTAAGGTTGGAACCACTCTAAATCCTTGTCCCCTTGTCCAATATTTTTGTGGTTTCTTGCTTTGGTTGAATTAATATTAAAATATCATAAAACCCTATTCACCCCCCTCTAGTGGTTGTTTAATTGGTATCAGAGTAGGACTTCAAGGATCTCTAATCGAGTCTTGAAGAATGAAGGGTGGTGGTGTCTACAACTGCAAGCAAAGGAAAAGCATGGACCAATCTTCAACAAGTTGCAATTGGTGCTTAGGAACAAGGCACACTACACCTAGCTGTCCATGGAGGTCAAAGAAGGAAGATGTGCATAAAGAATGCCTTATTGCTACAATAAGTGAAGAAGAAGAAGAAGAAGAAGAGGTAAGCCTTTTTGATTTACCTAAAGAAGAGCTAATTGCTAGTCTTGAAGAGACACATAATAAGTATATTGAGTGCAAGAAGAAATTAAATAAATCTAATAAAACAAATGATGAGTTACATGCTAAACTTCTTGCTCTCACATCTGAAAATGAAGATCTCAAAAAGGTTATTGAAGATCATGATATTAAGCTGAAATTTGTAGAAGCAAATTGCAATCTTCTTTCCGTAGAAAAGTTAAACTTGCAAACTCAAGTAAATGATCTTCAAAAACAACATGTGTTGTGTACACATCTAGATTATGATATTATTGTGAAAGAAAGAGATTCTTTGTTATCTAATCTAGATCAAGAAAAGTTAGATATAAAGAAGAGAATGGATGAGATTGTTAAGCTGCAACAAGAAGTTAGTAGTTTGAGTAACAATGATATCCTTGATAAAATCTTAAATGATTCTTATCGTCCAATTGGAAGGAGAGGACTAGGTTATAAGCCTAAAGGAAAATCTTACCAAAAACCTAGTTGGAGAAAGACACAAGTGCTAGAGAATCAATCTATGAATGTATCTAGAGGCAAATATACATATGTACCCAAGAACAACCTAGAAAAAAATCATAGAAAGAGATATGAGGTTGATTCTATATGTTGCCATTATTGTTTGCGTCTTGGACATTATTCGTTCTCATGTCCTTACAAGAAAAAGGATGTTGAGTTAGTATGGGTTCCAAAACCCCCAAACTAAATGAACAAAATTAAGTTGAGATATGACCAAAGACTCTAAGTTGTATATCTCTATGTCTATCTCAGCTTAACATAATGAGATAACAAATTGATTCAAGTAATTAAAATTTCTAACTTGAAAATAAACATTTTAAACAAATCTGCAGGGACACATCTTTGAAAATTTGTCTTAATTAGGGTCCTCAAAACATAAAGATTTGAATATGATTAGTTGAGATTTGATCTAAATGTTACTTTAATATTCATATGTTTTATCTCAACTAAACTGAGTTTTCAAATTGCATAATTGAATTGAAAATGACCTATGATTTACTTGTAAACAATTACTGAAAAATAGTACAGAAACATTCTCGATCGAGAAACGGTTCGACCGAGAACACTGTCGGTCGAGAATTAGTCGACCGAGAAGGTTACTATTTTCAAGTTTGCAACAAATTTGATAAAACCTGTACAAACAGCAGCATTCTCGGTCGAGAAAAACGTCGACTGAGATAAATTCGGTCGACAAACAGTTCGACCGAATCAAGTTCTGCTGAACCTATTTTCAATTAATCTAGTTTTCTATCAATTTGTTATTAATGATTGATTTAATATGCAAATCAAGAATAAATCTTGGAGACCATCTTTGAAACAAGACATATTGATCTTTTTGCATCATGAATTAAGGTATAACATTATGAATATGAAATCCTTAAACATATTGCAAAAGTGTTATATGAAGACTGATTTTGAACAAACCTTATTCATTGATTGAAAAAGTTTATTAAGCATGTTCATTTACATGGTTTGTCTTAAAATTGAGAACTTATGAACCTGAATGATATTATTTTGGTTTATTCTCTACATGGTTTGGCTTAAAACTAAAAATATGAACCATGATTAGTTTAATCAAGGAAATTACTATTTTATCATAATCCTTATGTTTTTTTTCCTAAGTATTCCTTGGTCTATCTATATAGGAACCATGTATATTGAATTCTAATTTAAATAATCATAATCATTGTATTTATATGCTTTTATCTTGATCATTGCATTGTGGATATGCTTCTACTGTTCTATCATAATTATTGTGCCATGATCATTGTGTTTCATTGGTTTGTCTAAAATAATCATTGATCCATATATACAAACCATAAATGGATATTATTCTTGATCATTGTGATTCAGCTCATATGAAGATGCCACTTTGCATAAATAGTAAAATTTCATGGCACAAATGCATTTTAATTTGAAAATCTGTAGAAATTTCCTCTTGGTTGAAATCAAGTTTGACCAAGGGGCGCTATGGTCGAAGCCAAGGTCGACCTAAAATAAGCTTGACAAAATGCTTATTTGTACATCATTTTACTGCACTTAACCTTACTATCTTGATTCAAAATGTGTTCATCATATTGAAAACATAAAGCTCTAATAAAAGGTCAAAAACAAATCTTAAAAACCATTTGTGACCTTAGAATCCTTAAATTATCTTAATTACAAGATTAAGGGGGAGCTCACAAAAACTATTTTGATTATAAGATTAAGAATCTTACAAAACTTTATAAACATCATTTGAATCTTGTTATGACCTTAGTATACTTAAAAGTAATTTTGGTAATGAAAACAAAGAAATCTACAATATTCATGAATATGACATATATCTTGTTCCTAATGGAATTCTCTAAACAAATTAGGGCTTAACATCCCGTGTATTTGATTAGAGATACATTCTACTATAAGCTTAAAATAATCTCATATCATTTCAGGGCTTAACATCCCTTGTAAATGGTTGAGAAACAATTAAATATATTCATGAGCTTAAAGGATTCTCATATCATTTTCAGGGCTTAACATCCCTTGCAAAATGGATGAGAAATCAATATGTATCCATCATTTTTTTTTGGAAGCCAGGAGGTTCTTTTATTCATCCCACCCCCCTCGCGTGGGCGAAATCAATCAAAGCAACATACATCTCCTGCTTATAATTGTCATAGGTATTATCTCCTAAGACTAACAAACACAACACACACCAACTGCTTCACAAGGCCATCGACCTAGCCCAACATGCCTCAGTCCAGCCATAAAAACCGACAAGAACAGAAAGCAAACAACACATATGAAAAAGGCATAGTCACAACCACCTATTGTGCAGCCAGGAACCGATAAAAGGAAGAAGCTATCCTCCACGAGTGTGTCTCTGAAAGGAAGTTTCAATGTAAGGAATCCCTCTGTTCTCCAGATTGACGAAACCTCTCACCCTCAGAGGAATCATAGTAGGATCAGTGCATACGAACATCCCAGGTTGGGAGGACCCCCAAGTACCAAGCTCCCTTGCAGCTGAGTTGACTATCTTAGGAACGTGATGCCCCAATATCCCTAGCTCTTCAAGTTCTCTTCGCAGGTCTCTGTTGATTGAGACAACTTTCCACAATACTGGTGTGTTCCTCCATAACATATTATATGTATTCACATCGTCGATCTCAATCACGGATACATTCAGATTCTTTTCATCGGCGATCTTGAGAGCGACCGCACAAGCTGCAATATATGCGATAGTGAACTCCTCGTCTCTAAGCCAGGTTCGGAAAGCTAGACAGATCCAACATCTTGAATCTCTAACTAATCCCGCCGCCCATCTTCTACAGTGACTAGATGGATCTCTACTTCGTCCAATGGTGACATTAAGCTTAAGATTGGCGATGTCTGGTGGGGACCATCTCACCAAGGTAATCTGTCTAATGCGCGTTCTTGGCTCGCGAATGCCATGCTCGGCCAAATCATTGTAAAAATTCACATCTTCCAGCTTAATGAACTCAATGTTCTTGAGGAAGTGATTTAAGATGTAGATGATGTTGTGCCATCGGGACTGCAACATAACTCCCTTCCCTTCAAACCTATGTGTGCATCTACAACACCATATATTCCAGACGATCAAGGCACATAACATACCATGAATCCACGCCTTAGCAGAAGAACTCGAGTGCAACCGCACACACAAGTGGAAAATCTCACTAATGTTTGTCGGAGGGAGATGTCCAGTAACCTGTGACATCTTCTGCCAGAAGAAAGCTGCCATTTGACTCTGAATAAAGAGGTGATGTGTCGATGCTGTTGATGCTTCATTGCAGCATGAACACTTAGAAGCCATCATGATTCTGCATCTGGAGATGTTTTCATCCGTTGGAATGGTCCTGTACGCGATCTTCCAAAGAAGCAAACAGGCCTTGGGGTAAGGAATTTTCCGAATTCCCTGAATGTGTCAGTTGTGACCCGTATTATCAGCGTGAATAATGTTACTTTTGACTAAACGGATGGTGAACGCACCATTAGACTCAAGAGTCCAAATCAGCTTGTCATCATCTTCTTCTGAAATGTATGCTTTGTTGTTTCTAAAGATATGAATGCCTTCTTCATTAAGAATGTATATGAGCAAATGCCAATCCCACCCGTTTGGGGTCTAGAAATCTTTAATCTTGAAATCTAGTCTCCGATCACTAGCATTGATGGTGAAACCAGCAAGAGGTATGCCACACCATCTGGCGTCCCATAGGGAAATGTCTCCCTTTCCTATAATCCATATGCAATAGGAGTTGAACATGGGAAATGTGCGCCAAATTTGTTTCCAAGAAGGTGAGGAATTCACGCTAAGCTTCAGAAAAGGTGGATAGAAGCCAGTTCTATTCGTGATGTTAGATCTGTATTTTTGTCTGCAGAATATCGCCCAAGGTGAGCAACCAGTCATAATCTCCCAAAAGGCTTTGTAAGTGAAAGCCCGGGTGATGCTTCTCATGGAGTCCAAACCTAGACCTCCAGACGCGATCGGGGTGGTAGTCTTCTTCCACGCCACCCAGACTTTGTGTTTGTTTCCATCTTTGCACGCCCATAAGAACTTAGACATAAGGTTGTCGATTCTATCATAGATGTCAGGTGGGATCCCAATGGCAGCAGCTACATACAATGTCGTGGAGGCAAGGACATGTTTTATCAAGAGGCGACGACCAGCAAAAGAGAGGAGATGAGCTTTCCATGTGGCAGTTTTCTTAGCAATCTTATCAAGGAGGAAATCAAAGGTATGCAGCTTGGCATGTTCATAAAGTATCGGAGCACCCAAATACTTAAGAGGTCCATCCGCTATTGTAACCCCAAAGGATTGTGCGACACGGTCCGCAATAGCTCGATCAACGTCTCCAACAAGGCAGCTAGATTTGGCTCTATTGATCAACTGGCCAGTAGCATTCTCATAGTCGGTCAAGATATCATTAATGCGGGTGATGGAGAATATGTATCCATCATGAGCTTAAGGGAATCTCATTTCATTTTCAGGGCTTAACATCCCTTGTAAAATGGATGAGAAATCAATACACATATGCCATGAACTTAAAAAGGAACTCATATCATTTCAAGGCTTAACATCCTTTGCAAATGATTGAGAAATAAATTGTGGCTAAATTTAACAATAATTGGTTTGCATTAATCCCTTGCTTTTAAATTGAATATCTCTTTAAGGGGGAGCATAGCATAAAATTAAGGGGGAGAAATAAAAAGTCATACTCAAATGCTTATCTTGGATATCTTTTTGAAATGACAAAGGGGAAGAAATAATATAAAATCAAAAACATAAAATAAAATGAGTTTCATAATCTCTCAGCCAGCACACACTTGCAAATAAGAAAATAGTTACAAAAAGTAAACTTCAGGTATGAAACTCATATGATTTATATTTCCTTATTTTATATTTAAGAAATGTTTATCATCTTCAAAAAGGGGGAGATTGTTGGCTAAATTGGACATTATTCTAATCCCTTTGTTTCGATATTGACAAACATTTCATTCTTGTGGATCTAACGTGCGACTTGAGTCTTACAGGAATTAGGTGGATGAAAAACAACTTGGAAGATCTATATGCTCAAATTTCTTTAATTCATGAATATAATCAAATGTAAAAACATGTACAAGTATATAATGTACAAGTACTTAGACATCATGTAAATTAGGCATTAGATCTTCCCTAGCCAATCACAATACTTAGATAGGTCATCCCCTATAATAGTGTCACAACTGCACACTCATACACACACTTAGTACTTAGTTTAAAACATTAAAACAGAGTCATTCTCGGTCGACAAACTTCTCGACCGAGACACTCTCGGTCGACAAACTCTTTGACCGAGAATGACCCAAGTAGCCGTTAGACACAGCAGACAAAGTAGTTGGGAGTTGGATCAGAACGTTATACACCTTGCTCCAGACTGTCCCTCAGTCGACAAATTCTTGACCGAGAAGGACTCTCGATCGACAATTTGTCGACCGAGAATGTCTCTGTCTGCAATTTTCAGGATTAATTAACTAGCCATTGTTAAAGAAACTAATAGATACTTAACGGCTAGTTGAGCACTTAGAACCCCCTAGAAAGTGTCTAGAACGTCCTTAAACATTCATAGGCCATTCCTATAAATAGGACAAGCCTTATGACACCTTACACACACTTGTGCAACACTTGAGCATAATACTTGCAATTGGCTATTCATTCTTGTGAGCAATTGAGCAACTCCAACATTAGTTATTTATTTCCATTGCTCCAAATTTGTGTCCTATAGGCTAGCATCTCCTACCCACTGCACCAAGACTTCCATATACATTGGTTAGGAGATCAAAACGCTTGATATAGGAAATCAAGCCTTGTGCTACAACGGTATTGTAATTTCTATTTTTCCTTCTTGTTCCTTTGTATCTTTTGTACTCTCCTTGCTACTCCTAGGGTTGGAGGCTGCGGATTGGAGAGGGTTTGACTTCTCAGGTGGAGAAGAGTCTTCTCGGTGGAGAAGGTGGACTTTGGACTACTTCAAGAAGGCTGTCTCAACGGGAAGCTACTTCAAGAGGAAGGCTACTTCAAGGGGGAGCTTGAGGTTACTTCAAGGGGGAGCTTGAGGTTATTTCAAGGAAGGCTGCTTCGAGGTTGGTGAGACTACTTCGAGGTGAAGGCTGTCCGAAGGGTTTGGTGAAAGTATTTGTAATTTTATGTAACATCCTTGCGAGGTAATAAAATTTAAATACTGTCAAAATCCCGGTTGGGTAAGCAACCGGGTAGTGGATTGACTGCCTTAGTATTTGCTAAGGTTGGAACCACTCTAAATCCTTGTCCCATTGTCCAATATTTTTGTGGTTGTTTGCTTTAATTGAATTATTATTAAAATATCATAAAACCCTATTCACCCCCTCTAGTGGTTTTTCATATAAGTGATAACAAAATTAATCTAAGATCATTTGGAGTGATTTCGCAGAACGCGCACTTGCATTGCTTTTGACTTGAACTTGAACATGCTAGGGCTTGTGTAGTGTTATCCTTTTCATGTACCTAAAGCCTGGAATCAATCTTGAACAAATATATTTGATACATATAAATAGAATGGTTGAGCCATTATCAAAATATGAACAATTTATAACTCTCAAGTCAATAGGTGAGACATCTGTTTTGGCTAACCGAAGCAACCACTGTATGATATTGAAGGGTTTTGGGACGCGCTCTGTATAAACATCTTCATAAATTTACACAGGAACCCCACAATTTTACACAAACTGGAGTGTATGAAAAAGATGTTGACATAATTTACAAAAATACTGCGAAAAATTGCAATAGTAATCCCGAACGGGCTGTATTGTATAGTATAGATTCTGTCAGTGTCTCACGGTCACTTCGGAACGCAGGTCTTATATTTCTGAAAATGTTTATTGTATAGTATAGATTCTGTCAGTGTCTCACGGTCACTTCGGAACGCAGATCTTATATTTCTGAAAATGTTTTGAGGCACAGGCTTCATGAGCCACTGTCTACGATGACCGAAACGGTAAGCCGAGTAGCGAGAACAAACATTTATAATGATTATCTGATCTAAGCTTCAAAAGAAACTTCAATATGCATGCCGCTTGCCAAGGTAGAATTGTGATAAAGTGAATATAATGAGATTAGAGCTATGCAACTGATTAGATATATGGGCTGCTTGTGTGGATTAGTTCCATGTATCAATAGCGTATGGGTTTTTTGCTTGTGTGGATTAGTTCCATGTAATCGTACCCTATATGCTGGTTGGGTTCAAAGTGATCGTCGGCTTTTGCGCCGCCAAATTACTGTTTGGTCCTAGTAGAAACTGCACTCAGCTTTGGAGCATTCAAACCGCTAACAGGGTGATGGAAATCACAAAGCAAAAAGAATGATGGCAGTCGATTCCAATGCTGACCAAATGATTTGATTTTCAAACTATTCATCGATAAAGTTTAAACCCATTCACATCTAGGACAACCCATCTAGCCACATCTGTCCAAACGAGGCTGCTCTCGGCGGCTCGGCCCAACCCAGATCGCCTTACTCTGGCCCACACCAAGAAACGTGCCTCCACATTAGTAAAAGGGCGGCCGCCGCGGCCCTGGACCGGCCATCAGTTGAGCGTGGTTGGGCACCTCGTCTTCATCCTCCTCAGCCACCCGCCACTCCCACAGCCAGCGTGCCACCTCCACGTCAAAACCATCAACGTCTAAAACCAGTAGTGACAGTATGAACCAAAGAAAGAAAACGAAAGGGGACGTGGGCATCGCGAGCTGCAGCCTCCGCCTCAGCTTGGAGCCAATCGGAGAAGTAACCGCTTCGTCTTCTGAGTTCTGATGCCGGGTTTATCTTGTCAGCTACCGCTTATTCGTTGATATTCATCGTTCAGATCATTCTCGACCTACAAAAAGAAAAAGGCAAGTTGCTGGAGGGGCGAGTTTTGGTCAGATAAATCTAAGCTATCATGGTCTTTCAATCACCGCCCCGATCGCTCGGCCGTGTTCTACGTGGCTGCCACCTGCCGGAGGAAAAGCTTGCGTGAACCTCTTTACCTTCATGGCAAAGCCTGCCGCTTTTTCTTTACCGTCCCAGCTTTCGTTCTGGATTTTGCTATTGAATGGTGCCACCAACGTGCGTCTCGGCTATTTACTGGGTGTGAATGACGGTACTGGGATGTAAACTCAGCGCTGACTCAAACGGCGAACAAAAGGGCGGTGAAAGATGTCCGGAAAGAGGAAGGGGATTAAAAGATGTTCATGATAAAAGATATTCTATCTCCCACTCACCTCCTTACTGGCTCCAACATTCTTACCGCAAAAAATCTTCAGTTTATGATGAGACACGTGCTACACCTAAAATTTACACTCATCCGCACACTAATAGCAACCGTGATGGCGCTGTTAAGGTTAACGGATAACATATTATTTATAATTTCTCCACTTTTTGTTAAACATACTTAGTATTGATAGTATATTCTCTCAAAACTTAATACCGAATCATCTTTCGCGTGAACTCGTTTGGGTTCAAGAGGTTACGTGTAGGTTTTTAGTGTCAAAGTATAAAGTAAGTTAATTACAGTCGATGTCAAATAAAGGGATTTCCGCCAACCCGTTATCTGCAAACTTGCATCTAGTTTTACCGTTATACCCGGATAATCATCGTCACTTTAACTAATTCAAAGAACCTCTTGTATGGGTTGTCTCAAGTACGTGGTAGGAGATTCCTTGAAAGGATTTGTCTTGGACCTCCGTATTATTCTCAATAACCTCTTCTGCGTTGCTAAACCCCTTCGATCCCCTAGTGTCTAATTTCTATCAACCTCTCATGTAGAAGGACACCCCACTTTTTCAATATGCTCACGCAATCTCAGGTTCAGTAGTTAAAAGTGGTTTTAGGTTCGTTCTAGTTGAATGGTTATGCATGTTGCAATAGCTTTTTTATAGGTAACATTCATAAAATCTGGACTAGAGCATTGTTGAGTCTGTTGCTATCCCCTATTGTGATATTTGTACAAAGGATTGACCGAGTTTGGACATCTTTGTAGGCCTATGTTGTTTGATTTCAACCCAAACACTATGCAAACATGAAGTTTACCACGATGCTCAAACCTATAAATTGGATAACTCAAAATGGGACACATATTTTAGGTCAAATATGTTTAGTTGAGTTATTCAATGTAATAGTACTAACACATGTTCTAACATGTTACTTTTTTTTGTATTTTCTGAAGGTAAGGTTGTTTAAACCTAGGTATTGTTTCAGACTATCCACTCTAGAACATTGTTTCTTCCATGTGGAATGTTATGTAAGATTTTGAGTTAAAAGGGTGCACTAGTGTCATGCTAACGGGGCATTCTCAATACACCATGCAGAAAGAGTGATGACAATGTTGATGCATGGATGCTATAAACGAGAAGGAAACATTTGCTTCACCTACAAAGTTATGTTTCATCTACAACTCTTCTCTTGAAAACTCTTGACTGTGGATGTGAATTAGATTAGACATCTTGTTTTTTTATAGATAGAAATCTTCATTATGCACTTTGAGCATTGCACAATGCATTCTTTCTTTTAATGCACGTTCTTCTGTAACATTTTCTTTTCAAAGGGAGAATCAATTCATGAATCATAAAAACACATTCATTAAACATATAATCAATTATATGATTTGTGTATAAATGCTTTCCCATTATTCTCCTTTTACTTTTATTTCTTATTTTTATTCTCTAAAGACAAAAAAGGTTGGAATTTTAATTACTCAAAGGGTGTGATATTCATGAAGTGTATTATCATTCTTTGAATGTTGTTGTGACATGTATTTGAGGAGATAGATTTCCCATATATGAAATTGACTGGGTACATTATATGATTAGATACTAGACATTACTCAAATATTAGTTTACAAAAATACAAATTGCTTCTTGTCAACCCTTGTTGGAGTATATTGGATCAAACATTCAACTAGTAAAATTATTAATTACACTGAACACTCTTATGATCAATATGTTAAACCTATTATGTTTCTTACATTTAACTTTTCTTACAATACTTTAAATCATGTTGCACTCATGTTTTAGCAAGGATTGAAGCTTTGTTTGACTAATTGTACTCAATTTGAAGCCAATGAATCATATATGATTCGAATAATTACTTAAACCTAATATACTGTTTGTTGAATACTTCATCAAACATCATTATAAATAACTTGTAACAACTTGATCTCACTTTGCTCGCTAATTAGGGTTTACTTGGATGATTAGATGATTTCCTATGTTGATCCTAGATTATCTTTATCAATGGTGGTATAAGGTTATGATATTTTGAACTTGATAATACACCTTACACATGCTCTATTTTGAGTAATTAGGGTTTGAGAAATGAAAAACTGATTCGGCCAAATTGAGGCCAAAAAACTGTGATAAGTGTAGTGATGTAGTAAATGAATTTTAATAGCTTATCTATAATTAAGATTTCTCTAAAATGGTGATATAATTTGGAAAGTAATATCTAAGTGTTTTGTAAAATATTTGAAGTTTTAGATCTTTTCTAGACCAGGTTGGTCGATTGTGTTTCCCCCAGACAAACTCAGTTGACATGCTATATAAGTTGTAGTATACTAGTTGGTATTTGAGTTTTAGTTATTTTTTGTAGATCGAAATGGGTTAAAATTTTAACTATAATTTGGAACTATATTTCAGTCAATAAATAAAATTTTCAAAATATTTAGTTGATATTGGAGTGATCAAAAAGAGCTATATCGGGTGAGTTTCTTGTGAGTAATGACTCGGTCGACCATCCATTATAAATAAATAAAAATGACTAGAAATGTATCCATACTTCTTTGTAATGGTTGCAAACACCTCAACTGATCTATACTATCCTAAATCCCTAATAAATGCCATAATTTTCTGCTCCTATTTCAGATATGGAATTTCAGAAAGAGAGAGGAAAATTAGTGTTTTGGAGGAGAAAATTGTTGGAAGTGTTGATTTGGTATTTTAGCTTCCAAAAGCTTACAAATTCATATAAATTCATCAACATTAGATAGAGTTTCATCGTGAATCTTCTCTATTATTTTGAAATCCCATCCTTCCTTTGATTTGAATAAATAAGATATCAAATCACCCTCTTTTCACTTTCTTTCTCTTTGATTCTCCTTTCCAGGGTTCCTGAATTGAAAAGAGGAAGAAATGAATTGCATCCTTGGGAGGTGGTTGGATTTCTAGAAATTCAAAATAAGAAAATACTTTTTAATATTCTTGTTTACAAAGGTGAGTATTATATCCCTCTTGATGTTTGTAATCATGTTGGAATCCCAATTCTATCCGATCAAAATGAACATGCTTTGATTTGTATGTGATTTGGTAATTAACCACAAAGACTTTGGGAACTAAATGATATTGTATTAGATTCTTTCTCATTATTTGTATTTTTCTGGTTCTTGAGCTATTGTTTCAAATTATATGAGAATTCTATGGATAGAAACTATATATGTTATGTTATACTAACCTTGCTTAAAAGTCATCCTAATGAATGATATTTTCCAAAAATTAGTGAGCATGTATAGAGTCATGTTTGAATTGAATAAGCACAAATTAGTCAAGTGTATTGGTGAATCTTACATAAATTTAATATGTAATGCACATGAGGATCATTATTAGGATTTGAAATTGAGGTATTCCACGTCTAAGGTTTGTATTACCAGATTGATCCAAATGAGCCAAGGAATCGAAGTATACTTATAATTGATGGATGAATTGTGTCAAAATGTAAACTAGGGTTAATATTACAAGATTGACTCAAATAAGCCAATGAATGGAAGATTATTTATAACTAATTGATGAATTGTGTAGAAATGGAAACTAGGGTTTCCATGGGTTGTGAATAGTCTTGATTACCCTCATACACCTTGATGGGGTTAGTGAGTAAAAAGGTTCTTATGATGTATTAAACTAATCTGACTTCTTGAAAACCATAGAAATTTAGTATTAAGATGAGTATGAGAGATAAAACACTAACTTTTCTATAATCTTTTCATATGCAACAAATGCTTAATTTTAGGTGTTATTACTTAAATTGAAGGTAATATGTCTTATTAAGATGATATAGGCCTAATTATCTAATCTAGTATGAATTATGGAATAACAAGTAAATCCCACATGGATGCAAGTCTTTTATACAAGTCACGTTGAAAAGATGACTAGATATTAAAGCGTAAAAAGAAATAACACTTTTCTATTCTTTTTCCTCAAGTAATTAGTGTTATAAGGAATGTATGTATTTTTTTAATTACTAAAATGCCATGAAAGTGAGATGACATGATTTACTCATCTAAATGTAAGAAAGGAAATGGAAAATATGGAACTGAATTGTGATGATAAGTTATGGAAGAAATTAATGAAATGAGTATGATGAAGTTTGTAATATATTTATTTACTAATATTTCGGTTGACTAAATTCAATGAAATACACTGAAATTGAACTTCCATGGATGCCAATGAGAGACAAGCAACATATAGTAAGTGAATTAAGATTGATTGGTTCCAATAATGTAATGAACATAATATGAAAAAAATTAAGAGTAATGAACCTAAAATGGGGAAAAACTAACTAGTTATCTTGGTGATCTAAGAACCCAACCCTAACCTCAATATGATGATATAAGTGATAATAATGAAAAAAACTCTAGAGGAATGGATTAAGGAATATATATAAGTAGAATTTAATTCAATAAAAGATCAAGTTTAAGGATGTGAATTAATTCATAAATTTGCATTGTTGGATTGTAATTGTCTGCTAGAATACTTATATTCTCAGAGTGGTCTATTATGATAGATTTAAAATATGGTAATATATGTGTTGATTAGTAACCTTAAGTGAAGCATGGAAAATATTAAAAGATGAGTAATAAGTGTCTAATGCACGTTTATGGATTTAAATTTCTTTATATATGTGAAAAGTAAATGGAATATTTATATGTTAAATAGTAAACCTGATTTGAGCCTGACAAGTAATAAATGATGCTTATTTGATGGTTGTTTTCTGGGTGTTGATGTATTTGTGAATGTTTATTCAATAATGTGATATGGAATAAGGATACGATAAGTGTTGAGACTGAAACAACATACACTTATTTGCAATTGAGAAACCCAAGTTGGGGTGAATATTTAAGAATGAGATATACTTCAGACTGATAGCCCACCAATAATGATGGTTTTTAAAACATGATGTCCAAATACAAAGAAGCATGTATGTTGAAAAATATATATTGTTGTGCTTCTATATATAATTATGGACTAACAAGTAAATCCCACATGGATGCAAGTCTTTTATACAAGTCACGTTGAAAAGATGACTAGATATTAAAGCATAAAAAGAAATAACGCTAATCTATTCTTTTTCCTCAAGTAATTAATGTTATAAGGAATGTATGGATTTTTTTTTAATTACTAAAATGCCATTGGAAGTGAAATGACATGATTTACTCATCTAAATATATGTAAGAAAGGAAATGGAAAATAGGGAACTGAATTGTGATGATAAGTTATGGAAGAAATTAATGAAATGAGTATGATGAAGTTTGTAATATATTTATTTACTAATATTTCAATTGACTAAATTCAATGAAATAAACTGAAATTGAACTTCCATGGATGCCAATGAGAGACAAGCAACATATAGTAAGTGAATTAAGATTGATTGGTTCCAATAATGTAATGAACATAATATGAAAAAAATTAAGAGTAATGAACCTAAAATGGGGAAAAACTAACTAGTTATCTTGGTGATCTAAGAACCCAACCCTAACCTCAATATGATGATATCAGTGATAATAATGAAAAAAACTCTAGAGGAAGGGATTAAGGAATATATATAAGTAGAATTTAATTCAATAAAAGATCAAGTTTAAGGATGTGAATTAATTCATAAATTTGCATTGTTGGATTGTAATTGTCTGCTAGAATACTTATATTCTCAGAGTGGTCTATTATGATAGATTTAAAATATGGTAATATATGTGTTGATTAGTAACCTTAAGTGAAGCATGGAAAATAGTAAAAGATGAGTAATAAGTGTCTAATGCATGCTTATGGATTTCAATTTCTTTATATATGTGAAAAAGTAAATGGAATAATTATATGTTAAATAGTAAACCTGATTTGAGCCTGACAAGTAATAAAGGATGCTTATTTGATTGTTGTTTTCTGGGTGTTGATGTATTTGTGAATGTTTATTCAATAATGTGATATGGAATAAGGATACGATAAATGTTGAGACTGAAACAACATACACTTATTTGCAATTGAGAAACCCAAGTTGGGGTGAATATTTAAGAATGAGATATACTTCAGACTGATAGCCCACCAATAATGATGGATTTTATAACATGATGTCCAAATACAAAGAAGCATGTATGTTGCAAAATATATATTGTTGTGCTTCTATATATAATTATTGACTTTATTTTTAGCATCTTATTTAGTTGTGCGAGAATACAAAAACTTTATAGATGATTATTTGAATTCTCTTTAACATGAGTAAGAGGATTAATAACATGTGAAATGACGAAACATCTAGTTAGGTTCCATGAACACCATGAGTCTCCTTTAAGGTTCACATTGGGGAAATGAAACAGATCTCCTTGTAGTAATCATAGGATTATGAGAATGATTTCTGGAGTTTGGATAAGGATCTTGAAGAGTATACCACCGGGATTCAGAATTGAATCACATGGCATGATTATTACCCTAAATCCTCTTCTAAAAAGTCAATGTACCTATAAATATACTCTAATGAAATGAAAATTGTGGAACATCAGAATTGTGATGGTAGGTGATACTTTGTTCTATTTATTCCTATCTCGTGTACCCAAGATGAAGAGTTGGTCCTCTTTAGGAAATGTTATGATGGACCAGGTCTATTATAGCTATCTTAGGGAGGTCAGGTAAGCCCTAAGATAATGATGGTGAATTGCCAACATGAGATTTAGACGTGGTGAATTCTAGTTGGTAAGGTACGAGCCAAGTAGTTTTAGGGTAAATGAATAAAAGATGATGAGTCGTGTAGAATATGACTTGAATGCATTTTACATTCCTTTTACTTACTAATGAAAAATGTACTGTTGTTGAATTTGTTTCTTGTTGTGGAAATTAATAATCCCTTTAGAGATATGTGTTGACTTATTCTTATCCATCTAGTATGGAATCTTATTGACAACTAGTTTATTCTAGGATCTAATATACATTCTTATTAGGACTTGGATTTAGTTTTCATTTGAATAGTCATATTTGGTAGACATGTCTTATGTGGATTTTAGCTTCAAGTTTAAAGGATATGTTCCAGGTCCGATTGGAGGGGTATCACAAAGATGATGCTATTGCTATATCTTGATCATAAATGTGTAGGTATTCTACTTGTAGTGTTACATCTAGAATACAATTGTAACTCTAAAATATTTAGATTTACTAATATGTTCTTATATATGCTCTCAATGATGGTAAAAAAGGTTGGGATATGACTGAATGAATGCTTTTATGATTAATTCGATTATTGTCATAAACTAGATTTACAAAATGATAGAATTAATTTTATGTTAGACTTTTCAATATCTATAAGCTTTTTAAGCTAAATATATTTAATCTAACATTGATGCATGTTATTTATCTCGAGTGAGAGGTATCCTATAACATACCTAAACTTAGGTAAATACTAAATCTTCTCCTAGATAATATGATATTTTCTTTTGGAATATTTTTTTAACATAGAATGTACTATGATGTTAGTAATCTTAATTTTGGGTGTTTTCTAATAAATCAGTTATTTGAGGCTTTAATGCAAGAAATAGGAATAATACCCTAATTTGGGCCTATCACCACATTAAAAAATTTATGTTCAAAATAATTCTTCTATATTTTTCTATGTATAGATATGGGTAATGGAGAGTCGCACACAAAATTTGGGTATTTAATGATAAATGAATAAATGAATATGTTAAACATTTACTTAGGAATCAAATTCCATTTTGATAGGTCTAGAATTGTTGAAAATTGGATTCCTCACCCCTCAAATAGCTAACCCACAAAGTTTCATCTTAATTGGAAATTATTTACTCTTCTAATTTGATTTGGAAAGAAAAAATAAATCATGTATACATCACTTTAGTTCGAAATACTATTTGGAAAAGGTTTTTGGATTTAATTTTGTCACATTTTCACACAAACCCTCAGCTTTATTGGATGCACAATTCACTCTCGAACTTTGAATTGCGGATCAGAGATCGACATATCTTCACCTACTCACGTCAAATAAGTAAACTAGCCATTGGTACACAACATGTTAAAATCACAATTTCTCCCTTCACACTCCATCTTCCATTGAAATTCATTTTCCATTGGTTACCTTAACAATATCTGCACCCATTCACACCCTACTCAAACCTTACCCCTGAGAATTTTAAAAACTCCCAAACTTTGGGGTCCAATCTTCCCCAAAAAACATGTATCAAAACCCTAAAACCCCATCTTATAAAAATCTAACCCTAACTAAGCCTCTACTCATAGAAAGCAATCTTCTCTTGTGGTCAATTTCGCCTCGATTCTAGTCTACACTACCGTCAGATTCAATTCCTTCATTTGTGCTTTTATCCCGTACCCCCAATGCTCTACATCACCGAATTCAAATTGATCTCTTAGTGAGCTATTTGGATCCTCACTACAAAAAATGCCCTTTAACTACAAAACAAATTAAAGCAAAAACCCTAGATTTTGTAGTTAAAAACTTTAGGTACATTTATCCTTACATATAACATATGAAGTTAATACATGTGCAACTAATTGTTTTTACTACATTTTTCAAATATGTAGTTAGATAATCATTTCTCTACAATTTCATATGTAACCCCAAATGTATCTAAAAAATGTCCTTATACATACAAATGTAGTTCTATATGTCCCATTATGCACCATGACCTTCCCTAAAAGCATGTTAATGAGAGAAACCAATGTGACATGTAATGTCTGTAATGTCAGCTCATGTGACATGTGGTCCTTAGAAGACCTAGTGACACACTCTTCTTTGAGCTGCAATCACCAAAATTATTAAAAATACAGATTCTAGAAATCACTAATCAACAAGCTAGCAACATTGTTCAATTTTCATCATGTAGTCAAAGTTGTAGCTCATGCAACTTTGAATCAAGATCGAGGAAGTGAGCGATGGCCTGCATGCCAACATCAAGACAAGGCTTGTAAGCAATCTGAATGGTCATCCAACCCAAAATCATTGTGATAACTTTGACTATTGTGATACAAATAGATAACAACCTATCTACAATCATATATCCATAACTAGTAATTTATATGAAGTTAGTGCATTTAAACTTAGTATAAATATCACCAATAGATGAATATTTATAAAACTCTTCGATGTGATCAGTGATTTTGGGAAGTTGCATCGTCAGACTTTTGTCCTTTAGCCATTTTCTAGCTCTGAAAATTTTCCAGTAAGCAAAAAAATATGTGGCAAAAAGAAGCATATCTAGGGGTTAAACAAGCATAAGTATCCTACACATTTTCTTGTTGTAGAGCTTATAAATTCAATTGGTAATACACTTTTGATAAAATCATTCAGAAAGAGATTTTTGTGCCACACTTTTCATCAATGAACCTGGTACCTTATTGGGACTTCAAACATACCTAAAAAATAAGAAATGAAAGAAATGACTGAAACAATCAACACATAGGACTCAACATAGAAAAATGATTATGAAGAAACCATTAGACTATAAGGTAGATCTAATCATCAAAAGGGAAAACAAAAGGCTGATAGTCATCAGAATAGTCCCCTAAATGGAAAGCTACATAAACATAGACATAAAGTAACAACACTTTCATAATCACCCCCAAGCAAAACAAACCAGAATGCAGGGGGACACCCCATACTCAAGATCATATAGAAGGAAGGGATCGAGATCAACTATATTCCAATGTAGGCACTAGACAAGAAAACATTTCAAGCTAATCTTTCAGCAAATGAATATACAATAGTTACATATTTTAAGAAATGTTACTAGTACCTATAGTTAAGGTCAATCAAGAACTAGAGTATCTATCTCCATTTATAATTAAAAAAAAATTACTAGTCCCTTTCTTAGATTCTTTTGTTTGAAATAGCAATAGACAACATAAGCATCTAGGCACATGATTAGAAATGCAAACCATAAATTACTTCCCCCATCAACAAGTTATCAGTTATAGAGTCAACACTCTTATTTGAGAAGATTGTTTGCTCCAGGATTCCTAATGCATTTAGACTCCCAATTGGTTCCTAGGAAAATCTAATCAGTGACAAATCATGATAGGGATCCATAGACTTATATGCAGCTAAGATGAAAGAGAGAAAGCCATTATATTGGGAACCATTCAAAACAAAAAAAGAGAGGAGTTCTTCAAAAATATGACCAAAACCAACAACTCTCACTTTCCTTTGGGCCACCACCTATAGATGCAACAGTAGCAGCTGGTACACCCAATGGAAATAATGACATCAATTTGGCAACAACTGTTGTGGCTAGATATGCAAAACATCAAGGCCGCACCATCTAGTTCTTATAAGGCAAGATAAAGACAAAAATTGAAAAGAGAAAGTATCTAAGAAGGGCCAACACATAACAATGAAAACAATCCTTATTCTCACTTTCACCATAAAATAGAGTAATTCCATGAAGAAAATCACCCATGTGTCAAACTCTTCAGAAGACAAGAACAAATTTTTGAAGTGCAAGTCTGATTGTTGCTTATTTGAGCTTTCTCAAATTGGTACATTTGGTGAGCAACAAAGGTCATGTGCATGAGGTTTTCTTTGAATATGAATGGCACCCTTCCATATGTACAGTCTTTCATAAGTTTTTTCATGAACCCATCATATATAGGAAGAAAACCATCAAGAAAGTTTGACAACCCAATGCTAACTTCATGACAGTCAGGTAGTTGATATTTAGATATATGGTTCTCTAGGAGAAATAAAAGGAGCTTCAACACAATCTGATTTCATCTCCTTCAACAAGGGAGAAAATTATAGTTCAAAATTTTGTATTCATACAAAGACATTTAATATGTTGTTTGTGTAACAGGTTTCCCAAGATAATAGAAAACAACATTGATGCAATCTTTTAGTTAAACTTACCATGAAATTTGACCTTCGTATGATTTTTATCCAACCTGTAGGAAAATGATGTCTTAATATCTTTAAGAGAAAATTCTTTGTGAAACTTTACCCTCATCTAATAGTAGACTAATTAAAAGATAAGAAATTATCTAATAGGTCACTGCTTGAGTTTTGTTTGTTTTCAAACTGAATCAAGGTTTAGAACATAATAACATATACACAAAGATTATTGTATCTCTAATAATATATTTGTCAAATTGAAACAGGTCACAAGAACTAGACATGGCTAGAAATATTGCTTAAGTATAAGTACTACATGAGGTCATGATTCGGTGATGATTAAAGATGATTTTGAACTAATAGGAACCAACCACATATTTTTATCTATTATGCTACTTTGTTTTAGCATATTTTGAAGCTAGGTAAACAGTATTCATAACAACTGATAATTCAACTTATTTAGAAACAGGTAGAGTGAGGTTACACATAGCAAATAGTGTATGCTTACATAGTCAGAGGTTTCTTGAAAAACTTCTAGTCTTATAAGGAGATAGTCCACAATCACAGAAGAAATATATTAGCACTACCTAACATAACTAAAATGGAACACATGGATGTAAAAAACCTATCAAATTGGAAAAATGCATAATCTACACTGACTCAGAAATTATAATAAATCAAAGAAGGGTGAATGTGATTGAATTTATGTCTGAGTAAATACAACGTCATGGAGAAATTTCACAGTTGTATTAAGTACATATTTGCTACCACATCCTAGACTTCTATTTAAGAAAAGGCGCAAAGACATAGATCACTCTTTCTGATGATAAAATTTAAAGCATCATTTATAGTTGCACCTACTTTTGGCCATGTAGGTTAGTATTTCCTTAGAAATATTCAATAACCTTTGGGGCTTCATCCTTAAACTTATAAATATACTTTCTATACAGTTCTTGGTTGGAGATGATAAAGTACACCTTGCACCAATTTAGTGATATCAAGCCCCTTGACATTAACTATTTGAGCACAAGGAACCTTGACTTAGTCCTCTACTAAAGGTTCTATGTCATAAGGTTAGGATATTTTGATAATAATGTTGAACCCCATCAAATCTCTAGTTTGATCTAATAATGAGAGTCAAAATGTAATCAAGAAATAGAACACAAGGAAAGAAAATCTTGCATTTAATCAAGAAAAAAACACAAGGAAATCCTATCTTGACTTATTCAGGTACCCTACAACATTAGATTATTTGGGAAAAGCAAAAAAGATCATCTTTGGATGACATTGATTATGCCCAAACTCTCTCTCTTATGAACTATTATAAGTTCTTGAAATAAATGATGTGAGAAGCTCCGTATAAAAATCTGATGCAAAATTTCTCATAAATCACTATACTTCCACAAGAATTGCCTATGAATCAAAAGAGCCTTCTGCTCCCAAGATTACCTGGTAACACTATGGAGGCCTCATGTTAGTGGGGTAGGTGATCAAAGCTAGTGGAACACATTGGGGATCAAACCAATCATCTGATCATAATTAATATTTGCACAATGTTTTAGCCTATACAAAAGATGTCTTTCAAATAGAACTAAATAATTTAGCATGCAATTATTGAAATCCAATGTGAAACATCCCTAATGCCAAGGGCCAAACTGATGTTAAATGGTTATAAAGGCAAGAGATATGTGATATATTTAGTCCATGTGTGAAGAGAAACAACAGTCACTATAGTAGACACTCCCCAACAAAAGTTCCTCCAAATCAGTTGCACTATGTTCTTGGCATGGACAGAAGCAACTATATACACCAATATTTAAAAACAAAATTTATCATCCATGCTACAACGTGAGAATGAAATAGGAACTCATTTGAATGGCATAAATTGTAGCAATGATGATTGAAGATGTGCCTGAATAAATAGGAACCAACCTCAATTTTTTCTCTGTTATGCTAATATGTTTTAGCATCTTTAAAAGCTGGGTATTCAATATTTGTAATAACTACTGATTCAACTTATTTAGAAACACAGAGAGTGAGGTTAAACATAGAAAATATCATGCTTACACACCAATCTAAAGTCTATCATATCATAGGCTGCTTGAAAAACTTATAGTATTATAAGGAGATAGTCCACAATCACATAATAAATATATTAGCACTACCTAACATAACTAAAATGGACCACATGGACGTAAACAACCTATCAAATACGTAAAATGCACAAGTAAATATATTGAAAAGTGACTATATAAGTGTTACTATCTATACAAGGGTTACTAATAGAGAAGAGTATTGGACATCATATTAAAGAAAAGGGAGAAGGCATATGTAAATAAGCTCAGGATGATATGTTATCAACCCATAGAACATGAAATTGGTAGTGGCAAGTTCAAAATAAAAAGAGACTGAGAATAAGATAGCCTGAAACTCCATATTACAATAAGCATTGATAACAGAAGATCATAGGAAAGAGAACGTCTATAGATCCAAAAACCAGAACATTCTTCAATTTAGATCATAAAAGTAAAAATGAATTGGTGTCTCATTGTCTTAAGTCCCTTAATGGACTATAAGTCATTTTAGTATAAGAACCAGTATTATAATAGTCACTAGTTTTGGAAAGAAGTAGATGTCAAGAACAACTAAGCATTCAACAGAGTAGATTACAACATGAAAAGAGGAAGAGATAAGTCACAAGACCAAGATAACCCTTCATAGATCCTCCTGACAAGTAGTTATAATTGGTTCATTATCCAGGGGACTCAAGCCACAAGAAATGTTCTACCTTATCAGATGCATATCCTCCCATGGAACCCGTTTTTGGACTATTTGATGAACTACTAAGCTCATGAAAATTGGTTCATTATACAAGGGACTCAAGCCACATGAAATTTTCTACCTTATGAGATGCATATTTTCCTTTGCCAACCAATGTTGGCCTAGGTGATGAAGTCTACCCTACCGGTCGTATGACAAAACCAAATTCTAAACAAAACTAGACAGATAAAGAAACATGATTAGGCATGCACTCCACATCAATTATAAAAAGAAACTAAGTGTGCACATCATCCATATGAGAGTTACCTCTACATATATTCTAAGTTCAAAACCTAAGCCCCAACCATGAATTGAATCATTTTGCATTTGAAATTTACAATGTGAGTGATATGTAAACATATTTTATAAAAGATATACAACCCATCAGGAAACTATATGATCAAGTACTTCCTTCATATGACACAATGGCATGCATCTCGGGTGGGGAGAAGTTGTAACCATAATCTCCACAAGGCTGCCATTACATAGAAAAAAGTTAACATTCAAACCATGAGACAATATAAGACTTTCATATAGAGGTTAGTATCTCATACACATCACATGGAGGTAAATGAGGAGCAGAGACATCTTGTGATGTTCTTTGCTCATTTTCACTAATTATACTCATTTAGAATTTTAACCATCATAATGGAATAGTATAACTGTACAATTTTTAGAGAACTGCAAGAAGTGAATATTATTCATGTAATGAACAATCAAAGATTATTACTAGTAATATTGTTCTCTTGTATTCTTAAATACTTCGATGACATGTTAACTATTTTCTTTGTGAATGTATAGACTTACAAAAACAAATTTTGAGAAAAGATCTATAAAATTTATCATCTGACACTGATTGTTTGGGTGTTCTCATTCATTTTAGATCTTAGAAGAATAGTAGTGATGACCTTAAGAACCCAAAGTTCAACCTCATCATCTCTAACCTGCAAAGAACCTTATAGCTATTCTTAGAGTAGAGTACTGATGCAAATAAAATAGGAACCTTACAGTTATTCCCAGAGTAGAGTATTGATGCAAATAAAAAAAGGAACCATAGGGAGTCAAATACCTAAATTGTGCTTGATGACCGAATATGGTATTTCTATAGAACCTCTAGATCCAAGCTCAGTGAGTGATACCAATCTCATCTTTGTAAGACAATCCTCATGGACAAGACCTAAAACCATGAGCGATATGAGATCCAACTAATTTGGAATCATTAACTGGAGAAAGATTTCCTTACTTTCCTTCTTTGCTGCTTGTCCACGTTGGAACCATGATGGATTGTCTAACTACTTCCACCTCACATTTCCATAATTGTCCGTGAATGCCTACAATGCCTACTAAGTATTTCACATAGACAATGTGGCTGGAGACAGACAGTTTGTAGTCTAGGTTTTCATTTAAAACCACACTGAAATACTTGGAAAGTATAAACAGATCCATTCAACATAGTATAGACCTACACTTTCACCGTTGTACCTCATGCATACACTTGATACTATCAAAAATAAAGAAATAAATCAAACCACTCAGTAAAAACTAGCCATAACACACATAAACCATGAAATAGAAACCACCAAAGTACCATAACCAGAGCACACATACAAATGAAGTAGAAATTAAAGATACAGAAAATCCAAATTGCAACTAACATTTGCAACTAACATTCACATTTGATAAATCTTTTTAGATCCAAAACATACAACCAAGCAAAGGAAATAATGAAAACTACTATCATATGTGTGAAATACACGTCAAGTAATGAAATAATGAATGACAAACTTCTATTTTTGTTAAATCCTATCAATTCTTATGATATGTGAATCTCTATATCGACCAAATGAGTGATATTCTTGGTTTCCACATCTCCAAATGGTTCACCTACAAAGATGAAGAAAAATATAAGAAGTAGACTTCATATATTGAGATGATAAAAATGTTACCTAACAATGAGTAATTTCTTTGGTCAAGCTATCACTGTCCCAATTACATCTCCAATGACTTGGTGTTGACCAAAAGGTCTAATCAACTATTCTTGAGGTTTGATTGGGACACTAATGGACACAAAAGAAAATGTGGAGCCCAACATTGCTTCTCCTATGACATAGGTTGGACTTGCAGAAGTAACTTGTCCTTGGTCTATAATTTATAGCCCATCATCAAAACTTAACAAGGAAATAACCTAAAAAATTATAAAGAATGTGTCAAATATTATATATACCTAAAATTCATATTTTAAAAAATAATCAATAAATGTTTGCATATAATAACATGTCCTTTGATAATGTGTGTTCCATTATTTGATTGATTTGGTCTGGGTGATCTTTCATTTGGTGGTCCTTGTTATATTCTACAAAATAAATTGGTGACTTTAAGAAAAGCAACACTTGTAATTTCACTATATAAATGTGAAGAATTACCTCGTTGGACTGAAACAAACCACTCATGGTAGAATTTCTCAGAAGAATAGCTTCAAGATTTTCTAGTCTTTTCTTCAAATTCTAACAAGTCCATTTGTTGAGCCTTGTATATCTATTTTTAGCATCCATAACTTGTTCTAAGTATTTTACTATATTATCAATCCCCTCCACATACGCATGATGGGATTCATTTATCACATGTTTCACACCAATCTTCTTTGGACCCAAAATCCGATCCAATATCTCGTCTTCATCGAGATTTACATCATTACTTGCAACTGTTGCATTCAACTTGTCCTACATTACAATGTTAATGGGAATCTTTTCTTTCAATGGAAATAAATTTTTTTTTTGATTACTTACAATCAGTTTTGTACATTTTGCATCCACGGAAGTAATATCCTTCTTGTATAGATTTTCTTGATGACATTTCCACTATTTTTCATTCCTTGCAACTATTTTTAACAATACAAGCATATATGAGCATAGTAGTATCAATGTTTAAATTTCAATTAGAAGATAACTTACATTAACCTTCACACAAGCATATGGTGTTGATTGTGATGTATGTCTCATCATTACAAAATTTTTGCTCATATAGTTTTTAGCACTCCGTTACTACATACAATGAATTATAATAGAATTATGTACAACATACATCATTGAAATCTACAAAGTTAATGAATAATTGTTATACCTTTGCATCGTCATAATCTCCAAAATTCACAAGAAATTCCCATTGAGCAGGATCAACACAAGAGAGGTAATCATTAAGTCGATCAGATTTTTCTTTGTGAGCACTTGTTGAACTTTTTTATATCCGCTTTGAAATTTCTCCAACAATCCTTGACTATTCACAAAATAGAATTCTTCCCCTTTATGTGGATAACAAACTTGGTTTGTAACAAAAGGAATATATTTTAAATTTGTTTTATAGTATTATATTAACTCTCCAAAAAAAGAATTACCAACACAGAGTTACATATAGTAGTTTTCTTTTCTATAGGCACTTGATGCCAATCAAGATAGTTAAATAGTGCAAGATCAGAATTTCTAGCAACAATTCCCAAAAAAAGAAGACATGTCATTCTGATGTGGCCCTATTGGATCTACATTATAATCCAAAGTAACAGACAACTTTTTATCCCATGTCTTACTCCATAACCAGATACACTTACAATAGCCCCTTGTTTTTTTTCTTCGCAACTCCCCCTAGAAAAATAGGAATATGATGCAAGCATTCACAAGAATATACATGTTTACTTTCTTACCCAGGAGGGGCTCCTCATCATAAAAAAATAATACACATGTATACATATAAATAATTAATAATTTGCAAAAATATAATGTTATATAAGATTTTTTTGCCTTCATCCTCCCCAAGATCAACAGTAGGAGAATCAACAACAAGACGTTGATCCTTATCCAAATTTCCATCATTGAAATTATCAACTCAAACCTTTTAATTTCTACTGACATCACTTATGTAAAGAGTGGGATCCCAGAGGGGAACCACTCCTTACTAAAAATTTGAACAATAGAACCTCTAGTCCAAACACACCTGAAAGATATGTTGGAGTGGATGTAAAATTTTCAATTCTTATATATGGTATACAAAACAACCAAAGTGTAGCAGTAGAATAAAAACATTGACTATATTGAATTCTCATAAGGTTACAAAAGAACGTCTTAATGTTACATGTAAGGGTACATCATAATGATCAATGTAGAGGGAAATCTAAACCACATCAAGATTGTTTCTAAGCTTCAACGTCTTAAGCTAGGTCCATTTCTTTAAGCCATGTCCTCCATATCCTTCACCTAGGGTTGGAAGCATACCCCAACAAGAACAGAAAAATAGAAGTCATCAACAAAGGCTGGTATGTGCATACTAAAAAGTAAAATTGAGCAATATAAAGAAATAAGGACATCAAATAAATATAAGCTTCCCATAGAAAGGGAAAGTACCACCCAAGTGGGTATTCATAGAAATGAATCACAAAAGGAGATACTTCCTATAAAACAACATAAAAAGATTATGCCATATATACATCCACTACCATGGTGGGAAATGAAGCACATATCAAGAAAGTAAGGAACACACCCCACAATCATCATCAATAACTAGCATGCATGTGAGATAAGCATATCCCTAGAACAATATAACAACAAAGTCAGACAAGTCTCGCAAACTTGAAACTTGATAGAGAATGACGTACTGCCAAACTCCCAATATATAAAATGAGCCAAACCTCACAAATTTGAAACCCGAGTATGGGGGGCCACCTCCATCACAAAAGAGAATACTACTCGAGAAAGAAATTGCACATCTTCCTATAAACAAAACCAATGCAATTACACTACTCTAGTGCTACGAAACCACATAGCATTTTTAATGTAGAGGCAAGTAAAAAGTATAGTCAGATTATACCAAAGTAGTCCCCACATAAGTGACCAACATATACATCACCTCACAAGTGGGTAATAGACATCACATGTCATCATATAAAGTTCCATCATGAACCAAGCATAAGATAAGAGTTCAAATGAATATCCATGATCACATGGTCAATATCAAATAAGGTAGTTCACATGAACAATGATTTTCAAATGAAAAGACATTGTGTATAGGCTAAAGTCCATAAGACCGAGAGAAAGAAAATATAGGTGAATTGCTCAACAAAGAATAATAGGAGATACAAACATACCTCATAAGAGATCTACATACGACCAATTTTAGTCCTAGGTCTAAGCCTAGGTCTCCAAAGCACCTATTAGGCATATATGTAGAATTAGGGTTAGGTTTACATTAATTATTCACAAACCTAAAAATTGCCTTTTTAATATTAGTGAATTAGGTTATCAAAATCATGCCATGTTTTAGGTTATAATTTTTTGGTTCCAAAACATATTTTATTGTATTTTTTTGAGATATAAATTATTTATTATTAATTTTTGAAGATTCAACCAATCAAAAATTTCCAATTATCCACGTCAGCAAACATATACTAGTCCACGGTCAAACCCCGACTTAGCTGGCCCAATCAAATTTTGCCACTAAGTACGGGTCCACAAAACAAGTAAGCGAATTGCTAGCATCGCAAAACCGAAGTAGAAAGGGCGAAAAGATGATTTTGCCCCTACTGAAAAAAACGAAGCAAAGAAGAGAAAAAGGGGACATAAACATCATACAACACCGAATCATCTTCTTTGTTTACCCCAGAGCTCGAGCAAAACATCTCCAATACATGGCACAAAGGTGAAATCCAAACACTAGAATACTGGGAAGAAATCACTCGCTTGCAAAACCTTTGAATTCCTTTTCTGAGTTCGGTTCTAACCACCCAAGCCCTGAATCGTGAGATGACCAAAGTCCTTATAATAGGTTAGGATACCTGATGATCATCAAATCATCACAAAATTTGAGGGATCATGGAGTACCTTGAATCGAGAGAAACCAAAACCTCACAAAGTTTTATGGTGATCATGTGACTGAGTTTGGGCACTCAATGACGATTATGAAGGCTCCGACCTCCCCGATGAAATCTCGACGCATTCTTTCAGAGAGATGGAGTTCGGGGAAGGTCTCTAGGAGAACCAAGACTTGCAAAAGTTGCACCTCTCGACTTTTGAAGGTGGCACAGTGGTTTTAGACGGGTTTAGAGGAAGCCTGAAGCACAAGAGTTGCGGAAAGAAGAAAAGGAGGGAGAAGAACAAGGGAATGATGGAGGTGAGCATGGTTAGGAATTTATAGGCTATGAAATCCCAAGGTGTCTAGGATAGTTAGGTTCGTAATGTAGAGGGGATTGTGAAGGGAAATTCGAAAAAGGGAAACAAAGAAATAAGAGGAAGATCAGGAAGAAAAGGGATCGTGGTTACTGTAGAGAATAGAAAGAAGAGGAGTCGGAGGAGGAAGACAACAGATAAGACGTACGATCATAATCTAATGGCTAGGAACAAACCCGACCCAAACAAAAATCGTGTGACAGAACTTTAGGAAATCTGAGAATAAATAGGCATGACAGGGAAATTGATCAAAATTCAATAAAGTGACATTTGCATTTTAATATCCTTTTTCTGCCTCTTCAAATAAAGGCTCAAACATTATCTGAATTAGGTGAAAATTTGCACATTAACTAATTAAGGCATGTAGATTCTGATTATAAAGTTAGATTTTCCTTTCCAAGACTTTAGATATATTAATTAACCAAATCTTAGTTTCACTTTCCTCATATATTAATGATATTAGGATTATCCAAATTTGGTGAAATTTCACCCACAAGTTATCTTTGATGTGTTGAATATGAATTTGCCATTATTTGCATCTTTGGAAGTCTTATATCACTTTATATTTTACTTATGCCTTTTACATACTTTCTCTCTCCTAAACTTACCCTAATATTTCAAGTTTTCCAAATAAGATGAAAATTTACATCTAGGGTTATTTTGATATGTAGATTACGAATTTGAAGTTTTTTTCCACTTTTAAGATTTCATTTTATGAGATATGATGTCATATGGCCCATTAATGGCATATTGGCTACATTACTTAACCAATTAAGTCTTTTATCTTCTTATTACCATCCAAATGAGTTATGTGACATGTTAGATTATATTAGGGTGATATATTCATGCTTTAGCTTATTAGGATCACTCTAACCTTAACCTTGTTTGGTCAAACCCAAAAGGTCAAAGTTCTAGGGTAGGGTCCAAGATCTGGTATGTTACAACTTACCAAACGTTGCATACTTTCTCTTACATGCATTCCTTGATGACTTGTTTTCTCTAAGTGTTTTTTTAGAATGACTACCTTCTCTAGCATTATTTGACATCACCACCATATGCCTTTTATCAATGGTACCAACTCCATTATTAGACACATGGATTCTTTTCTTTTGTAAGGTTCATAGGAGCACTTTTTTTTCTATGTACAACTGATCATGCCACAATTTTACTATTTTAATATCCTTCTTTTAGAATTGAAGACCCCCAATCAACATTTATTAAACCAAGATATCCTCCTTTTTGTTGTTCAGAAATCCCTACAACTAAACCGATGACATGAGTGGTTCTAAAAAAGGTATTACATGATGTAATAATTTGTGATTGTACCTATCATACACCCATGGTGTACTTATTCATTGCAAACACCATCAGTAAGTGGAGACAATAGCTGTCTGCTTGTTTTCATTCTTGTAAAAATATAATTCATATCAAGAATATTGAATTAAAAACTAAAACCATGGAATAAATTCTACATTGGCGATCCTCAAGACATTATGAAAATTTCAATAATATTCATGTTGTCCAGCTGATCCAACATTCAACAAGCAAAGAAATACAATGGATTAACTCAATAGAAAACATGTTTACAACAAACATATAATAAAATATAATATATGACATTTTATAAGTCAAATGATCATATGAGTGGTTCCACTATTTGACCCATTTAAAAAAAATAAAGAGTTACAAAAGATCAATGTTGAACGTGACCAAAATGTTGATCATGACTAAAACAAACAACAAGATAAATGCTATGATGGATACTCTTGCATGTCCACATACATAGTCGGGGCAAAATGTTTGTCGCTTTGGTCATTAGGGCAACTCAAGATGCAACCAAGGAGACAACGACGTCAGATCTACTAGTCGGTTGTCCTGAAGGAGAAGTCAATTTGAGAAATGTTGGCAAGATTAAAGACCTGGAAAAGGGGGTAACTAAGGAATGTTCATCTCCGTCTATTCAGGTAGCACCAGAAACAAATTCCTGGGCTGATCTGGTTTCAAGCAACAAGGGTCCAGGTTCTATCAAATTGTCCAAGGTGAACATTCAAGTGTCAAATGGGAAGCTTCTCTACCCTAAATGTATTACAGAGCAAAACCTGAGTAGGTGGAGTAAAACTGCGGCGGGTTATATCGTTGGGATGAACCTGCATTAGCCTTCTTTGGTTCACTATCTTGCCCAACTCTAGAATGTCAAAGGCTCACTAGAGATTTGTTCTAGAGGGAAGGGTTTTTTAATTCTGATGTTTTTTAATGATGAAGATCTAGTGACAGCTATCGAAGGAGGACCTTAGCTTATTGTGGATAAACCAATGGTGATTAAGAAGTGGGAATGTGGGGAACCTATAGAGAAATTAAAACTAATAGAGATACTAGTATTGTTACACCCCGATCTCACAATTTCCTCAAATCATGAGATTAGGGCATAAGATGGAATTTGTAGGCAACACAAAGAACACCCTTAACTTTTCATTTTTTTCTTTTCTCTACTTTAGAACTCTTGTTTCCCCGCATTGAACCACATATCATCTTAACAAAGGAATCTGAACATTTCTTTTACTAATCAGACTTCAATAGTAAAGATACATGTATAAGAATTCATGATGTCTTTCACACATTATGCACATGAAACTTGCTAAATAGCATACATATCAAAGAGGAACAATATTACACATTGTAATTACAACTCTCTCTAAACTCTTACTGAGGACCTAGAGTGACAAGGACCGACTGACTCAACTAATCTCGTACTTGACTCCTGTGGCAGGTCTACACTGATGCTCTGACCATCTTCAAGTCCACGCGGTTAACCCTAAAATGTTTGAGTAGAGGGGTGAGCCTACTCGCTCAGTGAATGAGTACTTCATGGAAACAGACTAATGCACTAATGTGATTACAGATATAATTTAAGTAAACGATATGAAATTTAACAACAATAAATACTACATTGAGCAGTTCTAAAACAATATAATTGAAATAACAAAGAATGTAAATATTGCATCCAAAGAATAACTACTAGAAGACTATGCTCTAGTCATCCTTAACTCTTTCATATATAAAGAACTCTGTGAACCTATATGATCATATTTTAGATTATGCCCTGATCTATGCAGTGTACTCTGCATAGAGACTCGCAGTGCACTACGACCACACCGTACAAGACTTAGCGACACACCCGGGAAATGCTAAGTCTGACTGCCAGCCCTGTTCTGCTACAGGACCCCAGGCTCTCCGGCCTGACTCATAGGCTCTACGGCCTCAATGCACTACTCTGAGTGCTCTAGACTCCTCCTCTAACCTGAGTACACAGGCGCAGGGAGTCAACACTGGGTTACCACCAGAATTACTCAACCGGTTGGTGTTGGATAACCCTATCCCCAATGCCACCGAAATTACTCAATCGGTTGGTGTTGGACACTGTCTATCAACCCTCGTGCCACCAGAATTACTCAACCGGTTGATGTTGGACACGAGTTTCACCCCTAAGGCGCAGACCTCCCAAAGGGGTTCTACGGTGTTCAGGGCACCTAAGTCTAACATTAACATTTTAGATACATGTAAATAGAAATCATAACTCATTTTACATTTCTCACAAGGCTCACACATCATGCCATATCATATCATACGAAACATCATAATTCATGTATTAAAAATACATCATGTCTCAGTAACATCCCTTTCTAGGGTATGTCATATCTCATCACCTGCAATTTATGAGATAAGTATTGAAAATAAGAAGCCCTGCAGTATGTAGATATCATCTCAGAGAGAACAAGCATATAAAGTTAAATGCACTAGAAACATACAATTCAACAATTTAGCATCAGCACATCTCATATCGAGACCTTTCATATTATCATAACATGATTCATTGAACACCCTATCCTTAGGGTTTCATTCACCTTATTCATTCATCACATGCCAACACCCTACTCTTAGGGTTTCATTTGCCTCATTCACCTTTTCATTTACCTCATTCACTTGTCACATGGCTCTTATCATGATCTCATAAGATATAAGCATTCACTAAATAAAGATTGTTTCCAACAAATCATATACAATCAATATAGATATGAAATCATGGAAACTTAACTAAATTTAGATTTTCCATATCATTTACTGAGATATCATGTATCAAGAATAAAATTCAATTAAGATAACCCATGAGATACATCCCAACCACTTATAGGATTACTAGTCCTTTTCAATAAGGTTGAAACACTAGTGATGTCTCAATTAGGTTAAACCCTAATTACATCATTTGATATAAATCTGAAAAGCATTCTCATTCAAACAGAGAAGGAATCCACATCTTTTCTCACCCTTTCTTAATAATCCCTCTTTTTCAAGGTTCCCGAGTTGAATGGAAGAAGAATTGGGAGATTTGCTAGGGATTTGATAGGAATTCGAGATTCCCTAAGTTGAGCTACAGTTGTGAGGTGTTTTCACACCTTAGGGTGAGTGGGTTCTTCCTTCAAACAGTGTAATGCACGAATTTGATTATAGCATCCAAATCCCTAAATGCTTAGCATATAATTCTAAATCCTGAAATGTCCGTTTGATTTAAGATTGTTACAAATTGATATGATGTGGATTCCTTCTCTGTTTGAATGAGAATGCTTTTCAGATTTATATCAAATGATGTAATTAGGGTTTAACCTAATTGAGACATCACTAGTGTTTCAACCTTATTGAAAAGGACTAGTAATCCTATAAGTGGTTGGGATGTATCTCATGGGTTATCTTAATTGAATTTTATTCTTGATACATGATATCTCAGTAAATGATATGGAAAATCTAAATTTAGTTAAGTTTCCATGATTTCATATCTATATTGATTGTATATGATTTGTTGGAAACAATCTTTATTTAGTGAATGCTTATATCTTATGAGATCATGATAAGAGCCATGTGACAAGTGAATGAGGTAAATGAAAAGGTGAATGAGGCAAATGAAACCCTAAGAGTAGGGTGTTGGCATGTGATGAATGAATAAGGCGAATGAAACCCTAAGGATAGGGTGTTCAATGAATCATGTTATGATAATATGAAAGGTCTCGATATGAGATGTGTTGATGCTAAATTGTTGAATTGTATGTTTCTAGTGCATTTAACTTTATATGCTTGTTCTCTCTGAGATGATATCTACATACTGCAGGGCTTCTTATTTTCAATACTTATCTCATAAATTGCAGGTGATGAGATATGACATGCCCTAGAAAGGGATGTTACTGAGACATGATGTATGTTGAATACATGAATTATGATGTTTCGTATGATATGATATGGCATGATGTGTGAGCCTTGTGAGAAATGTAAAATGAGTTATGATTTCTATTTACATGTATCTAAAATGTTAATGTTAGACTTAGGTGCCCTGAACACCGTAGAACCCCTTTGGGAGGTCTGCGCCTTAGGGGTGAAACTCGTGTCCAACATCAACCGGTTGAGTAATTCTGGTGGCACGAGGGTTGATAGACAGTGTCCAACACCAACCGATTGAGTAATTTCGGTGGCACTGGGGATAGGGTTATCCAACACCAACCGGTTGAGTAATTCTGGTGGTAACCCAGTGTTGACTCCCTGCGCCTGTGTACTCAGGTTAGAGGAGGAGTCTAGAGCACTCAGAGTAGTGCATTGAGGCCGTAGAGCCTATGAGTCAGGCCGGAGAGCCTGGGGTCCTGTAGCAGAACAGGGCTGGCAGTCAGACTTAGCATTTCCCGGGTGTGTCGCTAAGTCTTGTACGGTGTGGTCGTAGTGCACTGCGAGTCTCTATGCAAAGTACACTGCATAGATCAGGGCATAATCTAAAATATGATCATATAGGTTCATAGAGTTCTTTATATATGAAAGAGTTAAGGAAGACTAGAGCATAGTCTTCTAGTAGTTATTCTTTGGATGAAATATTTACATTCTTTGTTATTTCAATTATATTGTTTTAGAACTGCTCAGTGTAGTATTTATTGTTGTTAAATTTCATATCGTTTACTTAAATTATATCTGTAATCACATTAGTGCATTAGTCTGTTTCCATGAAGTACTCATTCACTGAGCGAGTAGGCTCACCCCTCTACTCAAACATTTTAGGGTTAACCGCGTGGACTTGAAGATGGTCAGAGCATCAGTGTAGACCTGCCACAGGAGTCAAGTACGAGATTAGTTGAGTCAGTCGGTCCTTGTCACTCTAGGTCCTCAGTAAGAGTTTAGAGAGAGAGTTGTAATTACAATGTGTAATATTGTTCCTCTTTGATATGTATGCTATTTAGCAAGTTTCATGTGCATAATGTGTGAAAGACATCATGAATTCTTATACATGTATCTTTACTATTGAAGTCTGATTAGTAAAAGAAATGTTCAGTTTCCTTTGTTAAGATGATATGTGGTTCAATGCGGGGAAACAAGAGTTCTAAAGAAGAGAAAAGAAAAAAATGAAAAGTTAAGGGTGTTCTTTGTGTTGCCTACAAATTCCATCTTATGCCCTAATCTCATGATTTGAGGAAATTGTGAGATCGGGGTGTAACAAGTATGGTTAAAGATTTTTTATCTTCCACTAGAGTTATGGGATGATGAGATGTTTACTAACATTGGTTCATTGTTGGGAAAGCCACTCAGAGTTGACAAGATTACTACTGAGTTCACAAGACTTGAGTATGTGAGGATCCAAGTTCTAATACTAGATGATTTCACCTTTTCTAAGGAGATGGATATCCAAAGCGATCATGGTCTGGTTGATAAGATTATGTTTGAATACGAATGGCTTCTGACAAAATGTCTAGAATGCATAAATTGTGGACATGAGTTGGGGCTTTATCTTCCTAAAGTGAAGGTTCTTACTTGAGTTCATGCTAAGAAGAAATCTGACAAATGAGTTTCGGTTCCTAAAGTTAAAGCTATTAACACTATTGATGGTGAAAGTGAAGTGTTTAGTGATTTTGTCGAAGATATCAACAATGCTCTAGTAGATTCAGATGACGGGGATTCTGGTGTTGCTCCTATTTTTGAAGATGATTCATCTGTTGTTGCGTCCTTAAATGAGGTGAAGGGGAAATCACCCGTTCTTCAGGTGACTCTGACCCCTTCTCCAGAGTGGGAAAAAGATAAAAGAAAATCAAAGTTTCCTCCAAGGGTAATCTCCAAGTCGATTTATGTAGAAAATAACATTGATCTTTATCCTAACAAGTTCTCTCTTCTTTCTAACTTCAGCGAAGGTGAACATTATTTGGTGGGGGAGTTTGGTCCATTAGACATTGTTCCAAATGGATAGACCTTTTTTCGACTATATCTTGGAATGTGGGAGGCATCCACAATAAGGTCTCTTGCATTCAGAATGAGATAGTAGAAATAAAGTTGATGTCTATATATCCTTGAATTCAGAATCAAGAAGGAGGAAATTCATTCTATGGTGAATGATTTATGGTTGGATGCTAGTTTTGTATCTAATTTTGATTTCTACTCATTTATGTGTATTATTTTCTTGTGGAAAAATTCAGATATTCTTATCAACAAAGTGATGGAAAATGAGCAGATTGTACATTGTGAAGTCACTATTGAGAGTCTAGGTGTTGGTTTTTTGTTATCTGTAGTCTATGGAGAAACCGGCAATTCTGATATGAGTACTCCTTGGAGCTCTTTGAACTTGATTAGTGTTTCTATCTCCTCTACTTGGTGCATCCTTAGAAATTTCAATGTCGTTAGATTCAACAACGAGAAGATTGGGAAACATCCACATTCATCAAGAAGCATGGAGGATTTTAATAGCTTTCTTGATGTTATAGGTCTCATGGAAATTATTCCAGAGGTCCCTTTTTTACTTGGGACAGTCATAGTAAGAAGGGTGTTATCACGTTCTTGAAAATTGATAGAGCTTTTTGTAATCTCAATTTTCTCAATTTATTTCCATCCTTATGGGATGAGATTATTTCTAACTTAGTCAGTGACCATCGTATTTTAGTTGTTCATCTCCATACTTCTACAAAGAGATTCTCTCCTTATCGGTTCATTAATGCATGTGTTTGTAAGCCTGATTTCTTATCTATTGTGAACGAGGCATGGAATGGCACATCTCCTATTGGAGCTCCTATGTTCAGGGTTTATCGAAAATTATATGTTGTTAGGTAAGCTCTTCTCAAGTGGAATAAAGAAGTATTTGGTAATTTCACTTCAAAGGTTAAAGAACTTGAAGCAAAGGCTCTTGATTTACAGAGGGAAGTGGACACTCATCTGAATGATTCTGACTTACAGGATGCCTTGATGGTTATTAGGAAGGAAGCTAATAAGGCTATCACAGAAGATGAATTATTTCTAAGACAAAAAACAAGGGTGTTATGGTTAAAGGAGGGAGAAAGGAATTGTTCCTTTTTCTATGCATTTTCCAAAACCAGGAGGATTTATAATGGCGTTCACATCCTTCATGAAGATGACAAAATTTTAGATGATCCTCTATCATTTCTGATCATATTATGAGCTATTACAATACTATTTTTAATTCTTCTGGCTATGATTATGTTTCCTAGTATGAGTCTTGGAGTATTCCTCTCCTCTTTGATGCACATATCGAGAATTTGAGTAGGTGTCTTTCTAAAGAAGAAGTTGAATCTATTATTAAAATTTTGGGTGTGGATAAAGCATGTAAGGAGTGGGACCCAAGAGGGGATCCACTCCCTACTAGAAATTTGAAGAGTAAAACATCCATTCCGAACAAAATCAAAGGTATGTTGGAATAGGTGTAAAATTTTCAAATTTCAATAAATGGTATTCTAAGCAACCAAAGTGTAGCAACAGAATTAAACAAATGGCAATATTTGATTTTAACAAAAGATTACAAAATTACATCATAATCTCCCATAAGGGTTTACATGTGTGATACAACATAAGGATCTAAGTAGAGGGAAGTCTAAACTACTTCAAATATGTCTCCAAGAAACATCTCCAAGTCCTAGGTCCTTGTTGGAAGCTATGTTCTCCTTAGTCATGTTCAACACTATGATCTAAACATGAGTGGTTGGGAGATCACCTAGCCAGAGATACAAAAATGAGGTATGTGTCAAATAATGAACAAAAACAAAATATGAGTAAATAACATGAAAGTAAAGGCTAAGATTTCATCATAAGATGAAGAGAACAAGAGTATGAGGCATAATATGATAGATGCTTGCCATAACATTAAAATATTAAAGGAATTGCATGCATGATTAATTATTGACTACATTAACTAAGTAGGGTTGAGGAACCTAACAGACCATAACTTATAGGTGAGGAGAGAATTAATAAATTCCCAGTCACCTACACATATTTTTATGGGGGAGAATAAGACATTCCCTGGGGTGAATTAATACATGCCCTATCTATGGGTGGTTGTACAAAAGTACCACTACTATAGATAAATAGTCCAATAATATCAACATGCTAAAGGGAACTATGGAAAGTAAAAAAATCATATATTTGAAGCATTATAGTGGGGTACAAGACCTAAGAAAAAGAATATCATTACTGATATTGAGGCAGTTTAACAAGAGAATCATGAAAGAAAGAAATAGGGTTCATTAAAGCCTCATTAGGGAAATATAGGGTTTGGTTGCAATTATCCCAACATAGGGTGTAAGGAATGCACATACCTCTTTTACTGATATCAATTACTAACTTTCACCACTTTAATTGAGTCCAAGTTCCTCTTTGCCTATTTTCAATGTATTAACATGTATTAGAGTACATAATGCACTTAATGTATAGAAACCCTAATTTTAGACCCTTTTAGTGAAACTCAGTTTAGACTCTAAAAACCTAACTAATGAACTTATTAGGTTCTCTTGATCAAGTTTAGTGAAACTCAGTTTAGACACTTAATGTATAGAAGCATAAGTTTAAGCATGTAGTAAGCAATATATGAGAAGGGGGTTATAAAACTCACCTCCAGGAAAGGTGGACAAGTTCAAGCATAAACATTCATGAGCTAGAGAGGCTGGTTTCTCCAACAAATCTCCTATCTCGAGCAAGAAGTACCTTCTCAACTTTAGAGGTGAAAAACCCTAGCAAAAGAATATGGAGATGAGGTGTTTAAGGCTCTAGGTGGGATTTTACCATGAAAGACCATGGTTCCAACACAAAATAAGGTGGGAGGAATACTAACAACATGAAAACATGGAAGTAAAGGAGGAAACTTACTATTTTTGGTCAAAATCACCAGGAAGGAACTTTAGAAACCCCAAATAGAGCAAATTCAGAACCCTAGGTGCCTTCTTCACCAAGGTAAGCACCCTCTTTTACCTAGGGACAACACTGTGATGTAAAAATAGAGTAGGAACAATGCTCTAAGCTAGAGGAAAGAGAAAGAGAGAAATATTTTTTGAATAGGGAGGTGGGAAGGGGTAGATATGTCTTTATAAAGAAGGGGGAAAGCATGAGGTGTTGATGGAACTTTCCATGTGTCCTTAGCCTGGGGCTTCATGTCCATGCAAGAGGACAACTCATAGAGGCTTCTTGAATATCAAATGTCGGTTCTAAAATCCCATGGAGACTTTTGTTCCATACCCACCGTCGTCCAATCAAAGAAATAACCCCATTGGTTGATAGCTTTCAAAGATAAGCTCATTTATAAAGATGGTAATCCCAAAAATGCCCTTGGATAGAAACATCTTGAAACCAAGGTGCAACTAGGTCCCCCATGGTTCAAATTCTCAAGAATGGTAATGGAATATCTAAGTATTATATTGCATGTGATAATTTGCAAAGAAAATCTCCCAATTAGGTAAATTGCATAAATGTCCACAATGTACCTAAGATTGCATAACTTGAACAAACAACATCCAGATTTAACCAAATTTGAACCTTAGGCTTATTTTATGATTTCCAAACACATACAAAAGTTAGAATAAGGTTTAGAACACCTAAGTAAGGTCCTTAAATAAACGTTCAGTGAGGTATTTGTGCATAAACCCTTTTATTGGTACAAATAGTGAATAAATGTTCACCAAAATACTATAAATTCCACTAATTAAACATTAAGGACATAAAGGACAGAAATGAAAGGGAAACTTGGGAAAAAAGGTTACATGGAGGTTACATCTAAGATTCAGTATGTTACAACACTCCACCCCTTAAAAAGGATTTCATCCTCGAAATATCAAACAAAAAGAGTAGGGTGAGTATGCAACATCCCAACATTAAACTCCCAGGTTGTTTCCTTAAAGCTTCCACCTAAATTTTCACTAACTCAAACTCCTTGTTTTTCAACTACTTAACATGGGAGTTCAGAATCTTCACACACAACTTCTCATAGGTCAGGTTCTCAATGATCACCAAGGGTTCCTCTATTAAGATTTCTTTTTAACATTTTTGGCTTATTAGCATTATATTTGTTAGGATATCACATTATCATTATTCTTTTAATTGTGTCATGTCATATTCACTTTGTTTCCAAAAGAGTTATATTTCATTATTTTTCACAAACCCTATATATTTATTATTTACCTCATTATGAGTTTCAGCGCAATTAGAGTTTACTCAATTATCTAAATATGCATTATTATATATAATCATTATCTTTAGAGTTTTTTTTAGATTCCATTATCACCTTATTGAACTATATCAGATTATTTTGTATGAAATAAGATAGTTTATCCAATTTTCTACAATTAATCCAAATAATGTCACATTAATCACTTATATCTATATTAAACATTGTCATATTAACTTTCTTGCTCACATTAATGTCATCATTAATCATTTTCTCATATTTATTCACTTCTTATTATTGATTATGCACATTTATGTGAATCCAATTACTTCTTATCCATATTGAAGTCATTATATGTATTTTAGTGATCAAGGTGGGACATATTACATATTAATGATTTGATTCAAATACCAAGTAATGATTAGGTGATTAATTAGGTGTGTATTAGAGAACAAGGTGATATCCATTTCATATTGATGACCTCATTAATCTCAGATTAGGTGATTATATATCATTTATGTGTATGAAAGTATGTTATCTGATTATGACACCTAATGTCACTAATGTATCAAGAATGTCATTAATGATGTGTAGGTTAAGGTTAGATGATTATAACTTAGGGTTTTGGTCAATATGATCATTATTCTTTGCCTATATATTATTAGTATGCTCTAAGTCCAAGATTAGGTTACAATTATCTTACTGATCATATCATTAGAGTTTATTGGTCCAAGACATGGTTAGTATCATGTGTACCCACTATTAGTATAAATATGTGAGTTACTCATATTATGTGCATTAGGTATTCATTAGGGTTCAAATTTATGAATTGTTCATTAGATGACCATTATATGTTCTTTTGGATACCAATAAGCATGTGGGGTTACAACTATAACTTGTTTGGTCTATACTGAGGATCCAAGAAAACTATCCTCGTAATCATGGAGTTAGGGTTTCTAGAGTTAGTGTAGCTAGATTTTGGTATGTTACATGACTCCATCCCCTTTAAAAGGATTTTGTTCTCAAAATCTAACTATACAAGCATCATAAGACCAACTAATCTCCAACCCTTAAAAGGTTTTACCTACCAAGCCAAAATAATCTAGAGGAAAAGGGTGAGTCTAACTAAGCCATGTACAAGATCCATCACGCTTCCACTGTGCACTCTGATTGCTTACTAAACACCAAACTTCAAAGTCTAAGTTATTAAGGATAGACAATCCAAACATGTGGTTCTAGGGGACATAAGAGAACTATATTGGGTATCCATCCTAAAAAAAGTCATTACACCTGAAAGATAAGGTCAACATATTAGGTTCTTAGGATTATCCAACTTAGGTTCCTAAGGATATTATTGTCTATAGGCATGCTATTTCATACATTCAGTATCATCTCAGGCTAGGTAGGTATCATATGGAATCGAGAGTCCTCATAAACTAAGCTAGTGGTGCGGAGGAAAATCTTGCCAGCCCCTAGGCCCTGATCCTTTCTAGACACCTTTGCTTTCACCTTATGCCCTAATAGATACCTAAGAGTCTCATCACGTTATGGTTTAAAAACATGTTTCAAATGTGAAACTCTTATGATACTAAATCAATCTTGTATTCATTTCAAGATTAGCATAGATCAATTCTAGGATAAATGTGTCACTTAAAGAGGAACTATATGAGGCAAGGGTTCTAATTAGGGAGACAAAGTTGAAATGGCCAGATTCTGACTACCCTGGGCTCTGATACCATTCTGTTATGAGTGTGATCCACTCCCAACTAAAAACATTTGAAGAATAAAACATCTATTCCAAACACACTCAAAGGTATGCTGGAATAGGTGCAAAAATTTCAAACTTCAATAAATGCTATTCAAAACAACCAAAGTGTAGAAGCATAATTAAACAAATGACTATATTAAATTTTCACTAAAGATTACAAAATTACATCACAATCCCCCATAAGGTTTACATGTATGATACAAAAATAAGGATCTAAGTAGAGGGAAGTCTAAACTACTTCAAATATGTCTCCAAACAACATCTCCAAGAGCTAGATCCATGTTGGAAGCTATGTTCTCCTTGGTCATGTTCAACACCTCGATCTAAACCTGGGTGGTTGGGAGATCATCCCGTAAGAGAGAGAAAAATGAGGTATGTGTCAAATAATGGACAAGAACAAAAGATGAGTAAATAACATGAAAGTAAGGGCTATGATTTCATCATAAGATGAAGAGAACAAGAGTATAAGGCATAATCAGATAGATGCTTGCCATAACATTAAAATAGTAAAGGAATTGCAAGCATGACTAATATTGACTACATTAACTAAGTAGGGGTGAGGCACCTATTGGACCTCAACCTATAGGTGAGGGGAGAATTAATACATTCCCAGTCACCTACACATATTTTTATGGGGGAGAATAACACATTACCTAGGGTGAATTAATACATGCCCTATCTATGGATGGTTGTAAAAAAGTACCACTACTATAGCTACATAGTCTAATAAAATCAACATGCTAAAGAGAACTATGGCAAGTAAAAACATCATATATTTGAAACATGGTAGTGGGTACAAGACCTAAGAAAAAGAATATCATTACTGATATTGAAGCAGTTTAACAAGAGAATCATGAAAACATGAAATAGGGTCCATTAAAGCCTCATTAGGGAAATATAGGGTTTGGTTGCAATTATCCCAACATAGGGTGTAAGGAATGCACATACCTCTCTTACTGGTATCAGTTACTAACTTTCACCACTTTAATTGAGTCCAAGTTCTTCTTTGCCTATTTTTAATGCATTAATATGTATTAGAGTACATATTTCACATTAATGTATAGAAACCCTAATTTTAAACACTTTTTAGTGAAACTCAGATTTAGTCTCTAAAAACCTGACCAATGAACTTATTAGGTTCTCTTGATCAAGAAAACAAATTTTTATGTTAATTTTGAAGTTATGATGATTAAGATGTACTTTTTATGGATTTTATGCATTAAATTCATTTTCCAAAAATCACCCTTCGTCAAACTTTGAAATCAGACCTTGAAATCATTTATATTGGATAGATATTAATTTTATGATTCCAAAACATATGAATTTTTCATTTTAACCAATCACGAAATGACAAGAAAGAATTCTTCGAGAGAGAGGAAGAGAGAAAGAGTGAGAGAGTGAGTGAGAGAGAGAGAACACCATTTGACCCAAGATCAGGGTTGTAGATGCATAGGTAACCAAACTAGATCTTTTAGAGAAGGTCAAACAACAAGAAACCAAAACCCTAGAAGAACATGGTAAATAGAGATGGAGATCATCTATTTTAAACATAGAAGCATAAGTTTAAGCATGTAGTAAGCAATATATGAGAAGGGGTTATAAAAATCACCTCTAGTAAAGGTGGACAAGTTCAAGCAGATAGATTCCCGAGCTAGAGAGGCTAGTTTCTCCAAAACATCTCCTATCTCGAGCAAGAAGTACTTTCTCCACTTTAGAGGTGAAAAACCCTAGCAAAAGAATATGGAGATGAGGTGTTTAAGGCTCTAGGTAGGGTTTCACCATTGAAGGACATGGTCCCAACATAGAAGGTGGGAGGAAGACTAACAACATGAAAACATGGAATTTAAGGAGGAAACTTACTATTTTTGGTCGAAATAACCAGGAAGGAGCTTTAGAAACCAAAATAGAGCAAATTCAGAACCCTAAGAGCCTTCTTCACCAAGGTAAGCACCCTCTTTTACCTTGGGACAACATCTTCATGTACATATAGAGTAGGAATGATGCTCTAAGTTGGATTAAAGAGAAAGAGAGCAAGAGTTTTTGAATTGGGAGGTGGGAAGGGGTACATATGGCTTTATAAAGAAGGGGGCAAGCATGAGGTGTCTATGGGACTTTCCATGTGTCCTTAGACTGGGGCTTCATGGCCATGCAAGAGGACAGCTCATAGAGGCTTCTTGAATATCAAATGTAAATTATAAAATCCCATGGAGTCTTCTAGGCCATCACCACTATCCTCCCATCAAAGAAATAACCCCATTGGTTGATAGCTTTTAAAGATAAGCTCATTTATAAAAGGGTAATCCCTAAAATGCCCTTGGGGAGAAACACCTTCAAACCAAGGTGCAACTAGGTGCCCCATGGTTCAAAATCTCAAGAATGGTACTGGAATATCTAAGGATTATAATTCATGTGATAATTTTCAAAGAAAGCCTCCCAATTGGGTAAATTGCATAAAAGTCTAGAATGTACCTAAAATTGCATAACTTCACAAACAACATCCAAATTGAACCAAATTTGAAAATTAGGCTTATTTTATGATTTAAAACACATAAATAAGTTATACTAAGGTTTATAACACCTAAGTAAGGTCTTTATATAAACTTTCACTGAGATATTTGTTCATAAACCCTTTTATTGGTACAAATAGTGAATAAATGTTCATCAAACCACTATAAGTTCCACTAATTAAACATCAAGGACATAAAGGACAAAAACAAAAGGGAAACTTGGGGAAAGGGTTACATGGAGATTACATCTAAGATTCAGTATGTTACAAAAAACCTGGCCCTAATGGGTTCAATGAAATGTGTTTCAAAACATGTTGGCCTATTGTAGGGGATGAGATCACTAAGGGTATCTTAAATTACTTCGATTTTGGTAAGATATTAAGAGAGTGCAATAAATCCTTTATTACCCTTATCCCTAAAATCTCTAATGCCTCTAGCTTGAAGGATTTTCGACCCATTTCCCAATGCAATGTGATATTTAAATTCATCACTAAAATTATGACTATTTGACAACGTGAAGTGTCCCCTAGTTTGATTGACAAGAATCAAGTAGCTTTTATCAAGGGCAGAACTATTGGAGATGTGATTCTACTAGCTACTAAAATGTTGAGTGGCTTCACTATTTCTAATGGCCCTAGTAATATGTGTGTTAAAGATGACTTATCTAAGGTTTACGATACATATAGAAGAGATTATATCCTATTTTTAACGAAGAAGATGGGTTTTCCCCTGTGTTGGTTGAATTGGATTCAAACCTTCTTTAGATCTGCTTCTTTTCATATTATAATCAATGGCACTCTTTCTACTAGTTTTGAAGATTTAAGTGGAGTTAGACAGGGACATCCACTGGCTCTTTATCTTTTTGTGATTATGATGCAAGGTTTTACTGAAATCATGGACGCCTTTATAAAAAAAGGTGATATTGTACCTATGAAGGCATCTAATATGTTTGGGATTTCTCATATTATCTTTGTGGATGATCTTCTTCTATTCACTAAGGGCGATACTACTAATACCAAATCTATTGATAGTGTTCTTTGGATCTTAGGTTCTATGTCTGATTTGAAGTTCAATAACTTGAAAAGCCAATTGTTCCTTTGTAAGGGTGCTACTATGTTTTCTTGGGATATATCTAAGGTTTTGGACATTGAGATGCCCCCTCTACCTTTTAGATACTTGGGCTTACCACTTTTTACTGGTAGGCTAACTAAGTCCAAATGCTCTCCCATTTTGGACAAAATCAAGAAGAAGCTTGATTCCTGGAAAGGGAAACTGCTATCCTTTATAGGGATGGTCAAGTTGGTTGTTTTCACCTTCACTACGTATCATGTCTTTTTGGTCTTCATCTTTCCCTTTGCCAAAATTAGTTATGATGGACATTGAGAAAATAATGAGGGACTTTATTTGGAATGATACTGAGAGTCAGAAACCCCTTCACGCCGTGTTTTGGGATGTGGTTTGTAAACTAAAAAGGGATGGTAGTTTGAGTATCAAGTTGGTGGAAGATTGGTCCAAGGCATGTCTATTAAAGAGTTTGTGGGATATTGCAAACAATAAGGAATCCTTATGGGAGAAGTGGATACATGAACGGTATATTAAGGAGGAGTCTTTATGGTCAGTTAGTATTAAAACCAACTCGTCTTGGATGTGGAGGAAACTTCTTGGTTCAAGAGATAGATTGAAAGCATGTGTTGAGTTCTGTGTTGGCGATGATATTATTTTCCTTTTTTGGAAGGATCCTTGGTTACTGAATAAGAATTCCCTTTTTGATTTTTGTGATAACTAGATGATCCTTAGATTGGGTAAAGGACCAAATTGCAAATTGAATGTATGCATTTGTGATCATTCTTGGATATGTCCTGATATCAGGGATGGATAGATGATCCAGAGTGTGCTGGATAGCATTCATGGTCTGAGAAATTTACCTGATCACCTGAAGGTTAAGGGTAGGAATGCTTTTAGTTTGAAGGATGGTTGGGAAGTGGTTAGAAGCAAATGTCCTAAGGTTTACTGGTCATACTGGGTATGGAAGGGAAGATAGCCTAGAAGGTGTTCTGTGTTTCTACGGAAGTGTTTTTGGAATAAAATCCCAACTATTGAGTATCCTAAAAGAACTGGCTACTCCCTTGCTTCTAGATGTGTGCTATGTAAAAAGGAGGAGGAAACTAGTAATCATTTGTTTTTTGAATGTTGTTTCATCTTGGATGTTTGGAGGTTGTTTTTTGTTGAGTTCGGAAATCACCCCAGGTGCTTCTATGATCTACTTTGTCTAAGAAAGGAGAGCAGTACTACAGCTAGTTTGATCCTTTATAAAATATGGTTGGAAAGGAACTCTTGCATCTTTGGAGGGCCTATGAAGACATGTAAAGTTATTTGGAATGACTTTGATACGGATTCAAAGAGCTTACATAGTCACCCTGAATAGATAGTCACTCTTACTTGTATAGTTTGTTTTCCTTTGCTTTTTGTTCTTTGCCTTGTGGCAACGTTTCCTTTTCCTGCTATGTACATATCTTTTTTGATATAGTAAAAAGAGAGACACGCTGGGTTCATCAAAAAAATGTTGATCATGACCCCCTTCATAAAAGTTCACACCCTCCATGTCTTCTTTGGCTAAATCGAAGGCATTACAAATGTCACTTAAGATATCTTCCAAATCACTTCATGATGCCTTCTAAGTTGGTTAGGTTGCTCACCACAAATCGATCCTACTAGTTTAGATTTCATATCATGTTAGTTGCACTTTGTGGCCCCAATGTCAAACTTGGATGAGAATTTTGCAATAGTTAGTTTTACTTTTTTGCTACTATAATACTATGTTTCTTTTACCAATATGTTTGAGAAAATATAATGGTATATAAATATTATTATTATGTAGTTGTGTATTAATGCGGTTTTATGAATTATTTACTTAAATTAAGTAAGGATTGGATCCCCTCATGGATCACACTCCTTATAAGATGGTATTACACTACAAAAAAAACATGATTTAGCAACAATTGTTATATCTATATATGTCATATTTGTAGTTAAAAACTACTTTTCTTTACAATATTAAAAATGTAAAGAAAAAATATATAAATATTTCTAATAACTACAAATTTGACTACATATTTAAACTCACTTCAATGTTTTCTTTTCAACCCCTCCCTCTCTCCACACCCCCTCCCAAATAACCAGCACACTGAAAATTTTCAACTTTGCCGAATGTTGCTCCCTTCCCCCCTATTGGCACGGTGAGTGAATACTCTATCCTCCCCCAATCACCATCAGTTCCCCGTTGTGCCCAATCCCCATTTCCCCACCCCACCCTACCAGACCATCCACTCGGATAGCGCCTCACTCATCGTTTCTTCTCCCTGTAACTCTCATTTCCTCACCACCCCAGTCTCCTCCCCTTTGTAGCACCCGGCCCAGCAGACATAGAAAGGAAGTCCGGGAAGGATGAAGCTATAAGAAAATAGAAATGAGAATAATTTCACATTGGCATCGGCATCAAGGCAAGCCAGAGATCATTGTCCTTAGCAGACGTCCCTGCTCGTAGCTCCAGTGACATCAATCGATGATAAGAGTTGATGGACGATTTTGTGCGGCCCGACTGGAAGCGCCATCTAGAATATCAACTTAGAAATGTGGACAATGTCTTGACATGTACCACCTAATTTGATAGCAAATGGTGATGTTTGGTCCAGTAAAACATTGATTGTATCAATTATTAGCTTTTTCTCTCTTTACCATCTCGATCTCCTCCCCTTTGTTATTAAAAACGAACCAGATCTTGCATGATTCGTTTTAGCTTCTCATAATAGTGGATTTCTTCTCTTCTCAGGATCTCAACCTTTAACGAAATGGTAATAACAATGCTCACTGTTAGGATGTCTGGATCCCGAAGTAGTACAATGGTAAAAGGTTTCCCTTCCACCGACTCAAGCGACTAAATACACAATGTTAGTGGCTCAGACAATATATGTGGTTGTATGTGGAACGGTGACAGAGAGTTCCTCATAGATAGCCAAAGGGAATGTCTTTCATCTTGCATGCAGAATGTCCCAATTCTCTCAAACTACCCCAGATACCCCACCAAAATCCTAGGAGAGCAGGACATCCAGGTTTGTTGATTAATTATGTTCTTTTCCACATCATTTTTTGGTATTTTTCCATATAATAATCTAGACGAGACACATTGTGTGTGCTCCAGGGGCGATTGTCATTCTCCTCTTCTTATAGTTTATGAATCATCATTGAGCAGTTTAAATATGGCCATAGCATAAGCGTTTTTGCATTTCTACCAAGATACTGCTTCAACACTTTACTTCTCATGCACTATATGTTTGATTTTATGACACTCACTCAGATAGTATATGTTTATGCATCGAGAATTTCTGCCAATTATAATTCAAGCTCCTTGAAACTTCATAGTATAAGGAATCTTAACGCCAACATCACGCAATATTGATACCATTCAAATATCCATTTATAATGAATCTAGATGGCGTGCTCTACTCCTTTATCTCTAAGAAGTTGGAGTTTTTCCTAGAAGACAACATCTACTTCCATTATGGCATCAATACAAGCATTATTCAGTCTCGGGTTTCTCTATGTCAGTCTATCTATAGTTAATAGGCTTGTGTTGACTAGAGAATGAGTTGTTGTAGGCTTGTATCTTACACAACTTTGGTGCATGCCAACTTGATGAAACATGTCATGATTTGAAGTAGGGTAGATTCTACTTTCCATAGTTTCTATAGGTACATTGTCTAACTCTTCTTTCTTAAACCATCACCGATTTCATGTCTATGTCGTGTTACCTTTATTGGAAATGAACTAGATTTTGCGCTAGTAGATCAAACCCCTTGAATAGAAGATGCCAAAAAGTTTGAATCCATAAGCATTAGTGAATCATCCAGTGTCATGTTAACATGTGAGATATTTGTCTTTGTTCTATTGGTCTCATGTCCAAAGGTAAGACATTTTAGTATTTGTGATGTATCTACTACCACGCTTCCATTTGAGCCTTGGGGCAACTCTACGATAGGGAAAGGGAGAACAGCTGAACTGGAAGTCATAGTGGAAATATGTCTAGGATCTGGGTGTAGTTATATTCCTTTGAATGCATAGGTCCTGAAGTGAACTGTGGAAACTCATAATTCAAGGGGTTTAAATGTCTTGCTGATTTGAATACCAAAGATAATTGGACTTTCATGTTAATTTGGTTGATCTACAGTCTCTGCCAAACAAGTGGATCACCCCAAATATGTTGGTTAGATATTATCTGTGATGAAGATGATGATGATTCACTATTCTCGACAATAGTGGGTCAAAGGGAGCACATAGGTCGACCATGGTACACAAAGGGCTCAATGCTCTTAGAAGTAACTGGCTTGGGTCAAAAAAGAGTGTTAAGGGAGCACATAGGTTGACATCAGTGGGCCACAACATTTGATCAACTCTATCTATACCAATTATTTAATCAACCCAAAATTTCAATTTGGGCCAAAATTTACCTTGAATGTGTTTTTGATTTGTGAGCCATACCCTGTTCTTTCTATGTTGAACTGGGTTGGTGAGATGCAGTACCTACTGAGTTATGGATGGCATGATGCTAGAACTTTTGTCATACTGAGTATATGAAAAGGATAACTTCATATCATCAAATTAATTAGCCTTAGTATTCATGTAGTACATGTTGATGAATTGCATAGACCAGAACAAACTTTACTTAAGTGATTAAAGACAACATTTTTCACTCAAAAAACTTGTTAACAAACTGGTAAATTGACATGCTAAATGTGGTTTCAAACTAAAATCAAAATTATAGACTGGAGTTGCTGAAAATCTAGGCCAACTATTTGTTGTGTTGAGCATCATATATGGTTCATACTAAGATCATTGAACCAACTTAATTCAAGACTAACCCTAGTTCTAAATAGAACAGTAACAACATTAGTAGAGAATCTGGCTCTAATTTGTGTGTATAACTCATCACCACATTCTAATGTAAAAAGTACATATTTATGCATTTAACCCCTTGCAATGAGAACATAGTGATTGGTCTGGTCGATTGAACTATGTAGATTATTTTGTAGGATCCACTAGTAACCAAGGGCCTTAGTTTGGTCCCCTTGTTGAGAATAGATGTTTGGGAGCATGTCTACTAACTTCAGGTCTATATAAATTAGACTATCAATTTCTGGCCACTACAGGAGATCTTACTTTGCAGTAACTCCATAACCGATAGGAAAAATATGTGTATTTGTTTTGGTTTGTTATATATGCTGCTGATTTGGAATTGTATATCAACTGGTACCTCTATTGATGTCATTTCACAACTCAAATGATAGTTGTTTCATTGACTTATATTTTATGTATAATTGAAATTTGAATACATTCTGTATTGGTATCCTTGCATGTTACTATAGACATTATACTATATTCTCATGCCACCTAAATCTGCACATGAAGCTTGCAAAAGCTTCTTGCTATATTGAACTCATTTACTTGCTTATATTATAAAATACCACAACCATAAAAGAGGAAGTAAATGTATCATCACTGGAATTTCATGACCTTGGATCCTCTTCTTCTAGGGATGATAGGAGACAAAATGTAGTTAATATTGTATTATTGAATCCATATCCTCATTAAGGGAATTACATAGGTCATGATGATTGATTACTAAAGCTGCATTTTAGCAGAGCCAATATCCTTTAGGGCTGAACGAGCTCCATTTGCATAAGGAGATAGATGTAGCTAAGCCATTTCATTGATACTTTCTACTGGGTATTGTTTTATTTCTTTTATCAACGTCTTCACAGTGTTTGTGTTTCTTTACTCATTAAAGAATGGATCTCATGCTGCATAACACGAGAAGTTCAAACTTGCTTTCGGGTTGTGTGGATCCTATCGTAAAGAGTGGTATTTCAAGTCCATGCCCCAAGTCAACACTTTTAAATGAATCTATAATTGTGGCTATGCTAGAAGGGGCCAATGCTTCTTTGGGCTCTATTTTCTAGTTAGATGCATGCTCTTTAATGTTTCATGGCTCCTATATGTGGTTTTCTGATACCGAGGGATTTCTTTCTCTACCTCATGAAAGCTATGCTTCTTTGCCCTATTAAGCTTGATTTAGTCTTCTTTTTCTTGATCATGCATGCATATTCTATTCATTTTGATAAATCTGGACTAATATACTGCACTGCCTACTCCAATGTTGGACAAGATGAAGCTAAATCAAGTGTTGAGGTACAAATGTAGATGGTGAATGCTACTCCAAGTCTTGGCATTGAACTTGACAATAGGGGCTGCTAGAATTTTCTAAAATCAATAGGAAGTGTTTTTCACTATGCAAACAATCCATTGTTAGATGCCATGAGTATGACTATGAGACATTTGTTGTGTCAAAGAAATTTCTAGGAAATTTATAGCATTCAGAAATAATGAAGAAAGGAAGTAACTGAGAGGATGACTTTTGTCAAGGAATGATGCAGACTATAGTTCTGAACCTCATGCATTATACATGTATTATATAAAATGGGAAAATTTGACATTGATCTTCACTATGTTTTCTTGTTGTTTTGTTTCTCAGTAGTACCTGTTATGCTCTGAAGAAGCTATTGTTAGTGGCATCTCTGGCTCGTGCATCCTGATATGCTGTAGTAGTAATTGGTCTTGCATTTTCCTTAGATTCATGTGGTTGTTGTTGATGCTTAGAAGTCTTGTGATGGATCTATCTAGGGTCACTATTAGACAATATTTTAATCCTCTCACTGGGTTCTTTGTTTCTTTCTTTTCTAGTTGCTTAAACCTGGGTAGTCCATGTGTTATCTTTATTAAAAGATCCTAGATCTTCTTGATGTCTTTGTAAAAGACCATGTGATGATTTCCACAGTTTGAAGTTGGATGCTGCATGTTGCTTGCTACTGCTTGGCATGATAAATGCTTCTTTCCACTCATGAAGACTTCCACCTAAAGATGATTCTAGCATTCCCCGAAGCTACAGTTGTCTTCTTATATTGTTCAAATCAGGCGACACTTGTAGGATGAATGTTACCTCTGGTGGGTTATACACTTTGAAGTTTCTATTATTGAGTGTTGTTTGCATAGTATTTATGGAGTTGTTATCTTTTATCTTCATTAAGAAAATCATTAAGGCTTGGTTGGTTCATGGTAGATTTATTGACCTTCTTCAACTTTGGTTTACATTTTTTGACCATTTGAAGAATGATTTTTGTAATGTAGACTTAGCTTCTCTATTCCTTGTAAATATGGTTGATGTTTATACATCACCCTAGGTGTTACAGAGTCATTACTCTCGGGTAATGCTCTACTATAAGAGCTACAGATTAAATTTCAGAGTGAAGTTGAGTTCTGATTCTACTCAAGCTGCCATCCGTTCTTGTCCCAGGGGATCTATACTAAGGTTTAGGTAGAAGATGAAATTCATACGTATCAGGTTCCATGATGGAATTCATAGGAGCATCTAGAGAAATATCACACTTGAGATTCGAATTAGTGCTCAAATTTGTTTAATTCTTTTGCATGTGGATCTAAAAAAGGTATTCATATCGTCTTCAAGTTCAGATCACTCAAATAGGTAATGCATACATGGATAAATCCATACTATGAATTTCTATAGGGTAACATAGATAATGAATATATACAGTAGAAAATTGTAAAACCAACACATTTTTTCCCCATTTTCATCTTTATAGGACCACTGAATACAACAATCAGAATGTTGTAGCTAGACCAATTCAGACTAATCACGTGGTTGTTGTTGAGCTCAAATAGTAAAATGCAATCATGTGTCACATATAAACTCTATTTTTTTTTGGGGATGCCAGGAGGCTATCTATTCATCGCGCCCTCCTCATGCATGCAAATTTAAAAATATATTACACCAGTGTGAGCCACTTGCAAAATTAAATATGATAGTACTACTACCATTACGGTAATCATTGTTCAAAATGGTGATCAGATCCTATAGAGGTCTAATATAAGCATAGAACTCCTCGTTCCTTGTTATCAAGTTCTTGGCTACCCAGTCCGCAGCCTTGTTGGTGTCTCTGCAATCATACTTCAAAGTCTAGTTCGGCTTAATCAACTGTTGTATATCCGCCAACCAGTTAGCATATATGGGGTTAACAGAACTTTCTTGTGAAATCATGCCCACCGCACATTGACTATCCGTAGAGATTTCCACGGCCGTGTAGTTGCATTCGTTGGCCATCACTAAAGATAGCCGGATAGCCCTAAGCTCTGCTTCTAAAACGTCATTAACATTAATCTTTTCAGCAATTGCTCCCACCCACCGACCTTCGTTGTCGCGTGCCACCACTGACGTAGTTGTCTTTTTCCTCTTTAGAGCAGCATCAGTGTTGAGTTTGATTGTGTTATGCGGAGGTCTTTTCCAGTGTAGCTGTGTTTGCTCAGTCAGGTTCATGACCCTTGTCTTTCCCTTGCTCTTGAGGAGTTGCATCTCCATCGAGATCAAATTAACAATATGGCATTTATGAGTGGCTTTCCCGTCAAACACCAATACATTCCTAGCCAACCAAATTAAATGACAAGTGACTAAGAATAGTTGTGTGTGGCTGCAATTCTGCTGCAAGTTCCATTTTATCCACTATGGTAGGTATACTTCACCCATGAATCTGCCCCTGTCAATATTTCCCAGCACCAGGGACCAAGAATCTCTGACTACCGGGCAATCACAGAGGGCGTGAAGAATGGACTCCTCTTGGTTTCTGTAGTGGGGGTAGAGTTCATCAGTAGACATATGCCTCCTCAAGTGAACCACGTTTATCAGAATGGCCTCATGGCTGACTAGCCACATGAACGTCTGGTTCCTGGCTGACACCTTAGACTTCCATATCATGTCCCAACAACCTTGGGTCTTGATCTCCTTCGGTTTTCTAATGATCTCATAAGCCGACTTGGTTGAGAACCGACCATTGCCGGTGTGCATCCAAGTGATGACGTTTGGCCTGGTGTTGTTTATTGGTGGCTTGATACAAAGAATCTCCCTTACAATGCTCTGAGGTAGCCATTCATTAAGGAACTACTCGTCCCATGCGCTTGTATGTAATACCACACAGTGCACCAAGAGGTCAGTGAGGTCCTCCGGTATGTCCTTGATAGATTTATCCAGTAGAAACCTGATTCTGGGTACCCAAACATCAGTCCAGAATCTAGTGTTCTCGCCATTCACAATGGTGATGTAGGAGTTTCGACATATAAAGTCTTTTCCTTGGGTCATCACTTTTCCTAGGCGTGAAAGATTGTTTCTTTTACTGCCATTGTAGCCACGATACCTCCTACCCAAGGCTGTAGTCCATAGAGTGTTCCTTCCACTGCTCATTTCCCATGATTTTTTCAAAAGCAAGGCTTGATTCCAATTCCTCATAGATTTTATCCCCAATCCTCCGTGTTTCTTATTCTCAACAATTTTATCCCAGGATACTAACGAAACTACCCTTCTGGTATGGTAACCACCCCATATAAATCTTCGGATGGTGTCATCCAATCTATCACAAAGGGTGAGAGGTAGAACAACAGTTTGCATAACATAGGTAGGAATGGTCGCAAGGGTAGCCTTCGCCAAGCAAATGCGGCCAGCTAAGGATAAGCTTTGCACCGACCAAGCATTGATTCTACCGTTCAATTTGTCCAGAATTTCAGAGTAAGTGTGCAATGTCACCCGCTTGTGAATGATAGGAACTCCGAGGTATTTTCCCAGGTCTGACGTCTACTCAAACTCACTTTGCCTACATATATATCTCCTTATAGTACGCTCTACGCTCTTACCAAAGAAGATTTTAGTCTTTTCTACCGAGATAGCCTTCCCCGAAGCCATTTCAACTATGGTGTGCTCTACATAGAACTTAATTAGTTTCTATCAACAAAAGCAAATATGCTATTAGTAATCAACTGATGGATTAGTTATTGGAGTTTGTATCACTTTCTTACTTTCTTGTTTGACCAGTCATTGTGTCTAGCTAAATTCTGGATTCAATAAGGTTTCTATTAAATTGATTTTCTTGTGTATTATAAGAGGAAGTACATGTTAGTCATATTTTACAACCATAAAAGTTTTCAGGTCTCAATGAAGTTCAATTTGGTAATGATGATGCCCTTGAACTTCCAGGCCACTAGACAACAACAACTATGGTAGTGAAATGGTCTCATTTGCTTTAGTGAACAGCCAATCAAATATATTGGCAATCCACAATCAGTTCCTATTCTAGTCTGTTGACAAAACGTAATGCTGGGAAACAGTCCACAATTAGTTCCTATTTTCACTTATTATAGAAAATCTGGAGATCTTGATAACTACAACTTTAGGTAGTGATTTCTTTCTCGATTACTGTAATCAAGAAATTTCCATCAGTTCCATTTCTGCTTAATCTATTATGTTCATGCTAGTAAAGTATACACAATACAAGTAGTAAGATGTCATCTTATGATTGTTATTTTTATTCTAGTAATTAGGCTGCATATTAGTTGTACATTCTATTGTAACTCCTTTTATGGCAAGTATCTTTTTATTTCTCCTAAATTTTGTTGTTCACTTTTTAGCACCTGGTCCTAAAACATATACTGACTCTAGTGATAATTTTTTACAACCAATTGATGTGACATCTGGTGATAACCTTTTCTATTTCATTTACCGTATATGTATATGGTAGTGGACATCTAAAGGGTATACAATTGACCTTTCTAGTTTTTAAATGTAGTTCATAGGATCGTGCCTCCTAAATTCTAATTACTTCATCATGTTTCATCACTTCCATGTCTTTCTTTTGCTGTATCATAAGCTAGATGTGTTCATTGTGGTTCCTGGAGCGAAAGCTAATTAGAAATATACTATGACCTATGTGATACTTGCAGGATGAACTGGATGATGTAGATACACTGCCCAAAATGATGTCCAGATATCCCAATACTATTACAAATTCTTTACACTAGGATCAAGATGCTTATGCTCTTCTGTTCTTGCTAAAGTGGTGCAAGGCTCTTGGGAAATACATATTATCTATCTTCTGTCTTCTCAAAGAAAGGTATGTGTATCTTTGACTAATCCAAACTCCATACTTGATTCTAGTATCAACCACAAATAGTCTGGATTTTGTTCTATTGATCTTAATAGTTTTCTTTCACATCCACATCGACAATGGATATGTATATATGTGTCCCTTTAATATTCGATATGTTGGACAGATTACATCCTAAAAATAATGTATTGTAGGGAAAGAAAGAAAAAATAAATTGTATTTAGGGTCATCATTTCATATATTCCATCATACAAGCTGAGAGTCATGGTTATCCCCAGTGGTCCAACGTTTGTTAGCTCACTGAAGTCACATTTCTCTTGAAGTACTAATTTGTTGACTTATAACCAATGACATCTATAAATGTTCTGTAATGAGTGATGTATATGATTAAAATACTTTTACATGTTTGTTTCTCAATCGAATCATGTAAGATATGTATCTTCAAGTTCATTATACTATTTTCATCGTGGTAAAATACCTTGATTTTACACTTGTATATTAAGCAATCACATACAAGGAATGGGGAAAATCGAGTGACATGAAACATTTTGATGAGAGGTTATTTGGTTTAGTTACATTTAATTTGATATCCATCTCTATTTATGACCTCCCCATATAGTTTGAGTTTGATACTATATGTAAATATATATATCACAGTAGCGAGCGACATTGAGCCACATGAATTAGTAAGCTTCCCCTTCACCTCTCTTGTTTGAAGTAACACCCTCCTTCAATCCCCTCTTTTATTGGTCTACTGAGAATGTGTGATACTATTACGATAACTCATCATAATATAGTTAACTTACTACTTCATTTAAACCATATATACAATAAGTGAAAAACTTATATGATAAATCAGAAATCTATCACATGAATATAAATTTAGTTATAACCACCAGAATATAAAGCTACAAGCCTGGTCTCCTGAAGCACTGATGGTAGCTGGATTGTAGGGAAATGTTTAAAGTACCCTGGGAGTGATTATCTAGAAGGTTACCTTCTCACAATTCATGGAGGAATTGACTTTCTGACCTTGAATGCCCCACGAAGCTACACCATTGAGACAAACTCTCTTTTGTCCCGTATGTCCATCAAGCAAGATTAGTGCCCTACCAAATATTATGCATTCAATAAGATGATTCAATGCCAATTAGTATATGACATCAACCTGGGACATGTCATAAGTGGGTTTTCATATCCAAAGATAAGCACAAGAATACCTTTATTCATCACATGAGGATGTATACCAATATGAATATGATTCCTTGATCTCTTTGATTCATATGATGTTAACCCACTGACGATGAGTTTCATCACTATTGTTGTATTCGTTGGCATTCAAATTTATATAAAAATTCTTGGTTACTATTGGTTGAAGAAGGCTACCTTGTGCAGCAGCAAACTAACTGATTTATCAGTTCATCAAGTAGGATTTCCATTTCCTTAATGTACATCTAACTTGGCCTCTCATGTCCTCATTTACCAACTTACAAGAACAAATAATAAGTAACATATGTATAGATAATAGATCCCAGACATAACTATTACTATTTAGTAAATAACTATAAAAAAATAGGACAATGCTATATTAAATCCCAGACACAACAAATTAACACATGCGATCCCACCTCCCTTCTTTGTCATATTTCCCAAGGATAACCAAGTGTTCATTTCAGCATCACCTTCAATTATTTTGGCAAGTTGTAATTCTTGCAGTGAGTGTGATTTAACTCTTTAAATCCATTTTTCATAAAAAAAAGTGAATTTGATATGGGCGACAAGATCACTTGGAGCATGGGTTCAAAGAAGGTCCATTTGATCAACATCATGCAAGGACAAGTGGTATGGACTGGAAGCTACTGCTGGAATATCCAGGTCAGGGTACATCTTACTCTAATACTTGGATGTGGACTTTGGTTTTCATCCTATGGCATAGTTGTTGAGTTTCAGCTATCATTTTCATCAATTGTGTTGTTTTTTGGCTAGATTAATAGTAGGTGGTGATCTTGTTATGAATATGACTTAATATTATGGAAATGACTCAGAAATATATCATGTTCCTTGAAGAACCGTAATCCTTATAGTTGTTAGTGTGAATAACCATGACCAACAGTGACCATGGATAACAAGTAGGGGTTATACATGTCATGTCTGGAAATCTCCCAATTTCCTCTGAAACATATCACAATGAATGGAGATGAGGAACATGTAAATGTAAGATAAGGACCACATCAATCTGAGATTAGTATTTTATAACCCATTTGAGTACTATTGTGGTCGTACCTAAAATGCATTGGGGAACCTCCATAATGGAATAGTTGGGGAGGGGCATTGTACCCTGGCTTGAATTGCTGGGATATCAATAACAAATAGATAAGTTCACTCCATTAATAGTTATAACATTAAATCTCATGTATAGTTTATGTTAGTTAAGGCCGTGATGGGGAGAGCATTCACCTGAAGGCAGATCTCATAGATGGTATCACCATTCTCATCACTAGTGCTGGAAATGTTTGTGATGAGCATACTACAACAAATTTAGTTCAACAAGGTTCAATTACTTAGTGAATTGGACATGTTGTTCCTCGAGTGAAGTGGTTATAAGTCAATTGCTGCTGCTTCACATACAGAGTGTGTCTGTGCACAAGAATTATGAAATTTTGTAGAGGACTAATAAGAAACAAGTTGGCAGGATCTGTCTAATCTGTATGAAATTTTGTAGAGGCCAATAACAAGCAAGTTGGTAGGATCTATCTAATAATTAGTCTCAGTTAGCTCTTTGTCAGACTTTTTAAAGCTATGAGGTGTCTCATATAAATTTTTAGGTTGTGCTTCCTTGAATATGCATCCTTGCAAGATTTTCAGATATGATTTGTAGGTCGACTGGAAATGCCCATGGGTCACACCAGCAAAAATAGGCATTTTAATGATATGATCCAACTATAAATACATAACACTTGCATTTCTTAATGATGACATCAACACTCCTAGTCACACTAGCATAGTCATATCTGAGCTTTGACAGGTCTGGATTCTATTATAATCCTTAGTATCTTTTTATATAATTTTCATTGGCAAATTCGTGTACATCTATCTTATGTGAAATATCATGTAGGTCTGAATTTTCATGTTTGTCTGATATAGATTCCATAGGGAACTTTACAAGTGAACCTTCTGTTATATATTTACGGTCATCATCCACACTAGAACTAATAGTTTGTGTTGCCATGTCATGGATATTTTTAGGAATTTATATTGTCCATGTGCACTTTCCTCTCTTCAAGATCACCTAGTACGTGGTACTTTGTCTAAAAGGTATGTTTTATCCACCTAATATTCAATGGTATTACTGTTGTTATTATGAATCATCCTTGATTTTGGGATCATACTATATATTTGGAATCAATGAGTATCTTTTTAAGAACTTAAAATATGCCATAAACTTCAATTTGCTTGTCATATATTTGGGTTTACTAGTTAAAAATAATCCGAGATCAATGAAGTCAAGGGGTGCATCATGGTTTCCTCATGTTGTTTAGTTTTGTTACCACACGAGTAATTATGTCCTAGATTCCACTTATTCGTAAGCGCATCATGACACAATTGGAATTGTTAGGTATTTGAAAGTTCCAAACAATCTTCATCCTATCTAAGACATCATGGTTGGAAATATTATCTATTTGTATTAAATGTGCTTGATCATTCTATGAGCCAGTTTGAAATTATCCAACATGTCTTGGTATGGGTTATGCTAGTTGTTATTATCTTAGATTTCTTGTGAAGGGTTGTGAAGAGTGAAAATGTTACCAAACTAATTAGAGTGAAGAACCTTAACAACTACATTGCGGATAAGAAATAAAATGATCCGTTGCTTAATTTAAGACTATTACTTCCTGCAATCTATGAATTTGACATTAGTTTTCCATGACATGGATTAGTTTTTGTTTAAGGCTTTTGAAATATATAATTGTTGCAAGTGATACCAAGTGGCTCCAAGCTGCTTTTAACTGCCAATTTATTTACAGCCAATGGCTCAATTGATTGTTTTTATGAGAGCTACTGAATATAGACAATGCCTAATGAGGCAACAATGACTTAAAATATTTGGTTGTAGCTAGAAAATGACAAAAATCTGCTGCTGAAAATAGGATAGTGCTCCCGAGTCTTGAACAATTGTTGGGCACATTCTCTGGAGAAAGCCTTTGAATTTTTTCCTATTTTGTAAAACCTTACACCCATTTCAAATCATCATTTGTCTTTTATTTATTCAAGTATTTCATTTGTTGCAGGTCCTAGAGTGGTGATGTTAATCATCATGGGACAAAATCTTGTTGAGTGTTATATGAGGAACCTTCAACTATATGCGTATATCAAACACACCGTAAATAGGTGGCCAACAATACTTGAAATTTTTAGGTGAGCCGAATTCATGGGTAGACTGGAAGTTCATTTTTTCCTTCCTGTTCACTAACAACTTTTTGATGTATCTATGGTTGGTATATATTTATTGCCTTTGAGCTGAATACCTAAGGAGGCAGCTGATTATTTGCTCCATGAAAAAATTCTTTAGAGACGTCCCCCGACTCGACTTGAATGATGGAGACTAGGTTTGCAGTAGATGATATATGACTCTACATGCTTTCCATACTTTCTTACTAGCTACTGTGAAAAGAAGATTGACTGTTCTTCCCTCTCCTTGTTGCTTTCAGATTACAGAAGGTCCACGCCTTTGGTTGATTGAAACAAAGGTGTACCCTTTTATATAAAGGTACTACATGGACACCTTTGACTATTACAGGATGAACTTGTACCAACTTCTAATAACCTTGCTGGGTAGTGGATTCACACCACTAAAATGGTTGCAACACCTCATTGCTGAAGACAGTGTAGTTTTTACACAGCCAGGTACTAGATAAATGATGACTCCATCAAGTAAGTCCCTTCATCTTCTTCTATTAGCAACTAGGTAATGAATCATTGGAAACTACATGTTGTTGTCTTGAGATGGACACATGTAGTGGTTATCTGTGGTATCTTGCCCAAAGTTTACTTGATCAGTGATACTCTCATCTCTATGTACTCCTTTTGTTAATGATTATTAACTAACCATTGTTCAAAATTTGTGATTGCTATATAATGTGAGATTGGTGCTACTTAGTGGAAACTTTATCAAGGGTGTGACTGCTTGCACTTCTTCTTAGCTAGGCATTTGACTCACCCCAAATTATTGGAGACTAATTATGGCTATGTGTAGCCTATTAAGCTGCAATAGCTGATGATCCTAATGGCTTATAAAGGTTCTTCTCTTCTTGTTGAACTATAAAATGGGGACTATTGTTGGGACCAAAAGACTCATGGGAAACTTCTTAGTGTGTGTGTATATATATATTGATTCATGACAGAGATCCTCTTGTGTAGGGCCGCTAATGGACCCGCTGGGTAAACCCTCTAGCCCCTTATAGTTGTCTAATTGTGGGTATTTTAACAAGCTACACAATTGGCTGGTCTTTTCTTTACACAACTCTTGATGGAAGCTCCTGCATACTGCTACTTGATGGAGTCACAATAGAGTCACTGATGGAAATATGTTTGTCATGTAAGTATCTGAATATGCATCAAAACTCACACTTGTATGTATGTCTAGTACAAGTAATGTTTTTGTTCTTTAATATTTGATTGTTCCTTAAGAAGATGAGAAATAATTTCATTTTAGCTCATATATAGCTTGTCTAAATTCTCATATATAGCTCAGTTGGGCAATGAACCAAATTCCATTCAACAGGGTATCCATCTGCAGTTCACTTTCATCGCCATCTGCTGGGATTGTTGTGTGGTCACAGAGTTGTCCTCAGCTTTTGGACTAGGAGGCCTACTACAATTTTAGACGTGATATGTAGTCCTCATATGCAATTAGAATCAGATGGTGATGGGGGACCAGACCAAGTCCTAAAATGGTAAAACATATACAGTAAACAAATCATCTCTTGTCATCTACCTTTCTTTATGTGATTAACTATTGCAGGTTCAGATTCTATCCATGCTTAAAGATTGTACTACTTTGAGGGAAGAGCAGGAATGAAGGAGATTGCGAATAAGGTGCAGCTTAAAAATGAATGAAATAATTATTCTATTCAATGACTGTGATTTTGATACATATATGATGCATGATAAAAAAGGCCTCAATGTCAACTTATTGCTAAACAAGAATCTCTCTTTGGGTCTAGATCAAGTCCAACAAAACAGAGTACAAAGAAGATTCCTAGAACATCTATGGATGGTCCAAGTTGTAATAGAAAGATCTCACTATGAGGGGCGATGCTACAATCTTCAAATCAAGACTTCTTCCATTCAACAAAATTGACCCACTCATTAAGGAAACTGGATGAAGGGCCAACGTGTCACAAGGTCATAGCTTTGTGCAACACAAGAACCTATGCTATCACCAACTCATTAAATAGAAGGAGAAGACAACAACGATTCTAAAACTGGTCAATAAAGATACATACTCTTTTTCCAAGATGTGTGTAGACCTCACCGAATTTATTAGTATATGTATATCCTTTTCTTTGTACACATTATGTAATAGGGGCAAGGTATACGTCCTCCCCATGTACACTTGACATTTCAGTATAAGTGAAAGTAAGTTTGTTGGCATAAAGAGCATAACTTGGTCTAACTACTACCAAATTTGTTACTAAAAGAGCTTCTGGACTAATTACACAATACATGAATAATCAAACTATACATATATGTATATGTGGCACTACATATGTAGCTAGTGCATAATCCAACTACATATATATGTGTGCAATAGATGTTGCCTTTCCCTTCACATTAACTACATATAATTTGTATTAACTTCATGTTTTGCTACATACCGACTATATATACAATTGTAGGCATACATTTAGCTATAATTATACCTATATTTAAATATGTAAGGACAAATTTCTAGCTACGCTTCTGGATACATATGAATTTGTAGTGAATGGATTATCCAACTACATATTTGAAAAATATAGTTAAAGGCTTTAGCTATACGAGCATATACTAAAATTTGTATGTGTAAAGAAATATGTAGTCAAAGCCTTTCGCTACAAAACATGGGGTTTTCACTACAATTTTTTTATAGTTAAATACCTTTTTTTAGTAGTGTTAGAGCATATTTGTTCTTGGTAATCTGACACTTTCAGAATTCATCCTTAGAACATTTTCTCTTATACGTTATACCTATTTTTTATGAAAACTAACTTATTTGATGACACCAGTGTTACCCCTCAGTCTGGCATTTCAGACAGGTTTACTATGTCGATAAACCCTCATTTTGGCATGTGATGGATTCCCCTCTTAGAGACAACTCGATCTCTTAATTCACCCATGTGACTCAGGGTGTTGTCATCCCTACATATACTACTTCTAATGGCATCTCCCCTGAATAGGAGATAGACTTATTGTGATAGTTTCTCACTGTGACTATGGTAGGAAAGCTTTACACCACTCTCACTTCGAATAAGTCAAAGGAGTACTCACTTGCTGATTTGATGAGGAAGAAACGATCCTAGTTCAAGGGTGATGGAGAATTAGAGATGGTAGATAACGTCGATGATTGGGGTTGAGTCTTAGAAAGAACTTTAGAGGGTATGGCAGGTCCCCTTCATCGGAAGGTCTAGTTTGCCTTATGTGTTGGATGGACCAACATGTGTCTGGTGGAATGGGATAGCTCGAACTAGTAACACTTCATCTTTTTCTTGGGAACAATTCCTGGCCCTCTGTTGTGAGAAGTACAATTTGCACTACTCCTCTTAGGAAGAAAGAAGTGGAATTCTACAGTCTGAAGTAAGGTTCCCTATTTGTTCCTACATATGAACAAAAGTTTTGTTTGCTTGTGTGATACACTACTAGTTTGATTAAGGATCATAGGATTACTCTATTCTTGTAAGGACTCAACTACCATGTGGCTCGTGCTCTAGTCCCACAACTTCCTCTTACTTTTGGGTAGATGATTGATAAGGGTTTAGCTATTGAATCCCACCCTAGTTTTCAATCTCCATCTCATAAAAACAAGAGGAAAAACTTTGACTATGATCAGTGTCATGATACATGCAAATGTTTTTACCGCCATCATCCCCCTGGAAAGTGCCACAAGGAAAGAATGTTGTACCAAGAATGATAGGCCTATAATATGATATTAGTGTGGTTAGGCTAGACACTTCAGGCCCGAGTTCCCTCAGTTGTAGCAATGCCCCATTCTTGCCCAACAACTGGCAAATCAGCCACATTCTCGCCCTAATCTACCTCCATGAAACAACAACAACCTTAAGGCTCAACGCCAACAAGTGGATATGCATGTTGGTTTGTAATATCCATGGATGTTTTGAATGTTGGTGATGACAATGAAGCAATTGGAAGCATTTTGCATCTAAATCTACACCCCATAAAAGCTTTTTTTGACTCTGGATTTTCAATGTCTTTATATATTCTAAGCTTGTTGAGGTGTTACATCTAGAACCTACATATATGGTCTTTGTTCTTGATTTTCATACCCCTAGTGGTAAGGTATGCTCTTCTTATATATAGATCCAACCCATTGAGCTATGTATATCTAGTAAGATTTTTGTAACAAACTTCATCCTCTTAGACATGACAACGTTTGACGTCATTCTAGGTATGGATTGGTCGAAAAAATTTGAAGTGGCTTTGTTTCGTGGTGAGAAGAAGGTTAGCTTGCTTCACCTGGATGGTGAGAGACTCTATATAAAGGGTAGAAAATGTTGTGATAGGAAATCCATCATCTTGGGTATGAAAGATAAAAATCTTATCTCACATGGATGATGAGCCTACCTAACATCCGTTGTCCCTGATACCTCACCACCTCAGTTGGATGATATAGATGTGGTTTGAGATTTTAACGATGATTTTCCTGATGAGCTACCTAGTATTCCCCCTTCTCGTGAGGTCAAGTTCTCCATTGACCTCGCAAGGTACTGCTCCTATCTCAAAACCTCCTTATTGCATGGAACCTATGGATGCATAACTCAAGAAGCAACTGCAAGAACTTCTAGACATAGGGTTTGTTCGTTGCAGTTCATCTTTTTAGGGAGCACTTGTTCAGTTTGTAAAGAAGAAATATGGTTCTTGAAGGATGTGCAAGGATTATAGAATGTTGAATTAAGTGATGATTAAGAATCACTATCCTCTACCATGCATCAACTACTTATTTGATTGGTTGAAGTCAGCTACAGTTTTCTCTAAAATGGACTTATAAAGTCGATACTATCAAATATGAATACAAGATGTAGATATACTAAAGACAAATTTCCACACTTGTTATGGGAATTATGAATTCTTAATCATGCATTTTGGGTTGACTAATGCCCCTACTGCCTTCATGGACATTATGAATCAGGCCTTCCTCCCCTACCTTAATGACTTTGTGGTAGTTTCCATTGACGATGTTCTTATCTACTCTGAGACAATGGACCAACACCAAGAGCATTTGTGTATTGTCCTCCATTCTCTTCGTGAGAACCAAATTTATTCCAAGTTTTCTAAGTGTGAATTCTAGATAAAGGAAGTGATGTTCTTAGGCCATGTAATATCTACTGGTGTAACGACTTCACTTTTCTACATTCCCCAATTAAGGAAAGAACCAAAAAGTTGAGAGCCATTACCTAAAATTCCCAAGGATTCAAATTGAACCAAATAACAAATAATAGTAAAAAAATCCATTAATTCAAATATTGTTTACAAAGTTCCCTCTAAGGAGTTACATGAATTTCCATCATCATAACTATGAAGAAGTATCTATTTAATCCTCCTTACATGTTAACTTTCATGTCTTCAAGTAATTTCATTTGTCCATCATATCTTGATATCTTCATATTTAGCATGTATCTAAAATGTCATGAAACACAACACACATTAGTATATTGCTATATTGGGTACATGGGGTGCATGAAAAAGTGTGCAAGTATTATAACAATGTAAAATCAATCAATTACTTTCAAATTAGAATTGTAATTTTCCTTACTTAATCTCATCTTTATGTGATACTCGTAGTGGCATTATAGTTGAATAGAATGTAATTAAATATCCAACATGTTAGTTGTTTAATATTTGAGAAAACCTCAACAACCACTGGAAAACTATATTATTGGTAGTCATAATCATAACAATGTACCTCAATGGCAAGAAATGCAGGTCATGTAATCATACTTCATGTATTTTAAGCATATAATCAAGCAAAGAGGAATCCAAACAATTCATCATGAAATCTACATGTATGTAAATCCTAACATGTCATCATCACATTATTCACATTAAATCCTACTTGACCCTAATCCAGGGTTTAGGGTTATCTCGGGTTCAGATTAAGGAATAAGGGTGCAAACCATAATTCTATCACATATTATTAATTAGGTGAAACCCTAATTATCTTAATACATCCTTGCATTAAGCTCACTAGATTCAATTACGTTCCTTAATGACATATCAAGTTCAGATATTTAACCCAAATTCTTCATATGCATGAGTATCCACATTAGATATCAAAATTATCATCATTATGATCATGATCATCTTAAATTATCATTATGTTAGACAATATCATCTATTAACAAAAAATAATAGCTTTTAATGTTTTAAGCATCATAATCACCAAAGCTAGTGTTTTCATGTACTAATCCCTCACTAATCATGTATCCATAATAATTTTGGAATATACTGCATAATTAAGTTTCACTTACATTTTATTTGTGTTCCTCTCATTTTTTTGATCAAATTGATATATAATTTTTCTATTTTTTGAGTTACCAATCAATTACTATAATTTTAGCAAATATAAATGTGTGGGCCAAGTGTGTTGTGCCACATTAGTAGATTACCTAGTGTTCATTTGTGTGAGAACTAGTCTATGTTGAACTGTTGGTTCAATTCATGAGCTGAGTACCTAATAAAGAGAAGAGAGATCTGGTTTTGGGCTGAACCATCCGTCCTTCTTTATCCTACACATGTACGCAAAACACGACTCTCACACCCGACACTACCAAAGGTGCCTTGGCCATGTTCGTCCTATCACCACCTCACACCCCACCCTCCTAGTTTCACTGACTCCACCTACCACCGCCATGGTAGCACCGACATAGCCCCCCCATTGACTGCTATCTCTGGCTCTCCCTCCATAACTTCTTTTGCTAGAAGGCTTCCATGGTGCTACAAGGGTGAAGGAGGGGATTTGAGGATGGCGTTTGGACCTCTCTATAAGGACAAGGGTGGCATAGGAAGAATGTGACTGCCCTCGTTCATGGTTGAGGTCTAAGACACCCCTTCTATGATTGTTTCGTAGGTCTGGCTGAGAAGATGAATTGTCTTGGGAATGTGGGAGTTGGGCTCTCATGAGAGATGCATCACGGGGTTTTTGCTGCTAGGGCTTTGTTCTCCTATTTTCAGGTCTTCCTACTTGGTCTCCTGCACATATATATACCTCCTAGAAGAAACCCTACCTTATGGGTTCCATAAAGAGAGAAAGGGAGGGATATGGAGGTAGGTTTGTTCCCTTTTTGGTTGTAAAGTAAAGGGGAGGGTGTTCTTGAAAGTCTTGAGTTACCTTCTAACCCCTAAGTTCTTTCCTATCCTATCATTCCCCTTTCCATGCACACAATTTCATGGCTTATTCCAAAATTTTCCTTTACCTATTCTCTCTCTATCTCTTGGATATGACCTAGAATTATCTATTAATTATGCATGGGTGTTAAGGAAAATTATTCAATACATTCCCAATATGGAGGAACAAATATCCACAAGTTTTACACTAAAAATCCATAGAGGAAAGAATACCAATATATGGCACATATTATATAACTTTATTATCAAATCATTGGAAACTCTTTATAACTTGTAATCTAGACCATTCTTTGTCTCCTCTTAAGTCAATTATTCCTATTTCGTGGAAACTCACTAATACATCTTCCCATATATTTCTATAGTTTGGGATTTATTGGGATGTTTTCCATATACATACTTTCTCCTTTTAAACCTTTTTTTAAATAATACCATTATCTCATGGAATATCTTCTTTCTCCCAAATTCTAGAATTGTCTTCTTTTCATTATTATTTTCAAGTATATCAAAAGTAAGATCAAAATAATACTAATTGATGTCTCAAAACATGTGTTGCCAAACTAGCTAGATAATTACTCTTTTAATTATCAAAAACATCACACATCTTATTTCCTTTTGAAAACTTGAACATTATCTCATATTTCCACTATTCAACAATTCATAAAGCCAATGCTATTTATTTAGCCACAAAGTCTGTTATTTCTTTATCTTGTGCCCCAAGGATCTAGTTGCAAGGCAAATAGTTTCATGAGTATTATTATTCCAATAATTAAGATTAGGAAACTTGTTTTCCAGTTTATGTATCATTTTTACATATTTCAATTTTATAAAAAAAATTGTGGATATTACATTCACCCATCCTTAAAAGGAATTTTGTCCCCAAAATTCAAACTGGTAAGGTCTAAGTGAATGCTTACTCAGCGTAGCTTCCAAACCTTAGGGTTAGCAATCCTTCTTATACTATATTTAAAAACTTTTATTGATATACAAATTCCTCATATTATGAGTATGTTTGATACCTGAATTCAATTCAGGGTATTTCTATATTTCAATTCATATTACAAATATATCACTTTTCCATTCCATTCTCACTTGAATTTCATTTCTCATTTGGTGATTACCTTTTTCACCTAAGTTCCAATCTATTATTCATTTATTTCCACATAAGGGCAATGTATCACCTCAAGCCCTAGATCATGTCATTAAGTTCAGCTTAAGGTATGCATTCTCATATGTCAATTTTAACCATAACATGTGTTTACCCAATCTCTCTCCCTCATAATAAGATGAAATAAGCATCTGACTGCATCCCAAAAACAAAGTTCATCCCATTCCAAGAGCAAAGATGGTGTACACAAACATTATCCTAAATTTCACATTTTAGGTTGATTGTCCTTAACCATAATTCTAAACCATGAATACCTTTTAATTACACAATATTCTTAAATTTCATGAAGTCGGGTGTCTTTCTCACTCTTGATTTTGTGCACAATTTCCTTTAAGTTTCCATTATTAAATAACCTCTTGTATCCTTGACATTTACACCTCATGTCTCATTAACCTTAGTCACTTCCTTAGGGTATCTAGGAGTACAAGCACTTTCAGAGTGATCTCATCCTTATGCATTTAGGGAGTGCCTTCCACATTCACCCCTTGGGCCTCATGAACTCATGAAGGTTGCCAATATCCTGATTCATGGGTCTCAAGAAAATATGGTTGTTACCTCCTGACCCTATGTCTATATGCATTCAGGCACAATGACCTCCTAATATCAGTGGTCTTATTTACCTTTAATCGTCCCTACTTGACCTTAGGATTGACTTAAGGCTCTACCCTACCTAACAGTTTCTTGGAGATGTCACATTTTTAAAACTTTTGAGCACATTATCTTCTTATATAATTCTTTAGCCCAGATTTCCTTCATCTCTTGAGTTTCACATTAGTCACTTTATATCCCTTCATTAGACTCATAATGACCTTACCTTCCTGAGTTTGGTCTTTCATGGCAGTCTTCCTCTCCCAGCTTTACATATTAGTGACCTTTCTTTCCCGACTTGGTCATTAGCCATTGCAATGACTTTCTCTCATATTGGTGTTCCTTTCCCAACTTGTCCTATTGGTGATCTTCCTATCCCAGCTTGATCACTACTCATTGCAATGACTTCCCCTTATATCAACCTTCCTTCCCGGCTTGGCCAATTGATAATCTTCTTATCCCGGCTTGATCACCATCCTTTGTAATGACTTTCTATTGTGTCTTCTTGGCTCACAATCAGAGGTTATGATCTCTAGACACAACCTAACCCCATGGGTTTAGGTTTTGCCTACCCCATAGTTCCTTTTCCCACTCTTGGGTTGACCCACCCTAGGTCAGGATACCAACCGTAAAATTTGAATATTTGCATCTTTATGTAACCATTGGTTGCTTATGTTCCTTAAATATTTTCTCATTAATTCCTTGATCCACATGTACACATGCATGGGAGACTAGGCCACCTAAATCATTTATGATTTTCTTATTCCTTTCACCCTAATTAGGATTCATACAGGTAAGGTATTCTATCTCATCCACATTATTTCCTAGGATTAGGGTTTTGGGTTATGATTAGAGACTACACTCTACATCTTAGGGTTTCTATTTCCCTTGGCCCACTAGGGTTTTCCCAAACCGACCCTAATTCCATCTAGGATTACCTCACAAGGAAAACCCATAAAACATTTCACTTTCTCATTATTTCCACATTACATGTACATTAATTGGCAGAGGATGCCTTAATCCCACTTCTTCTGAAAAACCCTAACTTCAGATGGGGAGAGAAGTTCCTTTTAGGATTTATTAAGCAAGAGGATGAGAAATGGATGAATCAAAATGAGAAGAAGATGTAAAGGTATTTTACTTTGGGCAAAATCTTTCAATTTTTTCCAGGTTGGATGCACGGGCCTGAGAGTCCTTGTAAGAGGACCAGCGGTGCAGAGAAATGTTTTTCTAGCCCTCAGGTCGTGATCCCTTCTAGACACCATCATCTTTAGAAAAGGCCTTAATCATTCCCTCATATTTCTACAGATTACTTGATAACACCAAATTTTGTGACGTTTTTGCCCTTTATTCTGTTATCAAAACTACCCTTTTCTGCTGTTTTCCTCTATTTTATTAGCATTTTCGCAATAATTGGCAAAGCAACACTCTTATTCCAATTTTTCCTATCTTCTACAGAGTTTTCCTCGTTTTTGTGCAATAAGGCCGATTTCGGCCCACAATAAGTCTAAGCCCGTCTCGACCTTCCTGACGCACGATACAACCCAGCCCGACAGGGGCTGGGCGACACGAGAAGGATCGGCGGAGAAGGGCGCTGCGCAAGAAGGACGTGTCGGACGACATACCGTCTACCCGACAGGGAGCCAAAGCCACATCGACGACCAAACTCGTCGGGTGACACAGCCACCCACCAGCAGGCGTGCCGCCAGCCATGTGACCGATAGCCAGCACCTCGCGCCGAGACATACCTGTATCGGCCGTCCACATCCATCGACCGGCGTATAAGGGAGCTACGTGGCGTTTCCAGCACCATAACTCCTTCAACTGCCGGTATAAATAGCAGCTACAAGAAGCCGAAAAGAGAGGTCAGAGAGGTGGTCGTCACACTAGTCGGAGAGTTGGAGAATTCGGACAAGACAGTTCGAGAGCCACCTTCGAACGTAGCTGTGAGAGCAAGAGTATCGCGCCCCAGTGCTTGTGCCGGGCGACACTAGGTGAGCTTTCCCTCATCCCGAGAGGGAAGGGATGGATGGCTCACTTAGCGTTGTCCCGGGCGACACTGCGGGCCGATACCGGGCAGCAAAGATGAGAGACACGAGTGCCCGATAGTAGACTCGTAACTCTTTGCCCGACACGATATCGAACCCGATACGCTCCGCCCGTCAGTCGTCGCCGCCCGACATGAGCGTATCGGCCAGGGTCCTTGAGCAATACAGTCAGTCGTCAGTCGGCGCTGCCCGAGAGGGGTGCCGCCCGACACTGCTGTATCGGGCTCGGCTCCTGACCGATATCGGGCAGGAGAGCTACAGCAGTCCGTCGTTCTTCTACATCAAGAAGGCGACATCTATCTTTAATTCTGTTATTTAAATTCTTAGCTTATGCATTGTATTATGACCCTCATTGCTTATGGAAATAGAAATGCTTAATTGCTATTTGTTTAGTGCTTGGTGCCTTATGATTGGGTAACTGCTGTGTTGGATATCCGAACTCTAGCTTGCATGTTTTGGATCGCGTTTCGCTTAGCTACCGAATCATCTTTCCCGTCGAAACTACTTCGAGAGTTGGGTTGTGGCTCTAGTGTTTGGTCCGGTTTTGGAGTACGAGAGTGCCCGGAACGGAGTTGTTTTAGTATCATTCCACTCTAACTTGAGCCCAGCAACCTCGAGAGGGGTGTTGAGGCTTGGTTAGAGGCACCCGCTCTGAGAGGAGGGGTGCAGGGTGTTACTGCTACCGCTTGTCTTACTGAAGTCTTATCCCTTGCATCACGCCTCAAACTGCAGTTTATCTTTCCATTTTCTGTTGCATAAAAATTCCTAAAAACTGCTAAATGACAAAATCTTAATCTTTCTTGTAACTCCAGTTGGAGATAGTTTTCTTTGATTTAATCATGACAGCTTGTTGTTCCCCTTCGGGGAACTTTAATATCTCTTTATACCCACCGGAGTGTAGAGTGTCGATTCAGAGTCGTCAACACGACCCACCTTGTCCCTGTGTTCGACCCCGTATGACTACTTCGACCCCGTAAACAAAGTTGCGGGGGCCTAGAAGGATTCGGGTTATAAATGTGAAGGCTCGACTACCTCAAATACGCCTCCAATTTTAGGACGCCCGATTTAGGTCGGTCAACTTTCTGGCGCCGTTGCTGGGGATAAGGCAAATGGCACTGTTGACGAATCTGAAACCACTAACTACACTCCCGTGCCTCAAGCTTAGAAATAGGCTTGACATCACCTTTTTTCCTTTTTCTTTTTCTTTTTGTTTTACTTTAAGCATTATTCTTTACCCCAATTATAATTTTCTAAACATGATTTTTATGTGGTTTTCAGGTACCCTGCAAAGCTGTAACCTGCTCCCCCGAGCCTTGATACCATGACTCGTGGTGAGCAACCCCTTTCTGAGGGCAAATGTCAGAGCCAAAGCGAGAAGGTGACCCGTCCTAATTGGGTTGGTCAGCTTTCCGCCTACTTAAAAAGACAGGATACCATTATCAACCAGTTGGTACAGGGGACGTTTACCAACCCTGGATCTCTGAATTCCATGCAACACCAGATGGCGAGTCTGCAGATGCGTCAATGGGAGGTCGATCAATGGCTGTCTCAGATGGATGCTCTGATGAAGAACCCTGCAGGAAAAACGCTCCCTCACCCTGAAATTGCAGTAATGGCAGTGCTTAGATCAGGAAAGATGGTAGAGCGCGCTGATGAAGCCCCACCGGAACCTGAGCGAGGGCCCAAGGATGCTATTCCAGCAGGAGGCGGAGGAAGGCCTGTAGAAGCCCAAGAGCCTGCGCCGAGACCATCCGATGAGCCATCTGGTGGGAGGAATCCTTATGCTCCCACGATACCGTTCCCGTACAAGCTGATCAAGGCAAATCTGAAAAAGCGGCACGAAAGGTTCATGGACTCGATTAGGAAGCTGCATCTTGAAGTCCCCTTCCTTGATGCTTTGGAGGAGATGCCCACATACGCCAAGTTTCTCAAAGATATAATAATGAAGAAGAGAAGGGGAGGAAGGATAGAGACAGTGTACCTAGCCTCTACTTCCTCTGCCTTCGTAAAGCCCAGCTTGCCAACTAAGAGAAGGGATCCCAGAGCTTTTACAATCCCATTTGCCATCGGGGACAACGTTGAGCGGAAGGGTCTAGCGGACTTGGGAGCGAGCATCAGCCTCACGCCCTTAAGTTTTGCGCAAAGGATGGGTTTGACCGACATGGTTCGAACCAATATGCAGATTGAACTGGCGGATCACTCCTTCAAAAGACCTGTTGGCATTGTCGAAGATGTGCCGATTAGGGTCGGTGATTTCTTCATTCCCCGCGACATCGTCGTCATCGACACAGCTGAGGATCCCAGATGTCCGATCATCTTCGGACGCCCTTTCTTGGCAACAGGGAGGGCGCTGATTGATGTCTCTGAAGGGATAATCACCTTGAGGGTTGGAAACAACCACATGGACTTCAAGATGAAGGAGATCATGAGAGGTCCATCCCTGTGTGAATCAGCCTGTTTTGCGGATAGTTACAATAAGTTCTGCGAGGAAATAGAGGAGGATATCCGGAAAGTGGACCCGCTCGCAAGGGAAATAAGCTGTCGGGATCCCGACCTCGAAGATCCTGAGGTCGTGAGGCATCTCGACCTTTTCGACCTTTCTGACAAAGACTTGCAAGAAGAAGAGAAGGAGGTGAACTCTGCAAAGTACGCCTCCCTTGAGGGAGAACCTCAGGAGGAGACACCCCGAGCAAAGCCGGATTTAAGAGCGTTGCCTGAAGGGCTGAAGTACGAATTTTTAGATGAAGAACAGAGGAACCCAGTCATCGTAAACGCCGATCTTTCAAGCAATCAGCTAGACCGGCTCCTTGAGGAGTTAAGACTCCACAGGGGGGCTATAGGATATTCCGTAGATGATATCAAAGGCCTTAGCCCCGCCCTTTGCATGCATCACATCAACTTGGATGAGTCCGCCAAGCCTCTGGCCCAACCCCAGAGGAAGATGAATCAGATGCTCAAGGAGGTCGTCAAGAAAGAGGTAATAAAGCTTAGGGACGCGGGGATCATTTACCCAATTAGCGACAGCAATTGGGTAAGCTCGATCCACGTAGTACCCAAGAAAGGCGGAATGACTGTGGTTAAAGGTGAGAGGGGAGACGAGGTGGTGGTAAGGACCGTCACCGGTTGGCGAATGTGCATTGATTACCGAAAGCTAAATCAGGCTACAAAAAAGGATCATTTTCCGCTACCTTTTATTGACCAAGTTCTTGAAAGATTAGCGCATCACGATTATTTTTGTTTTCTTGATGGCTTTTCAGGATTTTACCAGGTACCCATCTTACCCGACGACCAGGAGAAAACAATGTTCACCTGCCTTTACGACACTTATGCCTTTAGAAGGATGCCCTTCGGACTCTGCAACGCTCCCGCCACCTTTCAAAGATGCATGATATCAATGTTCTCAGATTTTCTAGAAGACATCGTGGAAGTTTTCATGGATGATTTATCCGTCTATGGAAAGGACTTCGATAGCTTTTTGAAGAATCTGTCGTTAGTACTTCAAAGGTGCGAGGAAAACAGCCTGGTCCTGAACTGGGAAAAATGTCATTTCATGGTGCAGGAGGGCATCGTTCTAGGGCATAAGATCTCAAGGCGTGGGATCGAGGTGGATACCAGCAAAGTCGAAGCTATATCTAAGCTTCCTCCGCCAAAATCCGTCACGGGTATAAGAAGCTTCCTCAGGCACGCCGGATATTACCGAAGATTCATTAAGGACTTCTCAAAGATTTCCAAGCCATTGTCCAATCTTCTGGTAAAAGATGCTGAATTTATTTTCTCTAACGATTGTCTCTGTGCTTTTCAGACCCTGAAAAATGCTTTAGTATCACCACCTATCCTTCAAGCGCCAGATTGGGGTTTACCCTTTGAGCTAATGTGTGACGCTAGCGACTACGCAGTTGGAGCAGTCCTGGGGCAAAAGAAAGATAAAAAGCACCATGTGATTTGCTACGCTAGTCGCACGTTGGACGAAGCACAGGTAAACTACACAACCACCGAGAAGGAGATGCTCACGATCGTCTTCGCGTTTGACAAGTTCAGGTCGTATCTCGTCGGATCCCAGGTCAAAGTATACACAGATCATGGGGCAATAAAATACTTAATGCAAAAGAAAGACGCAAAGCCCAGGTTGTTGAGATGGGCCTTGTTGCTCCAAGAGTTCGATCATGAAATTATTGACAAAAAGGGCGTGGAAAATGTGGTCGCGGACCACCTATCAAGGATAGTGGATGAGAGACAGAGAGGGCCACAAATCGACGACGACTTTGCCGACGAAGCTCTTATGATGGCTGAAGCTCAAGAAGAAGGTTTGCCCTGGTTTGCAGACATCTGAAATTTCCTTGCTTGTGGAGAGCTGCCTCCTGACATCACCTACAATCAAAAGAAGAAGCTATTCGCAGATGCCAAGAATTATTACTGGGATGATCCTCTCCTATTCAGAAGATGCGCAGACAACTTGTACAGGAGGTGCATCCCGGAAGAAAAAACCGCTGATATCCTGAAGGGATGCCACGCCTCCCCCTATGGTGGACACCTGGGTAGCGAAAGAACAGCGGCGAAAGTGCTACAATCAGGTTTCTACTGGCCCTCCTTATTTAAAGATGCTGCATGATTTGTAAAGGTTTGCAAAGAGTGCCAGTCAATGGGAAATATAGGGCGGAGGAATGAAATGCCGATGGCAAGCTGGATCGAGGTGGAAATATTTGACGTATAGGGAATTGATTACATGGGGCCGTTTCCCCCATCCCAAGGATATCAATACATACTAGTGGTAGTAGATTATGTATCGAAGTGGGTAGAGGCGGCAGCCACCCAAACATGCGACGCCAAGTCGGTTATCAAGCTTTTTGAGAAGACCATCTTTCCCCGTTTCGGTGTACCGCGCACCGTAATAAGCGACGGCGGGTCACACTTCGGAGAAAGGCAGTTCGAAGCGCTCCTACGAAAGTATGGAGTAAAACATAAGATCGCTACGCCCTACCACCCACAGACGTCGGGGCAGGTAGAGGTCTCAAACAGACAGATCAAGCAGATCTTAGAAAAGACTGTCAGCCGCACGCGGAAAGACGGGTCTATGAAACTTGACGACGCATTATGGGCCTATTGTACTGCTTACAAGATGCCCATTGGAACCACCCCCTACCGTCTTATATACGGAAAATCCTACCATCTGCCTTTGGAACTAGAACACTAGGCCCTTTGGGCGATCAAGTTCCTAAATATGGACCTAGACAAAGCAGGAGAAAAGAGGTTTTTGTAGCTTCAAGAGCTCGAAGATCTGAGGATTCACGCCTACGAGAATGCAAAGATTTACAAGGAAAGAACAAAAATGTGGCATGATGCCCACCTTAGGAGAAAGGATGTGAGCGAAGGGGGTAAGGTCTTGTTATTCAAGTCCTCCATCCGTCTTTTTCCTGGGAAATTACAGACAAGATGGTCGGGACCGTTTTCTGTGTCAAAGATATACCCGTCAGGAATGATGGAGCTCCGCGACAAGGATGACCCGACTAAGATCTTCAAGGTGAACGGGCACAGAGTGAAAAGATTTTATGAAGACGAAGCTTTTGTCAGGAAAGCGGAGATTGACTTGCTGGATGTGGGTACAACCGAAGAGCCTACACCGGTCGAGCTGGCGACGGAAACTTCAGCGCTCCTCAGGAGGCAGCCCGAGTCATAGATTAGGATACATTTCTTTTCTTTGCAAAAACAAACATTATGGACTGAAATAAGGCCCGAGTCCGTGCATGCGCACGTGTGCTGACTCTTTTTGTTTTATGGGCCACCGCTGTGTTTTGCGGAACTTTGAGGAGTAATATCATCTGAGGTAGGAGATCCTTCTCTATACCAATGATGTTTTACCCTACAAAGGCCTTTTACTTCACCCAGGTTTAGTTTTGGCCTTTTGACCGCCCGCTTTTCTACCGTGTCGACCAACTGGGCTCTCTATAAATAGCGTGGAGGTTTCGTCGTGTCGGGCTATCATTTTCTCCCTTTTGCCACCTGGAACGCATGCAGTGATCCTCCCTTTTTCTCGTGTGTCAGCCATCTTGCCTTCGCCCTGGTATCGGGCGATGCCTCCTGAGAGAAAAGGTATAGCCCGACACACCTTTTGCGCGACACATTTTCTCTCACCCGGCACAGGTTTTGCATCGTGCGAAGCGTATCGGCCGGCTTGTTGTTTTCTTACCAAACAACATGGCTTGTCGCCCGATAGGGTTGTAGACCGACACGTTTATCGGCCGATAACCCTGTCGCCCGATGCCAATATCTTTTACCAAGCCACTTATCGGGTTTACGTGACCTGGAGATTTCTATCGCCCAACATGCTTTCGTGCATAACGCCGGTCGATAGCGTTTTCCCTATGCATCGTATCGGGCGTCATGCTTCTCACGCCGAAGTCATGTTTTTGCTTCATGTGACCTCGAATCGCCCGACACACTTGTGCCGGGCGTCGAGTCATATCGCGCGACAACATCGTATCGTCCGATCCCTTATCGCCCAGTTTTAATAAGTGTTTCTTTTCATCTTCCTTGCCTAACAGATGAATAAATTCTAAATTTAAATAACATGTATGGCTCATATGGAGCAAACCTCCGGCCGCGCCAACAAGCACGGCGGGGGAAACAGCAACCACAGTCGGGCAGAAACGGCAACAACAGTAAAAGGGGAGATCTTTCGTGATTTGGTAGCTCCAATAGCGAGTCACCTAGTTATCAGGCTGTCTATGGGGTGGCTTGGGACCACCTCCAGAGACAACAAGAGTGCGGCAACCAAGGCCTCCGAACAAGCTCGAGGCACCTCGGTTCCGTCCATTTAAGGGAGAGGGCCCACCCTGACTACACACTCCTGGGAACTAAACTAGGGACGGATAATCAGTCCCTTTGTTTATGTTTACAACGGAGATGTGAAGAAAAGGTGGGCCAGAAGTGAATTTTGAGGGTTACGCTCACACTCAACCGCTACGCCGCCGAAGCGAACCCGCTAGACAACCTCCCAATGGCATGCTGCAACTTTGTAGGAGCATATTGCAGCACATCAGAAAGCTAACCCTCACTGGCTAAGCTTTACCTCACTTTTGCTTTCTTCTCTACTCTGGGACAGAGTAGAAAGTAAGTTGGGGGGGTATGCCAGTGAGGGAGGTATAAAATTTTTATCTCTTCAAGCTTTCTACGATATTCATCCTCTTTTACCTGATGTGCCCTTATAGCTCCCTGTATATCTGATGCACGCATGCATGCCATATAAAAATTTACAAAAATCTTTCCTTTGCAAATTTCTGTCCCTATGCATATGTACAAAGTTGTTGTAATAATAATAAAAACTTGTTGTGACTTCTTGCAAAGTTTACTTTCTGTATATTTAACGAGTTACAAGTTCTTTCATATCTTTCTGATAATGCTGTCTCAAACAAACAAAAGATTGTGCCTTGCCATCCAAAAATTTTCGAAAAATAATAATCTCGCAAACAACTAAGAGACGAGTATGGAGAAGGAAAAAGCTGCCCAAACAGCACATATCTCTTTTGTTTTCCCCTTACCCAGCAAAAATCCCAAAAAGAGAAAGAAGCCTTATGAGTGTGAATAAAAGCATGAGAGTTGTGCCCAATAAAAGAAAATATATATATATACACACTTGTTTTCCAAAAGTACCCATCTTTAGGCATGGTAGATCCGGGGCAGTGGTACGTAGGATGTGAAATCACTGCTCTAAAGCCAACTGGCTTGGACTGCAGGGACCACTTGCCCGTTAACGGACCCTTACCTGGATGGACTAATGGGAAACAAGAAGAAAAACCCAAAAAGCTTTAGACTACCCTATACACAACTTTCTGCCCCTAAAATAAAGCTGTTTGGTGTGGAAGCTAACTTTGGAATCATACACCAAAGTCTCGCTGAAGCTGTGGAGAAGGAAAATTTTACTTAAATAATAAGGCAAGTAGGGCAAAGTCTTTTGTTCGCATTAAGACAGCATTACCTCCAAGACACCGCAAATCTTGTGCTACCCTTTAGCCTTAAAGTTTTACTACGCAAGAAGAAGCAACACAGAGTTTAGTTTAAATATTGATTGAGGACAATCAAAAAGCTAAGTTTGGGGGAGTTGATAACACCAAATTTTGTGACGTTTTTGCCCTTTATTCTGTTATCAAAACTACCCTTTTCTGCTATTTTCCTCTATTTTATTAGCATTTTCGCAATAATTGGCCAAGCAACGCTCTTATTCCAATTTTTCCTATCTTCTACAGAGTTTTCCTCGTTTTTGTGCAATAAGGCCGATTCTGGCCCACAATAAGTCTAAGCCCGTCTCGACCTTCCTGACGCCCGATACAACCCATCCCGACAGGGGCTGGGCGACACGAGAAGGATCGGCACAGAAGGGCGCTGCGCATGAAGGACGTGTCGGTCGACATACCGTCTACCCGACAGGGAGCCAAAGCCGCATCGACGACCAAACTCGTCGGGCGACACAACCACCCACCGGCAGGCGTGCCGCCAGCCACGTGACCGATAGCCAGCACCTCGTGCCGAGACATACCTGTATCGGCCGTCCACATCCATCGACCGGCGTATAAGGGAGCTACGTGGCGTTTCCAGCACCATAACTCCTTCAATCGCCGGTATAAATAGCAGCTACAGGAAGCCGAAAAGAGAGGTCGGAGAGGTGGTCATCACACTAGTCGGAGAGTTGGAGAATTCGGATAAGACAGTTCGAGAGCCACCTTCGAAGGTAGCTGTGAGAGCAAGAGTATCGCGCCCCAGTGCTTGTGTCGGGTGACACTAGGTGATCTTTCCCTCATCCCGAGAGGGAAGGGATGGATGGCTCACTTAGCGTTGTCCCAGGCGACACTGCGGGCCGATACCGGGCAGCGAAGATGAGCGACACGAGTGCCTGACAGTAGACTCGTAACTCTTTGCCCGACACGATATCGAACCCGATACGCTCCGCCCGTCAGTCGTCGCCGCCCGAGAGGGTGTGCCGCCCGACATGAGCGTATCGGCCAGGGTCCTTGAGCGATATAGTCAGTCGTCAGCCGGCGCTGCCCGAGAGGGGGTGCCGCCCGACACTGCTGTATCGGGCTCGGCTCCTGACCGATATCGGGCAGGAGAGCTACAACAGTTCGTCATTCTTCTACATCAAGAAGGCGACATCTATCTTTAATTTTGTTATTTAAATTCTTAGCTTATGCATTGTATTATGACCCTCATTGCTTATGGAAATAGAAATGCTTAATTGCTATTTGTTTAGTGCTTGGTGCCTTATGATTGGGTAACTGCTGTGTTGGATATCCGAACTCTAGCTTGCATGTTTTCGATCGCGTTTCGCTTAGCTACCGAATCGTCTTTCCCGTCGCAACTACTTCGAGAGTTGGGTTGTGGCTCTAGTGTTTGGTCCGGTTCTGGAGTACGAGAGTGCCCGGAACAGAGTTGTTTTAGTATCATTCCACTCTAACTTGAGCCCAGCAACCTCGAGAGGGGTGTTGAGGCTTGGTTAGAGGCACCCGCTCTGAGAGGAGGGGTGCATGGTGTTACTTCTACCGCTTGTCTTACTGAAGTCTTATCCCTTGCATCACACCTCAAACTGCAGTTTATCTTTCCATTTTCTGTTGCATAAAAATTCCTAAAAACTGCTAAATTACAAAATCTTAATCTTTCTTGTAACTCCAGTTGGAGATAGTTTTCTTTGATTTAATCGTGACAGCTTGTTGTTCCCCTTCGGGGAACTTTAATATCTCTTTATACCCACCGGAGTGTAGAGTGTCGATTCAGAGTCGTCAACACGACCCACCTTGTCCCTGTGTTTGACCCTGTATGACTACTTCGACCCCGTAAACAAAGTTGTGGGGGCCTAGAAGGATTCGGGTTATAAATGTGAAGGCTCGACTACCTCAAATACGCCTCCAATTTTAGGACGCGCGATTTAGGCCGGTCATTACTTGAAATTATAAACTATTAAATAATATTTGAAAATTTTGGGGCTCTGATACCACAACCTCACTTTCAACATTCCCTAATTAAGGAAAGACCCAAAAAGTTGACAGCAATTACCTAAAATTCCCAAGGATCTAGATTTAACCATATAAGAAATAATATTAAATAATTTCCATTAATTCAAATATTTTTTACAAAATGCTCCTCTAAGGAGTTACATGAATTTCCATCATCAGAACTGTACATATGAAAAGATGTATCTATCTAATCATCCTTACATGTTAACTTTAATGTCTTCAAGTAATTTCATCTATCCATCATATCTTGATATCTTCATATTTAACATGTACCTAAAACACTAAAACAGAATACAGATCAGTATATTGCTATACTGTGTATGTGGGGTTCATGTAAAAGTGTGCAAGTATTACAATAACGTATAATCAATCAACTACTTGCAAATATGAACTATCACTTTTCTCAATTAGTCTCATATTAATGATACTCATAGTGGCATTATAATTTAATAGAATGCATATAAACATATAACAGTTTAGTTGTTCAATTTTCAAGAAAACCTTAGCAAATATTGACAAACTATATTGTAGGTAGTCATAATTGTAAACATGTGCCTCAATACTGAGCCATGCAGATCATGCAATCATACTTCATGTACTTTAAGCATATCATCAAGAAACTTGGAATCCAAACAATTTGTCATGAAATTTGCATGTATGTAAATCATAATGTGTCACCATCACATTATTCACATTAAACCCTACTCAATTCTAATCTAGGGTTTAGGGCTATGTTGGATTCAGATTAAGGAATAAGGGTGCAAATTGTAATTCCATTGCATATTATTAATTAGGTGAACCCTAACTATCTTATTACCTCCTTGCATTAAGATCACTAGATTCAATTACATTCCTTAATGACATGGCAAGTTAAGATATTTAATCCAAATTCTACATATATATGATTATCCACTTTCGATATCCAAATTATCATCACAATTGCCATGATCATTTTGAATTATCATTATTTTTTACAATATCAGCTATTAGCACAAAATAAAGATTTTTAATGTTTTAAGCTTCATAATCACCAAAACTAGGGTTTTCATGTACTAATCTCTCCCTAATCATGTATCCAAAGTACTTTTGGAATAAGAATCATAATTAAGTCTCAATCACATTTTATCTGTGTTACTCTCCTTTCCGTGATTAAATTTGATATACAATTTTTCTACTTTTCTAGTTACCAATCAATTACTATAATTTCTACAAAATAAACATATGTGGGCCAATTGCATCGTGCAACGTCTGCAGATTACTTGGTGTTTGATTTTGTAGGAGGCCGGTCTATGTTGAACTTCTAGTTCAATTTATGTGTCGAGTACCTAATAAAGGGATAGAGAGATCAGGTTCTATGTCGAACCACCAGACCTTCTTCATCCTTCACACATCCGCAGAATGCGACTCTCGCACCTGGTGCTACCGAAGGTGCCCTGGTCGTGTTCATCCTCTCACCACCTCACACCCCCACCCTCTTCGTTTCACTGATTCCACTTACCATCACCATGGCAACACCAGCATAGTCCCCCCCATGGACTATTATCTCTAGTTCCCCCTCCCTAGCTTCTTCTGCTAAAAGGCTTCCGTGGTGTTAGAAGGGTGAATAATGGGACTTGAAGATGGAGGTCGGACCTAGGAGGCTGACAACAGTGTAGGGTAAAGTCTAGAAAGAATACACCCTCGCTCATTCTTATTTGAGGTCCAAGACACCCATGTCAAGAGTATTTTGTAGGTTTGTACGAGAAGATGAATGATCCATACAGTCCAGAGAACATGGCTCCCTCAGGGATACACTGTGGGTTGTTGTGTCTAGGGATATGTTCTCCTATTGTTAGGGTTTCCTATTAGGTCTCCTGCACACACACACACACACACACACACACATATATATATATATATATATATATATATATATATATATATAGAGAGAGAGAGAGTGATTGTGTCAGGCTAGAATACACTTGAGTGTATCCGGAGCGGAATACACTCAAGTATTTTTTCATGATGCAATATTTTTTTTTGAAAATCTAATCCATTGATCTTCTTAAACATCTTATGAGCAACTCATACACAAAATTTGAGCACATTTGGATATGTATAGCTCATGTTATGAAGATCGCAAAAATTATGCATTTCAAATTAGTTTCGTGCGTCAATTTTGTTGCCCTTGGATGAGTGACTTACACTCATCCAAATGGGCTCAAAATTTGTATGTAGCCTAGTTATAGTATGACGATGAAGATCAATGGTTTACATTTTGCAAAAAATAGTCTTGATATGCAAACACACTTGAGTGTATTTGTGCGATCCATACACTTGAGTGTATTCTAGCTTGACTTATATATATATATATATATATATATATATATATGTGTGTGTGTGTGTGTGTGTGTGTGTGTGTGTGTGTGTGTGTGTGTGTGTGTGTGTGTGTATACCCCTCTTAGGAGAAACCCTACCTTACAGGTTCTATAAAGAGAGAAAGGGAAGGAGATGGTGGCAAGCTTTTTCCCTTTTGGTCACAGAGAAAAAGGGAGGGTCTTCTCAAAAATATTGACTTTCCTTATTACCCCTAAGTACTTTCATCTCCTATTGTTCCCCTTGCCATGCACACAATTTCATGGCTTATCCCAAAGTTTTCCTGTTTCTAATCGCTCTCTCTCTCTCTTTCTCGTGGGTATGACCAAGACTTATCTATTTAGTATACATGGATGTTAAGGAAAATATCCAATATATTCCCAATATGGAGACACATATGTCCAGAACTTTTACACCAAAAATTCATAAAAGAAATTATACCACTATATGTCACATATTAGATAACTTGATTCCTAAATCATTAGAAACTCTTTATGACTTGGGATCTAGACCATTCTTAGTTTCCTTTTAAATCAAGTATTCCTATTTCTTGGAAACTCACTAATACCTCTTCCCATACATTTGTAGTAGTATGGGATTTGTTGGGATGTTTTCCATATACATACTTGCTCCTTTTAAACATTCTTTAAAACAATAGCAGTATTTCATGGAATATAACCCAATTGACTCGCAACGATACCAAGGTTGTCTAGGTCCCCGAATGTGAGAAGGGTTTTCTAGAGTTGAAGCATTGTTTGACACTTGCCCCTATTTTGGCCTTATCCATTTAAGGGAAGCCTTATGTCATCTACACTGATGCATCTAGACAAGGTTTCAGTTGTGTCCTTATGCAAGAAGGATGAGTTATATCTTACACCTCATGTCAAATCAAGACTAATAAAGGGAACTAGCCAACCGATGATCTTGAGCTCACAACCACTATTCGTGATCCAAGATTTGGAGGCACTATCTTTATGAAGTGCAGTTTGAGTTTTCTCTAACCATAAAAGTATTCACTATCTTATGACCCAAAAGGATTTGAATATAAGACAAAGGAGTTGTATAGAATATTTAAAAGAATATAATTGCAAAATCACTTATCAATTTGGGAAGAAAAATGTAGTTGTTTATGTCCTAAGTTGTAAGACAAATGTTATATGTGCATCTCTTTGTTCTTTTATATGGAGAAGTATGGAACATGTCTCTAGCTGGAGACCTAATTTGAAAGATGATGTTGATTTTGTTGATGTGAAGAAGTTTTTTGTTCAGATGTCTAGTCTTTCGGTTACTCCCTCTTGATTTTTTGAGGTGATTGCAGCCAGTAACTACTCTTGACCTTGAAGATATGTAATTCTTAGATGAGAAGCAACAATCAGAATTCTTTGCTGGAATTTGATGGTGCAATTTTCTTCATCATCTGTTATGGATACCAGATGTGGATGATTTGAGGCAGAAAGTGCTAACTGAAACTCATGGATAAAGTATACAATTTACCTTAGCACCAAAAAAATGTACAAGGACTTACAAAAAAAAATTGGTGGAAAAATATGAAGAACGTTTCTACTTTTGTTGCAAAATATTTGACCTATCAATAAGTAAAGATTGATCACTAAAGACCCAGTGGACTCCTTCAGCCTCTTGAAATACCAAAGTGGAAGTGGGAAAATATTACAATGGATTTCGTGACTGGATTCCCAAAACCTAGAGGTGGTTGCAGTTCATTTTGGGTTGTAGCAGATAGACTTAGCAAGTATGCTCATTTCTTACCTTTCAAGGACACTTATAAGGTTCTTGAAATGGCACAATTTTACATGGATGTCATATTCTATTTTCATTATGTGATGAAATCTAATGTGTTTTATAGAGATCCCAAATTTACATACCGACAATGGACGCAAATTCAAGAAGAGATGGGGTCATATGTACATTTTAGTACTTACTACCAACCCCAGACTGAGGGTCAGTATGAGAGGACGTTTCATATTCTAAAATATTTGTTATGAGCTTGTCTGATGGACTGAGGAGGTGTTTGGAACACATCTTTCCCAATGGCCAAGTTCTCTTACAATAACAGCTACAAAGCTAGCATTGGTATGCCACCCTACGAAGTTGTTTAAGGCCAAGCATCTTGTTCCCCTCTGCATTGGGATGATGTGGGTAAAAATAATCTTGTGAAGATCAATGGCATACAACTAACGAAGGATGAGATTAGTCTTATTAAGAAATGTATGAAAGTTACTCATGATCGACAGAAGATGTATGCTGATAAGATGAGGATTGATGTGGACTTTTTGGTTGGTGACTATGTTTTCTTGAAAATAAAACCAACTCATTCTATTGCAATGTATAAGGTGACGAGAAAGATCAGTCCTCATTATGTGGGACCGTTTGAAGTTTTGGATAAGATTGGAGAGTGTGCATATTGTTTGGCATTGCCCCCTGCATATGATAAGATCTATAATGTTTTTCACGTGTTTGTGCTGAAGAAATATATTAAAGATCCATCCCATGTGTTGTGAATAGAACCTATAGGTGTTCGTGAAGATTTGCAAAGTGAGGAGTATCCTGTGAAGATCCTTGAATCCCGAGTGAAGTAGCTAAAGCACAAGGAGATTGAAACAAGGAAACCAACCAATTTGTACACGTCGTATTAAAATCATGATTTCTCCCTCCACTTTCCATCTTTCCTCAAAATTCTTTCACCATTGATTTCCTTAAAAAAATTTGCACCCATTAATACTCTACTCCAGCCTTACCTCTAAGAATCCAAGAAAAATCCAAACCTTAGGCCCCAAGCTTCTCCAAGCCACATGTACCAAAACCCTAACACCCCATCATATAGATATGTAACCTTAACCAAGCCTCTGTTGCATATCAAGAAATCGTCTCCAATGGTCAAGTGTGCCTCAAGTCTAGTCTACCCTCCCTCCTGATTTGATACTATTATATGTTCTTGGGGCCCTTGCCCCAACACTCTACCTCACCTGATCACAATTGTTGTCTTGGTGAGCTATCTTGGTCCTTTCTTTTTGCTTTCATCTTATCATAATAAAAAATCATTGAGCTTATGTGTTTTCCCCAAATAGCGACCTTGGTAGGAGCTCTTAGCCTGCATCCATCGTAGTGGGTCATGAGGAAGGAGACCTTCTCACACGGTTTTACATAATTATGCCCTCAATTTCTTCTTACATCTTTCCTTCTTATAGGGGTATTCTAACTTTTCATAACACCTAATTTGATTTGTCATAGAATTACCAGATGTACTTGTGAAAAATACAACATGTCACAGCCTAAGTTCTAAAATTATAATGCAAAGGTATAAAGTTAATTCCAATATTAATTATAATCAATAAATTAGTAAATGATATAAGTTTTGTGAAAAGCATAACTTTTTACTAGAATCTAAAAATTATAAAAAAATGTTTTAAAATGATAAGAATTTTATTCATTTTTTGGTCTAGTTTTCATTACCTATTTTTTATGATTTAAAGAGATTATTTTAGGGTTTTAATCTATATTAATATTTTATTAATAATTAAGGAAAAATTATAAGGAACACATTAAGAACTTGGGTCATACATATAATCAGTAATATTGAATACTCTTTCTATATTTACAACATGAACTAATATAGGCTTTTCTGAAAATTTGGATTTCTAGAGTTTCATCATATGAGAGATAATTGAACCTAATTTATGTAAAAATTGTGTAGTTTTGAGGTAATATTAGGCTTGGATGGGTAAATTTGGTCTCTGATCCAAAAACCCAAGTCAAGGTATGTACATCTTGCCAATTTATCTTGGAAATACTAACATGACTGATAAATTATTTCCATATGAGATATCTCTTAAATAATCCTTGTGCGTTATTGAATCTTTTTGAATATTATATTCCTTGAGATTATTTTCCTAATTTGATACCGAATCCATGAGATCTTATGACTGAAGGTCCTCTGACCTATTTTTGGATGATCACATCCTCTTTAATTGAAGCAAATGGATGATGGATAAACTTATTTCTTGCCTTTATGTTTCATGGGGGTATAATAGAATAATTTTATTTGTATTAGTAATACATATGTAGTTCCATAATATTTGGATGTGAGTATTCTATCCTGAGGTCATGTATTCCACTCATTTATATATATGTCATGCATATTCCACCCAGGGTGTTCATTTTTACCCAATGCTTAGGCTTGAGATTTTATGGATTTTGTCCCTACTTAAATAATATTAGTTTGATTGTTTTACATGCATTGATTATGATTTGATAATATTGTTATATGGCAAGAATCCTTTCTGATATTCATATCCTTTTTTATAAACGCCTCATGTATTGACTTGTTAATTATTTTTTCTCCTTTGAATATCCCTTTATTGATATATCCAACATTGATCTTACCTTGTCCTAAGTATTGACTAGTTGTTATAATATTGCACATACACATCATTGCTAATGTATTTTCTCTTGTTTGATTCCTCCTACGGGTGTTCCTCTCAACCCACCCTGAGGTTGCATAATTGGATGTCCCGGAAGTAGGAGGCTTTTCTCAAGACTAGCTTCATGATGTATTCTGAGATGGGTAGGTTTCTCAAAAGAAATAGATCCTACTAGTTTAAATTTATATATCATTAGTTTCCCTTTGTGGCCTCAATTTTTTACTTGGACAAGAATTTTCTAATAGTTAGATTTGTTGGTATGTATACCCAAAGGGCCAATCATATGATGATTGTAATGTCATATATTGTAAACAATTTCATTAATAATAAAGAAAATCTTCCAATTTATTCTATTTTATTCAGTTATGAGATAATAACATTACATAATAAATGTCTAAAGAATTAAATTACTCAGTGACATATGTCTTCATGTTGAGGACCTCAACCATAAGATCATACATATGTTTAGAGTATAGGCATTATAGTTATGTCCCTAGTCATATGTTATTGTAGAAGGCTAATAAACATCAATAACACATAAGACTAGAGTGTGTGTTGGTTGATGACAAAATCTCATTAATTCATGATATGTAATATCTAACCAAGCACATAGATATTTGTTAGAAAAACAATGTATCAAATGGACCCACCTTGATAGTGATGCATGGAAACCATTATAGGTAGTCAGAATCATATCTCGTAGTGATGGTGGTGATTTTGGTTCTTAGATCTAAAATCACTACACTTATCACATGTCATTTGATGTACTTTTACATCATCAACTATGACCTTGAATAATAGGATTTCCATAAAGGTGGTGCTCAGATGCATTGTGACACATGGGATGATTGTGAGTGATGTAGATGGGATTTTCCCTCCTACAAGAGTATGATATCTTGGCCACTTGATAAGAGAGACAGAGAAATGCATGGCCATGCTCATGTGAGCCAGCATATAACTCAAATAGTCTGATCTAGTTTAATATGGACTGAATATTGAAGAGGATTATGATTACATGCCTCGAGTTCAATCTGGATATCAGTGACAAAGTAACTGAATGATCATTGTAATGCCAATCACAAATTTAGGTTGAAGTTGTTCTCCAACATTCTGATTACTTGGGTAGAAATGATGTCTTTCTAGATACCACTCATTGCTTGTGATGTCATAAATCAATTATGGACATTCACTGCCAATGTAACTTGGAACCTATAGGGTCACACACATAGGATACACTTGGAATAGGAGTTTATTCATGAATAATGTTTAACTTGATTATTGAAGTGTTAGGTATTCAATTTAAAAAACAATGTTTGGAAATTGACTGGATTGGACTCAAAACTGACTGGTTCAATCGTTGAACTGATTGATTCAAGTGTCGGGTCAATTTTAACCAATATTGGCAATCATATCTATAAAATGATTGGTTTAGCAAGTGAATGGATCGACTCCGATGTATGAACTGACCAATTCAAGTTGTGAACTGACTGTCTGGTTGATTAGATCAGGGATTATTGTTGATGTCGTGTTATGCATTAATTGAATATTAATTTCCAATACAATTGTGAATAGGGAACATAGTGAAATAACCAGTTAAAGGGTTGAACCAATATTGTCATATGTGAACCGAATGGTTCAATATTTGCATGATATGGAAAATTTATGAAATTTTGTCCTTTCAACTCCCTCTCAAACCATAACGCCTGATCATCACCCTCCTATAAATATAGGGGTCGTCGGGGCTTTCTAGAGACACAAAAATAAGCTCTAACAATTATTATCTTATCATAGGTGTGGTAACATGAGAACCCAAGAAAGTGCTACCCATCAAAGAGAGGAATAGTAAGGAAAAGACAATTGGGAGAGAAAGTCGATGCTAGAACACTAACTAGAAGGGAGAAATCCTTCTTGTTCATTCATCTAGAATGATAAGAGTTCCTGATGGTCTGTGCAAACTACTATAGAGGCGAGGAGTATGTTGCTAGCCACTAGGAGGATGCAGTCAAATTATGTCTATGGTGATCAATTGGGAGGTCACTGATGACGATGTTTAGGTGCATCTTGAAGAAAGGAGCACACCATAACAAGGGATAATATGTGGACTTGCTCCATGATGAGGTATATACCTTGTAACCCTCGTTCCCATTACATAGTTTTTTATGCAAACTATTGTTCAAAGGGGAATATGGTAGTAAGATTTTTGTTCTGCTATTATATCTGATGTCATATTTCCCCATAATCATATCAAAGCCACATCAATTTACTATGCTTTCAGATTTAATCGATATGATCTTACTTCTATTTTATCATTTATTTTGTTGCATACGATGTGAATAATTAAAATGATTAATGTGAATATCATGTTAAATACCACATATGATCCCAATTATATATATATATATATACATATATATTTGTAATTTATATGGGTCACCCTAAATTTGGTTTTTATGGTGGATTTTGGCATGGTTATGTCCAATAACCCCTAGATCTTTGTGCTTGGATGGATGGTTGTTATTCCTATTTTATATCTCGGTTTGCATAGAGAGCCTCTCTCCTTTTCTATATGTAAAATTATTAATTCTTTCCTTCCTATGCTCCCCTCGAATGTAAATCAAGCTTTCTCTATTACCATGTAATATGTTAAATAGGATTAAGATAGTTATAATTCTTGTTATGGAAAAGAAGATGCTCGACACTTGATAAATTACCAATTTTTGAAGGCAGTCTGACCGGATGGAGGACTGAGAAGGCCAGATGATAGCAGAAGTCAAACTGGTCGGCTGGTGGACCAACCGATCAGATGGAAGTGTCCATAAGTTGTTCCAACTAGAGACCAGATGATCGGTCCAAAAAAACCAACCGACCAACCGGGAGGCCAACCAATCGAGTCAAAGAGTTTAACTGGTCATCATGGACTGGTTCCAGCACATATCTTCATCAACAACAACTTTCTACATATGATATGGACCTTATGTGGCAGTAATTCCTTATGGCTCCAAGGATTTACAATAGTATGGCCATAACAATCGCTTATGTTTTATAATTGCATGTTTTTGTTTGTGGGATATAACATGTATATGATATGTACTATAAGTATGTGGGGATTGGATATGTATATGTATATGAATATAAAATCCCTCAATAAAATATTAAGCCTTAGATGCTTTCCATAAGCAACACACATGAAAAGCTTGATATACTATGTGTGGGTATGCTAAGTGTGGTGTAATGTCTATCTCGTGAAAGTGTGATGGTAGTCATGTGGGCCTTCCATGCAGGGTGTATTACTATCGTGTTGGCTTTTGAGTCAGATTTAACTAGGTGACCTTAATGAAATTAAGTACCTAGAAGCATGTAGATGACAATGGAAAATAGTTGTGCATATCATCTATCTAATAATTGCATAAGATGCAATTGGCCAAAGTTTTATATTTTAATGAATGATTATGGATGCTGGTTTTGGTAGGATAATAACTCAATTGTTTTGAGTCTTGGCTCACTAGAAGGTTATACCCTGAATCTTTCATAATAATATGTGAGGGCGATCAATTAGAACAAAATAGTGGGACGAAGAGTTAATTAAAGGCCTAATTAAACATTGTTAAAATTTTATTTTAATCAAATCAATCAAAAGTGTTTTGACAAACTACATATTTTTCTTGTCAAAACAAATGGCATACAAATTATCATTGTGATCATTCCTTAAGTAGGACAAACTTAATGAGAAAATTGTCATGTCTGGTTTTGGGCTTTGAGAAGGGTTCTCAATGATGAGCATAAGCTCTATGTCCTAGATACACCAGTTCCAGAAGAGCTCGCTCCTGATGTGTCTGGGGCTGAGGTGGATGCTTATTGGAAGCATGTCAAAGATGCCTTAGACATTAAGCACCTTATGCTATGCTGCATGAACTATGAGTTGCATGAGCAGTGTGAAAATATGGGGATTCTTGAGATGGTAACAAATATTAAGAACATGAACCATAATCTTGCAAAGAAAGAAAGGTACAATGTCTCAAAGGCACTCTTTAAGTGTAAGATGACAAAAGGAGATCCAATAGAGACCCATGTCCTCAATATGATTGGACATGTGGAACATCTAGAGCAACTGGGATTACCTTTGAGCCAATATTTGGCCACATATATGATTCTAAAATTTTTGCCTAGATCATATAGCCAGTTAATTGAGTGTTTTTACTTGAGTAACATGGCCAGATTGCTGCTAGAATTGCTTGGCATGTTGATGAATGTTGAAGCACGAATGAAGAAGGACAAATCAATGATGGTGATTAGAGGATTTGAGTCTAAGGACAAAAGCAAAGCCAAGAATAATTTTGAGGCTACGTTGAAGTACAAGTCATGAACACTCTAGATAATGACAAATAGAAGTACAAGAGGAATTTTTCCTCTTTACTTATAGGGATTCAGGAAGATGAAGCTGGGGATAGAGATCTCCACTTCATGTATATACATTGTTGGGATAAATTTGTCTACTTCTTTATCTTGGATACTAGATACCAGATGTGGATCTCACATATGTTCAAATATGCATGATCTAAAAAGAAGTATGCCTTTACAAAAGGGAGAGGTTGAACTATGTGTTGAAAATGGAGCAAGAGTTGTTTCCACTACATTTGGAACCTATAATTTATCTCTAGACATGGGGCTTGTAATAGACTTAAAGTTTTTCTATTTTGTATCTGCAATAAATAGAAACATTACTTTTTTATCATGTATGTAGAAGGATGGATATGAATTTCACATTATGAATGATCAATGTTCAATTTCAAAAGATGAGCTCTTTTATGGAAGTTCCCTAATGTCTTATAGTCTTTATTTACTAGATCTAAAGATAAATTTTTATAACATCAATACCAAAATATTAAAACTCAATAACTCAAACAAAACATATCGTTGGCATTATTGTCTAGGGCCTCTCTAGACTCCATAAAAATTGTTATCCAGACTCTTTTGGTTTCAAATCAATAGAGAGAAGGGAGTCTTGTTTTTTGGGTAAGATGACAAAGACTCCCTTCACTGGAAATAGTGAGTGGGCTAGCTATCTATTAGGACTCATACATACTGATGTATGTGGTCCTTTTAGAACAAATGCTATAGGTGGTTATCAATACTTCATTACCTTTACAAATGACTTCAGTAGGCATGGTTATGTTTACTGGATAAAATAGAAGTCAGAAACTCTTGAAAGTTTAAGGATTTCATGAATGAAGTAAAGAACCAAATTGGTAAAAGTATTGAGGCACTTCATTCTGATCGAGGTGGAGAATACTTCATCTAAGAGTTTTAGGACCTTCTGTGAGACTGTGGTATCGTATCACAATGGACTCCACCTAGAACACCACAACTCAATGATGTATCAGAAAGAAGTTATCATACATTGCTAGATATGGAGAGATCAATGATGAGTTTTGTTGATATTCTGACTTCCTTTTGTGGTTATGCTCTAGAAACTACCTCATTTGCACTTAAATATGTACCGTCTAAATCGGTTTAAAAGACACCATATGAGATATGGTATGGGAAGCATCCCAATGTGTCTTTTATGAAGATTTGGGGTTGTGAAGCTTATGTGAGAAAGCAAATTCTGGAAAAGCTTGGACCCCAATAAGATATATGTTATTTTGTTGGATATCCTAGGGAAAGAAAAGGATATTACTTTTATACTCCATCTGACAACAAAGTGTTTGTTTCCAAGGATGATGTATTCTTAGAAAAGAAATTCATTTCTAAAGGAATATGAGGGAGGAAAGTAGAACTCGAAGAAATTCAAGACCAACAAGAAAGTATTGAACATGTAGAGGTACAAGAGGATCATAAAGAGTCACCAATTATTATGGAATCTCAAATTCCTGATGTAACATAGGAACTTCACAGATATAGTAGGATACGCCTTGAGCCAGATAGGTTTGGTTATCTAGTGACTCAATAAGGAGATGAGTCAACTATTGATGATGAACCAACTACCTACCTAGAAGTTATTAAGGGTCCAGAGTATGAGAAATGTCTTGAGGCCATGAGATCTGATATGGAATCCATGTACATCAACAAGGTATGGACCTTGGTGGAGCCATATGAAGGGATAAAACCCATAGGGTGCAAGTGGGTCTTCAAGAAAAAGACTAACATGGATGTTAATGTATAAACTTATAAAGGTTGATTGGTTGCAATGGGTTTTAGACAAGCTCAAGGAGTTTACTATGATGAAATTTTTCTCCAATTACCATGGTTAATTATAGCAGTATCATTCTTTCCATTGCAGCTTATCATGACTTTGAAATTTTGCAGATGGATGTTAAACCTACATTCCTTAATGGAAATATTCTTGAGGATGCATACTTGACACAACCTAAGGGTTTTATAAATCCAAAGGATGCAAATAAAGTCTATAATCTACAAAGGTAAATCCATGGATGGAATCAAGTATCACGGGGCTAGAATCTTTGATTTGACAAAATAGTAAAAGAGTTTGTCTTTAGTCAAAAGGAAGATGAGCATTGTGTTTATAAGAAGGTTAGTGGGAGCATGATTGTATTCCTCATATGGTATGTGGATGACATACTATTGATGGGGAATGACATTCCTAATTTACATATGGTAAAAACATGGCTAGGAAATACATTCTCTATAACAGACTTAGATGAAGCATCCCACATCTTAGGAATCAAGATCTATAGAAATAGATCTAGAAGGATTTTTGAGCTAAGTCAAAGAACATACATTGACAAAGTGTTGAAGAGGTACAACATGGAAATATCAAAGAGAGTAAACTTGTTCATGTCTCATGTTGTAACTATCTATTGAGCTCAATGTCCAAATTATTATGAATAAAGGGAGCGCATGAGTAAGGTTTCATATGCATCTGTAATTGGACCTATCAGGTACACAATGTTATGTACTGATCCAGATGTCTCATATGCATTGAGCATGATGAGAGTATATTATTTAGATCCTAGTGAAGCACACTAGACTATCATGAAGAACATCCTTAAGTACTTGAGAAGAACTAAGGATCAATTTCTTATCTATGGTAGTGAGGAAGAATTGGTGGTAAAGGGTTACACCGGTGCAACCATCCAAACTGACAAAGATGACTATAGGTCACAGTTTGGATTTTTGTTTTGCCTTAATAACAGAGATGTAAGTTGGTAGAACTCTAAGAAAGAGATAGTTTCTGATTCTACAACTAAGGACGAGTATATTGTTGCATGCAATGCAGCAAAGGAGGTTGTTTGGGTCAAGAAGTTCATCTTAGAACTTGGGGTGGTTCCTAGCATCAGCGATGCAATTGAGCTATGTTGTGACAATAATGGATCTATTGCACAAGCTATGGAACCCAGATTGTGTCAGCATTCTAATACAAAGGCGGTTCCATCTCGTATGAGAAATTGTACAATAAGGAGATGTGATGATTTGTAGAGTACCAACTGAGAGCAATGTAGTTGACCCCTTGACAAAAGCACTTTCACAGTAGAAACATGAAGGTCATGTTAGATCATTTTGGATTAAGGTCATGGATGATTAACTCTAAGTGCAAATGAGAGTCTATTGGTATGTATGCCGAAAGAGACAATCATATGATTATTGTAATGACATATCTTGTAAACAATTTGATTAATAATAAAGGCAATCTTCCAATTTATTATGTTTTATTCAGATTTGAGATAATGATATTACATAATGATATTACTCAATGATGTATGCATTCAGGTTGAGGACCTGAACAATGAGATCATATAGATGTTAAGAGTATATGCATTCTTGTTATGTCCCTAGTTGGATTTATTATGGAAGGCTCCTAGACATCTATAACACATAATACTAGAATGTGTGTTGGTTGGTGACATAATCTCATTAAGTCACGATATGTGATGTCAAACCAAACACATTGATACTAGTTAGAGAATAGTGTATCGGATAGACCCACCTTGAGAGTGATTCATGGAAATAAAAATATGGTAGTCAAAATCATCTCTCATAGTTATGGTGGTGATTTGGTTATTAGACCTAAAATCACTAAACTCGTCAAATATAGTTCAATGTACTTTGACATCATCCACCTAACCTTGAATAAAGGTTTCCATAAAGGTGGTGCTCGGGTGCATTACAACACATGGGGGTGACAGTGAGTGATGTAGATGGGATTTGTCCCTCCTATAGGAGTATGTTATCATGTCCACTTGATAAGAGAGACTGAGAAATGCATAACCATTCTTATGTGAGTCAATATGTAATACTAATCTTACATATATCTTAGACAGTCTTCTCTAGTTCAAAGAACATGGATTGAAAGTTGAAGCAGATGAAAATTCCATGCCTCTATTTCAATCTGGATATCAGTGACAAAGGAACTATATGATCACTATAACACCAATCCCAAATTGTAGGTTGAAGTTGTTCTCCAACTTTTTGATTACTTGGGTAGCAATGATGTGTTTTTTGGATATCAGTCATTGCTTGTGATGTCATAAATTAGTTATGGACATTCAGTGCCAACGTAACTTGGAACCTTGGACATTCAGTGCCACACTCATAGGATACACTTGGAATAGGAGTTTATTCATGAATGATGTTTTACTTGATTACCAAATTGTTAGGTATTAAATTTAAACAACAATGATTGAAAAATTACTGGCTGGACTTTGAATTGATCGGTTCAAGTGTTGAACTGATCGATTCAAGTGTCAGGTCAATTTGAATCAATATTGGCAATCAAATCTCTATAACGACGGGTTCAATAAGTGAATCAATTGGCTTAGATGTCTGAACCGACCAATTTGGGTTGTGAATCGATCATTTGGGTTATCAATTTGATTAGATCAAGGATTTGTGCTAATGTCATGTTGTGCATTAATGGAATATTAATTGCCAATACAATTGTGAATAGGAAACATAGGGAAACGACTGGTTCAAGGGTTGAACTAATCATTTCATATGTGAACTGATTGGTTCAATGGTGAACCGACTGGTTGAACATTTGTAGGTCTAAAAAAATTCATGAAATCATGTCCTTTCAACTCCCACTCAAACTAAAACTCTTGACCCTGACCCTCCTATAAGTAGAGGAGTAGTCGAGGCTTTCTAAAGATACAACAATAAGCTTTGACAAATGTTGTCTTCTCAGGGTTGTGGTAATGTGAGAACCCGAGCAAGTTCTATCTATCAATGAGAAGAACAACAAGGGATATACAATTGAGATAGTAAGTTGACTCTACCACATTGACTAGAAGGGACAACTCCTTATTTGTTCATCTAGAACAACATGAGTTCATGGTGGTCCGTGTGGACTACTACAGAAGCGAGGCAATTGCTGCCACCTGCTAGGAGGATGAAGTCAACTTTCATGCATGGTGATCAACCAGGAGGTCATTGTTGACAATGTCTAGGTGCAACTTAAAGAAAGGTGCACACTACAATAAGGGATAGTCACTGCACTTTTTCTAGGACCAGGTATATACCATGCAACCCTCTTTCCAATTATGTAGTTGTTGACACGATATACTATTCAAAGGGGAGCATGGAAGTAAAAAAAATTCCACTGTCGTATCTGATGCCATATTTCTCTACAAGATTTATTTATCCACTACTGCAAAACTATGTTTCTTTTACCAATTTGTTTATGAAAATATTGTGCATCCCTTTTATTTTAAGGTTATTATTACATAGTTGTGTATGAATGGGTTTTTATGCATTAATTTCTTAAATTAAGTAAGGAGTGGATCCCCTCAAGCCATATTTCTCCACAAGATTTACTTACCCACTGCTACAAAACTATGTTTCTTTTACCAATCTATTTATGAAAATAGTGTGCATCCCTTTTATTTTAAGGTTATTATTACATAGTTGTGTATGAATGGGGTTTTATGCATTAATTTCTTAAATTAAGTAAGGAGTGGATCCCCTCATGGGTCTTACTCCTTACATATCCATTCATTGGGTCTCTTTTCCAGTCTCATTAGGTCAATCAAATGCTTACATGTATATTGTCTTTGAGGGGATAGGTTGTGAGAGAGAAGATGTAAATAGAATATTCTAGGTTAGAGTGTTACTATAATCACTCTTTTTTCGAATGGGTTGTAGTTTGAATTTGTTTATTTCATGCATCTGTAGTTTTTTGTACACCAAGTGCATGTTAGCAAGAAGACCTAATTTGGATTTGACGATGTTGAACAAAATTTATAATAATTGAGCATGTGAATAATCTAATGCATGTAATGTCAGTCTCAACACATCTCTTATCATTTTATTCCATATCACCATTTGAGTAAAATTCATATATACATCAACACCCATAAGACAATAATCAAATTAACATCCTTTATAACTTACTAGGCTCAGATCAATTTTTACTATTTAACATATACTTACTCCATTTACACTACCAAACATATATACAAATCAAAATGCATAAACATGCATAAAACACTTATTCATCACGTTTTAATATTTTCCATGCCACATTTACCACTACAAATAAACAAATATATTATCTCATTAAAGAACAATCACAATAGAACACTCTCAGAATATAAGTAATATATCAGACAATTACAATCCAAGTATGCATATTTATGAATCGATTTACATTCCTAAACTTCATATTTCAATTTAATTTTGAACCATACTTATATACATTCCTTAATCCCTCTTTCAAGGATATTATTCATTATTAACACTTATCTTGTCACATTAGGGTAAGGATTAGGTTCTTAGATCCAACAACAAAATTACCAGGCGGTCACCCCATTTTGTATTTGTTACTCTTAACTTCTTTGATTTTATATTGATTACATTATCAGAATCAATCATTCTCAATTCATTAAATGTACAATTCTTCTCACTCATTAACATCAATCAAATTCCAATTAGTGTATTTCATTCAACTTAGCAACCCAAATCTAACTAAATCAAATAGGTTGTAGACTTCGTCATACTGATTTTGTTACTTTGATCCATAATTTATCATCACAAATCAGTTCACTCTTTTCCATTTGCATTCTTCCATTTAGATGAGTACATCATGTCATTTGAATTCCAATGGATTTTGTAATTAAAATAACCCTTCTGTTCCTTATAAGACTACTCAAATTATAAAAAGAATAGATTAGCATTACTTCTTCTTATACCTTAATCACTAGTCATCTTCTAAATGTGACTTGTAATAAAAGACTTTCATTCATGTGGAGTTTACTCATTATTCCATAAATTAGTTTTGATTAGATGCATTAGTCTAAGATCATATTAATAAGACTTCCCAGCTTCAATTTAAGTAATAGCACCTACAATTGAGTAATTTCTTCACATACACAAGATTATATACAAGTTCAACGCTATCTTTTTTTTTTGGAAATCAGTAAATATATTGCCAAAAAAGTGAGTAGCTAAGCTACACTGTACAACTTACAAAAAGGTATGTGTATACAGGGTGTATACTACAAAATACCCCAGTATAACCTGGCTGTGGGACTTAGTCCCCTACACATGTCTCTCTTAGCCTTGACAACCATGCCCATATCTAAGTTAACGAAATGGAAAATATCTTTAGTGTTAGCACGACCATGCACTATAAGGTTGCGGACCTTCCAAATGTTGAAGCAAATGTTGGTACAACAGAGGCCAATGAAGCGCTCCTCATGGTTGTTCCATGCTTTTCTTCTCATTTGCTCCAACGTGTCAACCATGTTGGAAGAAACTAGCTGACCCCACCCATTCTTCAACCACGCCAGCGTCCAGACGTATTTAGCTTTAGAGCACTCAAAGAACAGAAGCCGGTTTGTCTCCTCTTCATCATAGAAAATGCACTTCGGAATGGTCGGAATCCCCCATCTTGCGAGCATGTCCTTCGTGAGGTGCTTCCCAAGGACGGATTTGTAGCACGCCATGCTCCATTTGGGAACATGGCCTTTTCCCCACATCAGAGAGAACCAAGGAACCCGTGCTCCTGTATCCCTAAGTATCCACGGTTCCTGTTGGCTAACCAACAAATAGAGACCATCACCATTGGCACTGTAAAGGTGTCTCACCTGGTGCCACACCTTCACCATCGCGTCCCATATTTGAGACGAGTGAGGTTGGGTGACAGGAGTACCCCCCGTATCTCACTTTCATCCAGTTCACCCAAACACTATCACGGTCTGTAAGAAACATGTGGATCCTACGCAGGTTCCCGCAAGAAACAAGGTCTTCCACTTTCGTCAGGTTTAACCCGCCTATTTTGTACGACTTCGTCATGGTTTCCTAGGTGATACCCCACACTTTACCATTCCAAATGAAGTTTGTGGTCATTCTTGTAATGCTAATGCAGGTTGGGTTAGGAAGGATGCACATGTCACTCCAGAATCTCACCATGGCCTGGATCACCGATTTGGTGAGCATTAGTCTCCCTGCCATCGACATGCGGCTCCCCGTCCAGCCAGCGATCTTTAGTCTCACCTTTTCCAAGAAGTAGGAGAAGTCCTTAGAATAACCTCTGCCTCCTGCAATTGGTACGCCCAGGTATCTTGTAGGCAGTTGACCCACATGGATTCCAATCGCATTCTTGATTCTGCCCCTTCTAGGATCACATGATCTAGATAGATAGATGTGTGACTTGATATCACTGATGTAGAGACCCGTAGATCTTCCAAACCTTTGAAGCAGCTTCTTATACTCTGTTAATCTCTTGGCGTGCCCTATTGAGAACACCATAATATCATCAGTGAAAATAAGGTGCGTTTACACTTTAGTACCCCTTATCTTAAAAGGTCTAATGAGTTGTCATTCTTCCGCTGCCTTAATCATGGTAGTTAACCCTTCCATGACCATAGTGAAGATGAGGGGGGAAAGGGGGTCACCCTGCCTGAGCCCGTTGCTGGCTCTAAACATACCAACTGGTCCCCCATTCAAAAGAACAGAGAAGGACGTCGTAGTAATGCATTGTTTAATTAGCTCCACCCATATGCTGCTGAAACCCATCACCGTCATGATCTTCCAAAGTGTATCCCACCTGACATGATCATATGCTTTGGTGAGGTCAATTTTGATACATGCTTTGGCATTGGAGTTTTTGATGTTGAACTCTGATAGAAACTCTGTCGCAAGGAGGGAACAATCTGCGATCTTACGCCCTTTTATAAAGGCACATTGTTCTTCGGATACTAACTTCGATAGCCACTTTCTGAGCTTGCCCGCCAGAACCTTAGACCATATCTTATACACCATGGAGCAACAAGATATAGGTCTGTAATCATTGATTGCCCTTGGCCCCTCCACCTTAGGGATTAGCTTTATGAAGGTATGGTTAGTTGCACAAACCATATTGCCCCCTGTTGTAGCCACCTCATCGCCTTCACAATGTCCACTTTGATATGATCCCACATCACTTGGAAGAATTTGCTATTCATCCTGTCGGGTCCGGGCGCCTTGGCTGGATTAATGGAGAAAACAACACGCTTCACCTCCTCTTCAGACACCTCCTTGCACAGGTCAACATTTATTTCAATGGTAACCACGCTCCTCGGGTAGATGGAGTTGTCATTGCTATGGTTGTTATCCGCCTGCTGATTGTATAACTCCTCAAAGAATTTAATGGTGTGTACAACAATGTCCTCTCTTCTCTCAACTACCACCCCCTCCTCAGTAATGAGCTGGTGCACTATCTCCTTCATCTCCTTCCTATGAACAACAGCATGGTAAACTTTTGTATTGATATCCCCATCATTAATCCACTGCATTCTTCTACGTGCCACAACAACACTTCTTCAGCTTTGAGGAGCCTGTTGAGCCTGGTTTTAGCTTGGATCCACTTCTTCACCTTGTCCCCACAATCAGGTTTTTGTCTAGCTTCCACAACGGCTGCTTCATAATCCTCTTTAGCTGCAGAGGTTTTGTTCTTCAGGTTTATAACCTCCTTGAACCACTGCTTCAGTCTCCTTTTTGTGTTTTGAATCTTCTTCATAACCACAAAAAGCGGGTTTCCGTCAAAGTGCACATCCCAAGCCTCCTTCACTACCTTCTTGAAACCTGCCCACTCACACCACCAGTTACAGAACCAGAAGGGTTTGATTATAGTGGGCATAATGACCAGATCGATTTTTATCCAGCTGTGGTCACTTAGCGTGTCATCCCCGTACCTGATGCAAGTGTTTGGCCAAACCTTCAGCCAAGCATTGTTAACGAAACACTTGTCCAGGACAGTGGATATTCGCCGCCGTCCCTCTAGTTTATTGGACCACAAAATGCATCCTCTAATTGAGTTTAGTTCCATCAGGCCAACATCATCCATGGTGTTGTTGAAAGCATCCAGCACCCTATCATGTACAGGAAGGCCATCGTGCTTCTCATGGGCCCTTCTTACATTGTTAAAGTCCCCCCAAACAAGCCAGGGAACTTCATCTTGTGTCGTCGCTCTGAGGTTCTCCCACAGCCTCCTCCTATCATCCTCTAGATTCTCGCCATACACTCCAGAAACAATGAACGCCATGCCTCCGCGATTGCAGCAGCTTAGAGTTATCACCTGATCTGCTTTGTTGATCGGTTCAACCTCCCATACCAACAGGTTCCACCCCACCGCTATGCGGGCACCATCCCTCAGCTCCAGATTTGACAAGGAGGCCCAGCCCACGGGGAAGAGAGTATCGATGCGGTCGGTGACCATTCTTCTTATCCTCATTTCGAAACAAAACACCAGCGTTACCTGTTCTCTTGCCACTACGCTCCTCAACCTCCTTTGCTTCTTGGCTAAAGAACCTCCTCGCATGTTCCATGTGAGAACTAACATAATTAACATTGGTTGGAGCCGCTCCCTTCTCCAGAGCAACTCATATTATTCTTCTTCTTGTTTGTGCTGCGGGTAGCTCGGGGGCTCCTTCTTCTGACATTGGTTTCAACCTCCATCACCTCCTCATCGCCCAAGTTCACCAGGGAAGCAAATGGGTTTGCAACTACTCCCGTTGCGCTTGGACCACCTATTCCTCCTTCCTGACTCGGGGTCTTAGAGTCCCCCTCCCGCCTGAAAGGGGTCTTCGGATCCGCCTGAGCTGCTCCTCTGAGGGAAGGAATGGGTCCCGCCACAGCACGCACCCAATCCCCCACCACTGTAACATCCGCCTCCGGAGAGAACCAGCTGTCGTCAGTAGGGGGGCGCCCGCCCCCATTCGCCATCATCACCGCTCCGCTCATGAAATCGCCCTACTATAGATCACTGGAACCGAACAACAGCACCTCAGGATCGTCACCTAGCTCGAGCAGCGACAGATCGCTGAGATCCACAGACACACCGGGGAAAACCCAGCTGTCGTGAGGGCAGCTGGGGGAAAGAGGGAATGTGTAGGGTGGAGCTCCTCCCCCTAGGGGGAGCAAAGAAGGTGGAGAGCGATCGGCGGAGCTAGAGGGAGCCAGATCCAGATTCACCCATTGTTGAGGAGCTGCCCATACTAACTCATATATTGGATGGATAAGAGTCGTAGTGCCTGCCAGTTCAACGCTATCTCTCATACTCGTCTAAATACTGAATTTCTAGGGTTTTCAAGATGACGGATTAGCTAAATAGATCATAATACCTTGTTATTCACTAACCTAAATCAGGGTGTATACGATACCATTAAGGATATTTACATATGGAAACCCTATTTTTCATTTTCACACAATTTATACATCAATTATAAGTATGCTTCAATTCATTGGATCATTTGAGTAAATCGGGTAACACTAAACATATACATGGAATACCTCCATTTCAAATTCTCATATTGATCTTCATATACATTCAATATAAAATTTTAGTAAGGTTCAACAGTACACTTGATTTATTCAATTCAAACGTGACTCCACACATGTCCACTAAATTTTCAATCATATCATTCGATGGATTTTGAGCAATGTTAGTAGAAAACATCATAGTTCTCTGTCTATAGGATATTTTTTTAGAACTTGAATCAATATATCAAGAACTAGAAAAACAAAAATAAATGAGTAAGAATATAATTCAGTATCATTCATTTTCCCAAAGTCTTCCCAATTGATTACCCAATCACTTACAAATATAAGTATGGATCATGTTTATTTTAGTAGGATAGAATTAGGCTTTCAACATGATTACAAATCTCAAAAGTGATAATCACTCACCTTGGTAAGAAAGCATCTTAAAAACTTCCAACCAGATCACAACTATTCAATTTGTTTCTTGTGCTTTTCAACTTGAAAACCCTAAAAAAGATCAATCACAGAGAAGAAAGAGAAAAGAGGGTGATTTGATATCTTTTTTATTCACATCATAAGGAGGGAAAAAATTGTAAGATATAGAGAGGGGAGTGAATAGAGCTTTAGGTACTTTAAAATTTAATTAAAGACTTAAATCAAAGAAAGAGGAGGAAACAAGGAAGACACTTTGATTTAGAGTGGTTCCAACCTTTGAATCAAAGTTTGTCAGTCCACTACTCAATTGTTTCCAATTGGGATTTTTAAAGTGATTTATTTTATTTACCTCACAAGGATGTTACAACAAAATACAATCACATTCCACTTGAAGTAGCCTTCACTTTGAAGTAGCCTCAACCTCCTTGAAGGAGCCTTCTTGAAGTAACCTCAAGCAACCTTGGAGCATCCTTCACCATATTGAAGTAGCTCCACCACCTTGAGATAGCCTTCACCTAGAAGTAGCTCCAATCTCCTTTGAAGCATCCATCTTGAAGTAACCTCAAGCAACCTTGGACCAGCCTTCACTTCCTTGAAGTAGCTCCATCTCCTTGAAATAGCCTTCACCTATAAGAAGCTCCAACCTCCTTTGAAGCAGCCTTCTTGAAATAACCTCAAGTACACCTTGGAGAAGCCTTCTCTTTGTTTAAGTAGTACCAAGAAACCTCCTTTCAATAGCCTCCAACCCTATGAGTAGTCAAGGAGAATAAAGTACAACATAAAAGAAATAGATTGGAAGAAGGAAAATACTTATCCAATGAAGTACAACACTTTGATCCTATATCAAGAGTTTAGATCTCCTAACCACTTAAGATGGACGTGGCTATATGTGGTGGCTAGGAGATAGTAGTTATAGGATACAATTCTAAAGAACAAGGAAGAAGATAGCAAGTGAAACTTTGTTGCCCTCAAGAATGTATTCTCAAGTGTAGCTTCAATGATTTAGGTGTCCTAAGGCCTCTCCTATTTATAATAATGGTTTGCAAGTACTTAGGGACGTTCTAGGGAGTCTGTAGAGTGTTATTAGTTCTTAAATTGCTATTAGGTATACATTAGTTGGCTAGCAAAGGATAATTTGTTCATGCTTAAAAGAACAAACCAGAACCCTACTCAGTCAACAAGTTTGTCGACCGAATAGTGTCTTGGTTGAGTTTTTCATCGACCGAGCCTGGTTTTAAGGTAAATGTGTTGCAACATCTATTTTCAACTCCAAACTACTAGCCACTTGGTCTAACGGTCGCAAGCTTTAGATCGAAGTTTGCTCAATCGAGAATATTTTCGACCAAAGCCCATTTTAGAGCACAAATGTGTATGCTATTGAACAATGCTCCTAAGTTTAACCGAGGTGGTTCTCGGTCGACAAGAACTTCAATCGAGTGTGTCTCGGCCGAGAAGTTTTTGACTGAGGATGTCCCTATTTCAGACTTTTGAATCACCTACTAAGTGTGTGTTTCAATGGGTGATGGTGACTCTAACATTAGGGGAAAACTTATGTAAGGGTTATAAGTGGATAGGGAAGATCTAACACTTTATTTACATCATGTCTAGGTACTTGTATATTATATACTTGTATCGGTTTTTACATTGAGTGCAATCATGAAAATATTGAACATTTAAGTGCATTGATCTTCAATTATCCACTTAGTATGAATTCCTTATTTTCTTGAACCCTGAAATGCTCAAGTAGAACGTTAGATCCAAAAAAATGAAATGTTTTTCATCATAAAAAAAGGTTATTCGAATGTCCAATTTAGCCAACAATCTCCCCCTTTTTGAAGATGGCAAACATTCCTAAAATATAAGAAAAATATTTTGAAATGAAATGAGTTTCATACTAGTGATATACCTGAGACAAATAGGTTCTTTGATCTCATAAAATGTATGCTAATATACTTAAAGAGGTATGTAACATGATAACTAGCTCTTAAGATAATTTAGCATCAGTTTGTGTCAAGCCAAGAAATCATGAAACTCATGAGAATATTTTACTTTATTTTGATTCCTTTTATTTCTCTCCCTTTGTCATTTCAAAAGATAATCATATGTGTAAGTCAATAAGATTCTCCCTTAATTGTTTACTTAAAAAGACTGTCAAATTTAGCCACAATTCAAAAGCCAATATCAATGTCTCAACCATTTGCAAGGGATGTTAAGCCCTAAAATGATATGATATTCCTTTCGGCTTATAGTGGAATCAATAAATGTATCTCTAACCAAATATAAGGGATGTTAAGCCCAAATTGTTATAGAGAATCCATTTATGAGAAAGATAAAAAATAGATACATTATATCCACGAATTTTGGAGAGCTCCTCCTTAATCTCGTAACAAAATTGAGCTTAAAAATACTAAGGTATTTCAAATCATAACCAGCTTTAAAATCAATTGATTAAGTAAGACGATGAGTCAAGTTTTATAAGCAATTTTCTTTCTTGCACTATCTAAAAAATTTCTTTTATTCTAAGTATTTAACATGATAAGCAAATTATAGATTTAATATACGAATGTTGGGTGTAAGTTAATGATTTGATTTACAAATAAGCATTTTATCAAGCTCATTTTTGGTCGACCATAATTTCAACCGGGGCGTCCCTGAGTCAAACTCCTTTTCGGCCGAGAGGCGTTTCTATAGAATTCCAATTAATGTAGCTTTATCTATAGTGAACCAAGATATAACATTTTATTGACATAAGTGACCAGTCAACTTCTTTGTGTATGCATATTCAATCGTGTTTCAAGTCATGAGTTTAAGCAACATAGATTTCTTCTTTAATGATCCTTTTATTTCTACATACATTTGAAGAGTTTGATGTCCTTATGACCTTAAGTCTTATCCATTAATGCATAAGTCATATCAAATTATATTTCATTTTACTATATCCTAGATTTATTTATTTCATCATTCCCATCTAGTTCCAATTGAATGTTTGCTTTTAGGTCTAGGAGTTGAAACTTATGCATTATTTAATCTCATATAGAAATTGCCCAATAATCAACTCCTTTGAGGATATGATTAAGTCTCACTGTGTATAATTATCATTTATTCTTCAATTCTCTTAGGTTTAGACTTATAGAACCGGATTAATATTCTAGGATAAAACCTTTTTGTGACTTAAGATCAAATTTGTCTTCACCGTCTTGTGTTATAGAACTAGATTAATGTGAATGAGTTATAGTGAGAAAAATTTTAGTTTTGACAAGAGGAGTTACTTTTGATCTCCTAGAATACACAAATTTGATATTTTCTTATGAGTCATAACCATTTTTATAGTACTCATGATGTAATTCTTTTACAAATAGCACAAAACAATTTGTACCAACATCACCTATGCCAATAGTTTTACCTTTGAAACTTTCTTCAAATGTGACCAATAATTTTACCTTTTCTCCATGTGTGTGGAAATATTCTTCTTTCCAGTCATATGCTTGTTGGAGAAATCTCTATATGCCATCCAAACCTCCAACGTATAAAGTTTTAGTCCCCATATAATGGTACTTTTGATTAGGATCATTCAAATATTTAGAACAATTTAATATGAAGAATCCATTACAGGGTTGAGTCACCAAAGTAAATTGCAATTAAATGATTTTATTTTCAATAAATATTTCTAACATAACTATCTTCAGTCGAACTTTTCTTCGACCGGAAGAATTCTCAGTTCAACTATTTATCGACTGGGAACATTTGCTAGTAAAATTAATGTTGATAGAACTACCTTCGGTCAAACTTTTCTTTGATTGGAAGAGATCTCGGTCGAGCATTTTGTCGACCAAGATGAAGTTCTATGCATTTTCAACATTTCTAGTGTGAATATATCATCCCAATAATTTTGGATAACATAATTAAGCAATCAAAATATATAAAAATAAACATGTTCAAGCTTAATTCAGTAGAGATAAGACATTATAAATTTTAAGGTGAAGTTTAGGTCAAATATCCTTTTTGGGATTTTTGTCACCCAAACCAAGTCAACATCCTTTTTCTTATATGGGAAAGTGAATGAATAATGTCCAATACGTAAACAGTAATGACAACAAATAGAATTATTTTCATTTCTCTTCTTAGCTACATTGTCTTTTGGCACATACATTTTGGGTTTTTGTGTTTGTCTAGTTCTAGGATTTTGGTATGATTTCTCTTTTGGTACATATCCTAGACCCTTTCTTCCTTTTTTTCCAAAAGAGATTTCTAAGATTTTATCAAGATACTATTACTCTTTAGACTATCAACATGTTTTTGTAACTTGGTAATTTCATCAATTTTCTTAGCAACATCTTGCTTTTCTTGATCTAAAATTGAAAGCAAAGAATCTCTTTCTCTAACGATGATATAATAATTTGAATGAGAACATAGAACGGGTTGAGTTTGATAGTTATTCATATTAGCAAGCAATTCTACCTTTTATTAAGAAAGAAGGTTATTGTTGATTTCTAGAGCAAGCAACTTGATATTGTACTCATTAATAGATATTTCAAGGCAACTATTTTAGACATATGACTTTTTTTTTCAAAAGTAAGATCATTAAATTTAGCATACAAATCTTCACTACTTTTTAAGCCTTTTTAATTTCTTTTTACAATCAACATATTTATCATGTAATTCTTCAATACTTGTGACTACCTCTTCTTTAGATAAATCAAGAAGACTTACCTCATTTTCTTCTTCATTGGTTGTTGCAATAAAACAACTTACCTAGTCTTTTTTAGTCATGAGGCATTCTACTTCTTCTTTTCCACTCTCACTATCATCACTTGAGTCATCCCAAGCATCTTAGTATTCCTTTTCTTTCTTCTTGAGAGAGGATTGCTTTCCCTTCTTCACTTTAGGACACTCATTTTTTAAATGTCCCTTTTTGCCACATTCAAAGAACCTAAGGGAAGAAGAACAAGGATTTTTGTTAGATTTAAACCTTCTATATTGCTTACCATTTAGAATGAGTGTATCCTCTCCATTTTCCTCTCCACTTGTCCCATCACTTTCTTGAGTGATGACTTGTGATTTGGTTGATGCTTTAAATGCTATGGTCCTTATTTCTTCCCTTTTGAAGCCCCAAATCCAATCTTTCTTCTTCTTCAAGTGTGACCTCATGAGTCTCTTAATTGCCAATGAGCTGCTCCATCCTCATTGTGGTGAGATCATTAGCTTCTTCAATGTCCGTCACTTTTGGCTTGTATTTTTTAGGCAAAGATCTATGGATTTTGAACACCTGATCTGCTTCACTTATATATTTGCCTAATGCACTTATGTTGTTAATAATGGAAGAAAATATTGCATACATTTCACTAATAGATTCATTAGATTGCATACAAAATTGTTCAAACTTTTGTTTAAGCATATTAATTTTGGTATTTTTAGCTTGAATAGTACCTTGATGTGTTATTGAGAGTTTATGACATATATCATAAGTCGTATCACATGAAGAAATTCTATTAAACTCACTTACAGAAATAGAACAATATAGTATGCTTACCACTTTTGCATTTAATTGAACTTGTTTTACCATATTTGGATCCCATGTTGCATACTCAGTTGTAGGAAGCACATAAGGGGTAGACACCATCCTCCATAGATATAAGAAGATTCCTTGTAAGTAGAATTGCATTCTTCTTTTCCAATAGGTGTAGTTGCTTCCATCAAAGGGTGGTGGTCGGGTCACATGAGTTCCTTGAAGGTTGAGGTTGATAAGCATGTTGTCCCCCATTCTTCAAGACTTGTTATGGCACCTTGAAGACCTACTTTGATACCAATTGTAAGATCTGGAGGGGGGTGAATAGAGATTTTGGTACTTTAAAATTTTAATTAAAAAATTAAAGCAAAGGAGGAGGAAACAAGGAAGACACTTCGATTTAGAGTGGTTCCAGCCTTTGAATCAAAGGTTGTCTATCCACTAACCAATTGTTTCCAATTGCGATTTTGAAAGTGATTTATTTTATTTAACTTGCAAGGATGTTACAACAAAATATAATCACCTTCCACTCGAAGTAACCTTCACCTTGAAGTAGCCTCAACCTCCTTAAAGCAGCCTTCTTGAAGTAACCTCAAGCAACCTTGGAGCAGCCTTCACCACCTTGAAGTAGATGCACCACCTTGAGATAACCTTCACCTAGAAGTAGCTCCAACCTCCTTTAAAGTAGCTTTCTTGAAGTAACCTCAAGAAACCTTGGAGCGTCCTTCACTTCCTTGAAGTATCTCCACCTCCTTGAGATAGCCTTCACCTAGAAGTAGCTCCAACCTCCTTTGAAGCAGCTTTCTTGAAGTAACCTCAAGTACACCTTAGAGCAGCCTTTTCTTTTTTGAAGTAGTACCAAGAAACCTCCTTTCAACAACCTCCAACCCTGGAGTAGCCAAGAAGAATAAAGTACAATATAAAAGAAATATATTGGAAGAAGGAATATACTTATCTAATGAATTACATTTCTTTGATCCTATATCAAGCATTTAGATCTCCTAACCACTTAAGATAGACGTGGCTATATGTGGTAGCTAGGAGATAGTAGCTATAGGACACAACTCTAGAGTACAAGGAAGAAGATAGCAAGTGAATCTTTGTTGCTCTCAAGAATGTATTCTCAAGTGTATCTTTGGTGCTTTAGGTGTCCTAAGGTCGATCATATTTATATGAATGTTTTGCAAGTACTTAGGGATGTTCTAGGGAGTCTGTAGAGTGTTCTTAGTGCTTTACTAGCCGTTAGGTGTACATAGTTGGCTAGCAATGGATAATTTGTTTGTGCTTAAAAGAACAAACCAGAACCCTTCTCGGTCGACAAGTTTGTCGAACGAACTATGTCTCTCTGGAGCTTTTCTTTGACCGATCCTAGGTTTAAGGCAAATGTGTTGCAACATCTATTTTCAACTCCCAACTACTAACCACTTGGTCTAATGGTTGCAAGCTTTAGACCGATGTTTTCTCGATCGAGAATATTTTAAACCGAAGCCTATTTTAGAGCACATATGTGTAAGTTATTGAACAATGCTCCAATGTTTGATCGATGTAGTTCTCAATTGACAAGAACTTTGACTGAGTGTGTCTTGGCCGACAAGTTTTTTGATTGATGATGTCCCTATTTCAGACTTTTGAATCACCTACTAAGTGTGTGTTTCAATGGGTGACGGTGACTCTAACTTTAGAGGGGGACTTATCTAAGGGTTATAAGTGGATAGGAAAGATCTAACGCTTGATTTACATGATATCTAGGTACTTTTACATTATATACTTGTACAAGTTTTTACATGGAGTGCACTCAAGAAAATAATTAACATTTAAGCGCATTAATCTTCAATTTGTATTAATCTTCAATTATCCACTTAGTATGATCTCCTTATTTCCTTGAACCCTAAAATACTCAAGTAGCACGTTAGATCCCCAAGAATGAAATGTTTGTCATCATCAAAAGAAAGGGTGTGCTAATGTCCAATTTAGCGAACAAAATTTAGACCTAAAAGAGAATAGTCACCATGAAAACCTATCTAGGGTCAATTACCTTATATGAATGTGTATGTGTTTGGAAGATAAAATCCCAAATCAACACTTACAATAATATTTTCCTTCAAAACACATTTTTTTCTCCATATTCAAATTATCATATCTTAAGCTGGAATGGAGGACTATGACAATGCTCTGTGAGCACTCAAATATCATCCAAAAATCTACAAAATATAATATTGTTTGAAATATAGTTTTCAAGGGATTATTAAAATTTCAACTTACTTGGATGTACTAAAAATAACTAAAAATCAAATATTGTGATGCTATACTTTATCCTGTATATCATGGTTGTATATTTTTTCTTATAGAAACTCAACCAATCAATAGATCCAACAAACATCTAAAAGTTCTAATATTTTGTAAGATTATTATATTTGAGTTATCCAAACTATATTCAAAACTAAAAAACAAATCAGAGTGACAGATAAAATTCTAAGAATTATTTACTACACCATATACTTATAACATTTTATTTTCTTATACAAGAAAGATCCTCAATTTGTCCAAGTAGAGTTTTCACTTCTCAATCACTAATTACTCAAATTAAAGCATGTGCAAGGTGTATCATCAAGTTCAAAATGTCATAACAATATACCATCATTAATCAAGATTAAACTAGGATCAACCTAGTAAACCATCTAACTCCAAGTAGGCCCTAATTATCTACCTAAGTGAAATTAGTTCAATAAAAACTCTCCCCTCCTTTTTGGATGTCATCTCAAAATAAAAGAATAGGTATGGTATAATATCATATGATTGAATTGTGCATCTCTCTCAACGTCTTGTTAGAATGACTCCCAATCTTTCATTCTTCCATATTACATAATTTTCTTACTTCTTGGATCTTATACATTGAAATTATGAACTTACTAAAATTAGATGGATATATTATCCCCGATCCCACTTTGAGTGTTACATACACTTACCTTACAAATATTGTTAATATATCTCTATCAAGATGTGATTTGCATCCCTTTCACATTCTTTCAAATTTTAATTATGTATCTCTTTGATAGAGATCATAATTCTTTTTTATTGTTACTCCCATTCATAAGTAGTATTCATAAAGAAGATTATTGTAGTTGAAAGCATTCTCATTTCTTAGATTTTCTTCCAATTTCATATTCATACTCACATCCAAATTCCTTAGAAGTTATCTTTATAATCTATTAGATTCATTCATATTTCTCATATGGATTTTCCTTCTCGTCTTAGGTTCTATATCTAACCATATAGTCCTTTCTCTATCTCCATGATTATGACTTGTATCTCCATATGGCATCTTATTATACTCTAAAACTATATTCATCTATATGCTTCGTCAAGGCATACAGAAGTAGTACAGTCATAAATTGCATACTAACTTATCCCAATATTGGATACTTGACAAGAGTATCAAAATAGTGAGTTCCTTCAATATGCATATCATCCAATTTATGTTGAACATTCATATTATCATTTATACATGAATCCTACTATCCATGCAAACTCATATAACACAAATCTGATAAGACATTGTAGGGACCTCTCTGTAATTTAGAATAAATGCCAACCATTAGACAGAAATCGTAAATCTAAACCCACATTAAGAAACAAAATCCACATTTCTTGATAAAATGATGTGGGAACAGAGAGAAACATGTATGTTGAAAATTATACATTATTGTGCTTCTTTATGTAATTATTGTCTTTCTTTTTAACATGCTATCTAGTTGTGTGAGAATACAAACACTTGATAAATAATTATATTAATTCTTTTAAGATGAGTAAGAAGATGAATAAGAAATGAAATGATGACAAATCTAGTTAGGTGTTGTAAACATGGTGAGTTTCCTTATAGGTGCATATTGGGGAAATAAAATGTGTCTCCTTGTAGTGATAAACGTATTATAAGAAGGATTTCTAGAGTGTAGATTGATACCTTGAAAGTTAGACCATCATAATTTAGTAGTGAGTCACATAGTGTGATTTTGGCACTAAATCATATATTATCAAAGTATATGTCCATAAGAAATACACTTTGATGAAATGAAAATTGTTGAACATGATAAAACATGATGATATGTGATACTTTGTTTTGTTTATTCCTATTTCACATACTCCAATTGAGGATCTGAGCCTCTCTAAGAAAGAATGTCGTGAACCAAGATCTGTTGTTGATATCTTAGGGTGTTCGTATTAAGTCCTAAGGTAGTGATGATGAGACACTGACACGAGATTGACTTCTACTTGGTGAGGTATGAGCCAAGTAGTTTCAAGGCAAATGAATAAAACATGACAAGATGTGTATAATATAATTTGAATGATATTTACATTCGTTTTACTACTAGTTGATAAATATATTGTTAATGAATATGTTTCTTGTTGTGGAAATTAATCATTCTTTTATGTGGATAATATGTTTTCTTATTCAAATATATCTAATATGGAATCTTGTTGACAACTAGTTTATGCTAGTACTTGATATCCACACTTATTACAATTTGCCTTTAGTCTTCATTTGAATAGTCATGTTTGGTAGACATGTCTTATGAGGACTTTGTCTACATGACTGCGGGATATGTTCTTGGTCTGGTTGATAGGGTGTCACAAAGATGATGTTATTGTTATATCTTGAATTTAAATGTTTAGATCTTGACTATTTACGTCTGGTAATAGGATTATAACTCTAAAAGGATTAGCATCAGTTAAACTATCTATAGATCTGCCCTCAATGATGGTTAAAAAATTGGGATTTTATTAAATGAATGCCTTTATGATTAATTAGATTATTTTCATAAACTATATTTACCCAATGTAAGAATTATCTGTTAGACTTATCAATATCTATAAGTTATTGTTTAAGTTAAATAATTGAACCTGATGTTTATGCATGCTACTTATCTCAGGTGGGAGGTATCCAGTCATTCATTCCTTTACAATCTCATGAGGTTATCTCAAATGGTTTTAGGTATAATTTTGTCCAATAGAGAAATCATGACAAAGAAGGTGTTAATAGAATAATATAGATTAGAATGTCCATGAACTCTCTCTTTACCGTGATGAATTTTAATTCAAATTTGTTTCTTTAATGTATATGTAATATGTTCCACCAAGTATATGTGAGTAAAAAGACCTAATTTGTCTTTAATAGTTTGAGAAACATTTGTGAAAATTGAGCATGTGAACGTTCAAATGTGGAATTTGTTTCCCAAGTTTTATAGGAAAAGAAAACCTATGTGTTTCTCATATACCATGTTAAACATGTTTTACGAGAATGAGAGACTTTGTGTTATATGGGTTTATTTAGGGTTGTCTCTAATGGTTGGAATTTATTCTAATTCAAAGAGAGATTCCCACATGACTAGTCAAGCATAGCATATTATACTAAAATATAATAATCAATAGAATGAATAAGTTTATCTAATAGCATGAAACATTTTTACACTTCTAGGATCAATTACATACCTCATCCTATAAGATTGACACATTACAAGATTGACTATGGTTATTTTACTAAAATATATCTTAAATTGACTACTCTAATTAGCTACAGAAAATCCAATCAAGCCAACTTAGGTTTACATTTGTCTCCTAAGGCTCAATTAGGATATATATAGCTTTACTATCTACTAGTTTAAGGTTTAAGTCTGTAAGTGATAATTTATCCCTGATGTCCTTTTTTGATTAATTTTTTCATCCTTCATTATTCGAAATGAGGACCTTCAACGATAGTAGGCTTCCTACCATTAATGTCATTTCCTTCCTATATATGTAGGGCAATCACTCATTACATGTATGAAATATATATATATATATATATATATATAGATATATATATATATATAGATATATATATATATATATAAATATATATATATATATATATGTGTGTGTTGTGTATATATATATATATATGATAGTGATTGGACATTTGATTTATGTAGGTATGTAGTATCCTACATTATTCCTTGATCACTTTATTAGTCCAAAAGACCTTTCTGCTATTTAAAATGTGCAAGCTTGTAATTAGATATAATTCATATAAATATTAGTAGAATAATTGACAATACATTTCCTAATAGGTTAATGTTTTATGATATATTCATTTAGAGCATGAGGTTGATCAAACCTAGGTATAGTTTCCTACCATCGACTATAGAACCTTATTGATTGCATGTAGTACTGTTCTTTTTAAGTTAAAACTCACTTTGATTATGAGTTATATGGAACCCTAGTATCATGCTCATGTACTAATTATTAGCACTTAGTTTGGAAAAATTGATGACTTGTATTGATCCACGTTTAGTTATAAATATATAACAAAACATAACTTCACCTACAAAACAATGCTTCACCTATATGACTCCATATTTTGTAAAATCTTGAGGATGGATGTGAATTTAGCCAGAACCCTGGTTTTATATAGAAAAACCAAATTGAAATTTGACAAATTTAATCACTCCTATATTGCACTAAAAAGTTATCTTTGAGTGTGTTTTTCTCATAGTATTATCTATTCAAAGAAATAACTTGTTCAAGAATTTTAGAAAACATAGTCAGAAGAGAAGGAATAAATGTTGTGAATTGTCATAATAATTTTTGATTTTTCATTCTCACATTCAATTTTCTTCTTATTTTTATTTCAAAATACAAATAAATACATTAATACTCAATTATGGTTCTCAAAAGTAGGGGTGTCAATGCCAATATAGTGGAACTCGAGTGGTAAAGTTGATGTTGTATGACTGAAAACTCACAAGTTCAAAACCCTCTTGGCAATGGGATGAATGAATTGTCAATTCTTTTAAAAAAGTAGGGGTGTCAATGAAAAACTTGTTATTAGAGCCAAACATCAACCAACTAACTGTAACACTATACTAAGCATGTAACTAATGCACCCAAAACATAACTAGAAGTTAAAACATGTTTTAAGGTTTAGGCTAGGTTAGGGGTCTTACGTTCCCAATGAAACTGATCAAAATGAAGTAATTCTCTTGGAAAAGGAAAGTGCATCCAACCCACAAAACCTACCTACTTGTGATATCCTATACTAGACCCTCACAATCATTGTATAGGATTCTTCCTAGAATCAAAGGGACCCCAAGGTATTGGATGGGTTCTATTCTACACATCCAACCACAAATATCTAAAATCTCTCCAACATTATCTAAATTGGGATTATATTGGATAATGACATACTTTTGTTTGTTGATCTTTTGTCTTAAAAGTACCTCATTACATTGTTGCACCATCTTGATGAAGAGAATGGAGTTGACACTAGAATTGAGAAAGAATATAAAGTTCTCCATAAGCATGAGGTAAAGGGTGGTATACTAACTCTCTGTACCTCTACATGATGTGTTTTCCCATGAATGGATGAATATGGGAGAAATGTGGGTATCCTCACCTAAAACTCCTTGAGGCCTCACCAAACGAGTTATCCCTCCATTGAGAGATAATGTAAACCGTGATCCTTTAACTATGATTACAATCCTCTAAGTAATCTTGTCATCTAAGCCATGCGTTTTGAGAATCTTCATTAGAAATGACCATTCTGTTCTTTCAAATGCATGAGACATGTACACTTTATAGACGACACACTCATATGGTTTGATAAGGTGAATGTTGTGCATTAAATCTTGCACTAGATTGATGTTATCCCCAATGTTCTCGTCTCTAGTACATGTTCTAAGTAATGAATTCAGGGAGAAGTTTTGTTTCTCTTGATAGACCACTCTAGAGGAAGTCCCAAGGGTCACATTCCTTGGTCTATTGGTCTAAAATGACTCATGTCTCAAAGATTACCCACTTTAGGGATGAGGATCAACCTGACACATCTCATCCCTGCAAAATTAAGATTGATAAAACTTACTATGTCCTTTTGATAGTGTCCCATACAAATTGATAAATGGTTGTGCTAAACTCGTCTGGCCTCAAGCTACTATCATCATCCATCTCCATTACTACCACTCAAGATTCTTCTTCATCTACCTCTCTCAGTATGTATCTATTGTCCTCTTCTTATATGGCCTATCCAATGATGCAACAACAATTTCTTTGTTCATCAGTTATCCTGACGTAATCAGTGTTAATTTGAATATGTTGACCTTATTCATGACCTCTCATTCTCCTTCCGGTGAAGTTTTTAATTTTCAGTACAATACTTATCACTTTAGCCCTTCTTCTTGCTTTTACATGTGCATAAATAACTTAGCTTTTATAGAAAATTCTAAGAGTAACTGTTGACCACCCGATCACCCACCCGGTCATGAAACGTATTCCTGGACCTAGGAATGTGTGTCTGCCAGGCCTTTTTCATGTAACAAATATCTCTTTTTGCAATAAAATCATGTGCATAAATTTTTTATATGCAATAAAATAAATAGGAGATAAATATAAAAAGAAAAAAGAGTGGAGAGAAGTATAGAAAATTATTTTTCCCATAAATCCCAATCCTTAATGAATTTATTTTTGAAAAAAAATAAAAAAAAATATTTTCTAGCAAGACTAATATTGACATACTTCGGAGGAAAAAAATAATATGAGAGACATAATTCTCACCTTTCTCGTACTGTATGAATGTCAATTTTGTACAATATTAATACTTACTTTTCTTGTACTATACTAAATAGTACTATATGAATGTCAATTTTGCTCATAACTCTCATTAGTATTATACTAAAAGTACAGTACGAGAGATGATAAAAGCATACGTACAGAAGGTGAGAGAAGATATATATATATATATATATATATATATATATATATTTGTATATATATATATATATATATACATATACATATATATGTATATACATATACATATACATATACATACATATATATACATATATTTTATATTATTCTTTCTCAAAACTATGTCGAATCTTATTGAAGGTGTTTTGTATAAGGAAATTAGTCTTTTTGTTTGGACAAAAAATTCATACCAATGATATGAGAAATATACGTTTATATCCTCTCTCTCATAGAGTACGAATGGTTTTTAGTACACATTCGTATAGTACAACAGATGAGAGAAGTATACATCTTTCATATTATTTTTTTCTCCAAAATATATCAATATTAGTCTTGTTGAAAAGTGTTTTTATTAGGAATATAATGCTTTTAATTGAAATAAAAAACTAAAAAAAAGTAATATAATTCTTATAAAAATACTTTCTAACAAGATTAATATTGACATACTTCAGAGAAAAAAATAATATGAGAGATATATGCTTCTCTTCTTTCTCTTACTATATGAATGTCAATTTTGTATAACACAAGTGCTTACTTCTCTTGTACTATACTAAAAAGTATTGTATGAGTGTCAGTTTTGCTCATAAATCTCATTAGTATTGTATAAAAGTACAGTACCACAGTGAAAACATATGTGCACAAGGTGAGAGAAGAGAAGTATATATATATATATATATATATATATATATATATATATATATATATCTTTTATATTATTCTTTCTCAAAAGTATGTCATTGTTAATCTTATTTTATAGTGTTTTGTATAAGAAAACTATTATTTTTGGTTTCGACAAAAAAATTATATGAATAATATGAGAAATATATGTTTCTATCCTCTCTCGTACCGTATGAATAGTTTTTAGTACAAATTCATACAATACAAGAGAGGAGAGAAGTATACAACTTTTGTACTATTTTTCCTCAAAATATATCAATATTAGTCTAGTTGAAAAATATCTTTTATTAGAAATATAATGCTTTTTATTTCAATAAAAAATTCACTATGGAGTGAAAGTCATGAGCAAAGTAGTTTTCTCTTTCTTCAAATTTAATGGACTGTATTCTCTTTCCTAGAAAAATGTAATATAGATAATGGGAGGGATTCCTCCATGTTTTCTATCAGAACAATACATTCTTTGTTTGCCCCTTTCTCTCTCCTATTAACTACTCCTATTTTTTTGAGGTAACCTGCTTTCTCTATTAACTCAAGCCCAAACGAGGCTCCGACCAGTCAGCTATAAATGAAGGGAAATTCGTAGAAAGAAAACTAGGTGCAAGCCAGGCTGTAGCTTCTCGAGCTAGGCGATGAGCTAAACCATTTTCTTGCCTATTACAGAAACTGAAAAGAACACTATTAAAAGAAACTAAAAGCCTATTGATGTCTCCGAGCACAGTGCCCAGCAGGTCCAGGCGTTCAGCGCCTCCTTTGATGAGGTTAATGATAGTTTGTGAATCCGATTCGACTACTAGCTTCTCACATCCAAGCTTCTGCGAGTGAAGTAAACCTTCTCGAATGGCCCAAGCTTCCGCTACCAGAACATCATTTAGAGATGGGTTTCGCATTCCCGCCACATGGATAACTCTACCGCTGTTGTCCCTCCATACCAGCCCAGCGCTATCATACCCCTGAATCCCGACGGCCGCATCGCAGTTCAATTTCAGCTCTCCTTGCTCCGATGGTCGCCATGCTTGCTCCTCCCTTTGTGGTGACTGCTGCTTCTCTTTGGACAGTGCTTCCCGGTAATCTCGGATCATCGCCCCAAGGACTCGTTGCACCGTGAATGGAGGTCTCACCGGGTTCCCAACCACAATGTCGTTCCTGCGAGTCCATATGGACCACAAAGAAGCGACCATGGTGTCTTCCTCCTCAGCCGTGTCTGTAGTAGTCAGGTCCAGAATGCCATCTTGTATGTTGCGTTGCCCCGCTCTTCTGATCTTCTGTTGTGTCATGGCCGGACTGTTCTTCTACAGCTCCCATGCTTGAGGACATCGGAAAAGCATGTGGGAGATATCTTCTTTCTCAGTTTTACAGATGCCGCAAACACCGTCGGGATGACAGTGTCTATCGTATAGTCTCCCCACGGTGCCTAAGGCACCCGTCATGCACCGCCATAGGAAGTGGGCGGCTTTTGGTATGAGTCCCCTTCTCCAGATCATCCGCCACATGCCTGCGACAGTCTGTTCTTCTTGGCGCTGAAGACTATCGCTGCAGTTTGAAGCCAACCAGTAGGCCGAGCTGACCGAGAACATTCCTTGCCTACTCGATCTCCGGAAAATGTTGTCCCGCCGCTGTGCTGAGCTCAAAGGTATAGCAAGGACCTTATGGGCAATTTCCTACGTGAACAGATTATTTACCAGCTCCTCATTCCACGAACCCCCATCATCTTCCAGCAGCTCGCTCACCCACTCGACTGAAGTACTCGACACCCCATGCACTTTGTCCATGCTGCCTCCCATCTGTGGTATCCATGTGTCCTTCCATATGTGGATATTAGCTCCATTTCCCACCCTCCATTGCAGCCCCTCCATAATGATGCTTTTAGCGTTCCATATACTTCGCCACGTGAAGCTCAGATTGTGTCCCCTCCTCGCACTTAACACAGATCCCCGTGGGAAGTATTTTGCTTGTAGAACTCGGCACGCCAAAGATTCCCGGTTGTGAAAAATCCTCCATGTTTGCTTCTCTAAGAGAGCTTGGTTGAAGATATGAATATTCCTGAACCCCATTCCTCCTTGTGATTTTGGTTTGCACAGATTATCCCAACTGACCCATGCCATCTTCCTTTCCGTTCCTTGTGCCCCCCCACCAGAATCTCGAGATCATGCTATTGATGGAATCAATGAGATATCCCGGTAGTTGAAATATGCTCATAATGTAAGACGGGATTGCCTGGGCCACCGCTTTGATGAGGACCTCTTTCCCCTCTTTGGACAATAATTTTTCTTTCCACCCTTGAAGCTTCCTCCATATCTGTTCTTGTACGTAGGCGAACACTTGTTTCTTTGATCTTCCTACCGCCGTGGGAAGTCCAAGGTATTTATCGTGTCTGTCAACCTCTTTAACCTGTAAAAGATTTGTCAATTCCCTTCTCTTTTCTCTGTCTACTCCTTTGCTAAAAGCAACCTCAGTCTTGGATAGGTTAATTTTCTGTCCGGATGCCCGTTCGTACTGGCTGATAATGGCAGCTATTTTCAGGCATTCTTCTTTAGTTGCTCTTGTGAAAAGAATAGAGTCATCTGCAAAGAAAAGGTGAGAAACTCGGGGACCAAGACGGCTTGCCCGGATCCCGTGAATGACATTTTGTTGTGTGGCAAGGTTAATAGAAGTAGAAAAAGCTTCTGCGCAAAGAATAAAAAGATATGGAGAGAGAGGGTCACCCTGTCGCAGTCCTCTAGATGGTTTGGTCTTCCTGGTTTGTTCCCCATTAATGGAAAAAGAATTTGCTACAGTTGACATGCAATCGTAAATCTTCCTTCTCCATTTCTCACCAAACCCCAGCTTTTCTTACACAAAATCTACAAAACTCCATTCCACCCTGTCATAGGCCTTCGACATATCCAGTTTTAGAGCTAGATGTCCTTTCTTTTTTCCTTGGTCCCCTTTCATAGTATGGAAGAGTTCATAGGCGATGAGAGCATTATCGGTTATCAATCTTCCCGGAATAAAGGCACTCTGGTTTTCCGAAACAATGCTGTCCATAAGAGGTCTCAGTCTATTTGCCACCACTTTAGAAGCAATTTTATAAATCACATTACACAGACTAATGGGCCTATAGTCTCCCAACTCCTCTGGTTTTTGTACTTTAGGAATCAAAACTACCAGAGTAGCATTCAGGTTTTCAAGGCTTCTGTCAGTTTTCCATCAACCTTTTATGTAATTAGAGACATCCTCTCCCACAATGTGCCAATATTTTTGAAAGAACATTGCCTTCATGCCATCCGGCTACTCCTATTAATCTAGGAGATAATGTCTAATTTACATAAAGAAAATGAGTATTGATGAATTGGGTGGTTTCCCGGAGATGTGAGGGGGTATGTGTAGAATGACTTGAGTTATGCTACACATAGTCACTTATCCACCCGGTAACTCACCCTTTCCTCAGTACCATATCTCAGTCATTCTTGGCCTGATATGAATCCCTTTAGCGCCGCAGACAAAGAGGTATTTCAGGTCCTGAAAAAAAGGCCACCTTCTCCTCTCTCTCCTCTCATGTCTCTCTCCATAGTCTGCTCTCTCCACTAGAATGGTTCCCTCTTATTATCATTCTCTCCTCCCCGCTGGCATTCTATTGCTATGCTGAATTTAAACTCCTTTAGTCTAGACAATAGCGGGTTAATGTAGGTGGTAAACTCCTTCAAGAATGAGGCTGGGGAAGATACCTTCAGTGGTTGGTGTTGTGGTTCTCTACCCATGGCGATACCATGGGTGATTTGGAAGACGAGATGCAAAGCGAGGTATAAGGGGAAGAAGATGGATGGGAAAAAACCTTGGTTGGAAGTGCTTGACCTATTGGGCCAGTCTAGCAGCTGTAAATTGTTCAAGGTTAATATAAAGGACATGGGTTGCAGGAGAACCTTGAATGAAGGATCACTTGATCAAAGATAACATTCTACCAGCTACATCTTTTCAGATGGAATCCGTCTAACCTCCATAACCTAAAGGCTAACATGGCCTTTGGGTTGAGAAGAGATATTAGAGGAGAAAGAGTCGGATGGATGTCATGTATGATTAGAAATCATTTTTGTAGGATGGTGGCGGCATGCAGATCCCTTCTAAAGATTAACACTTGGTATGAAGTAGGTTTGAGATCCATGGTAGTGTTGTTGAAGATGGTGAGGGATTGGGGGATTAGAGTGAGTTATGTGGAAATGGACTATGCTAAAGTTTTTGGGTACTTATGGGTAAGTGGGAAAGCCCCATGGCACATAACATCTATCCACAATATTGTACAAAAAGAATTGAAGGATAGGATGATGTCGGGTCTCCTTATACCTAGTGAAGGTAACATGATAGCTAGAACCCTTGGGTGTAGTGGAGATTTGCAGGGCGATGTCTGGTTATCTCATGAACCCTACAACCTTCTAGTGAAAGTCAAGAGGTTGATGATGATGGAAAGGAGGAGGATATCATATATTTTAAATAGATGGATAGACAACTAGTTTGAGGTGCCTCATCACGCATTGTGTGATATGTTGGCTTTTTTTCTTTGTTTCCTTTGATGAAACCTCATCGGTGATGTGTATAGATGACATGGGTTTCATCATGAGATGTAATACTTTTGTTTTAGATCATAAGAGGAGTGTGGGATGAATAAGATTGACTTCTAACTTATGCAAAAAAAGCCCTAGATATGTCCCAGAAGTTTAGTACCCAGTCGCCAAGAACCTCCTTCTTATTGCATTCTCCATCACCAAACACCACCGCATACTCCTATGCCCAGAGATCTCTCCACCAAAAAACTAGCCCAGCACAAGTATAATACTCATGTTAGGTCATACTGCTGATGGTCCTTTCAGAGAGTAGCCTTCAGACGGTCCTACCAGAGCGCACTACAGTAAAGTGGTCTCTCTCAGTGTTGCTAACTGTCTTACTCAAGTATTGCATCCAGCTCCAGCTTCCTCTGCCTTTTTCCTTCTCCCTCACCTAAGTCTATCGTAACACCTTCGCCGACCCCATTCTCAGTCACATTTGTCACTTCCCCGAAGCACAACTTCATGCCCTCCCCTGCAAGATCTATTTCTAGTCTTTTTGACGTCGTGCTCAATGCCAACATCCTAGAATCTATTGGTCGTTTTCGATCGTGCTGAAGCAAGAACCCTACATTCTTCATCCAGTGCTGGATGTTAGTACAATACGTCTTGTACTGTACTTATTGTGTTGTACATTTTGTGTTGTAATGACATGTAGAATAAAACATGTGCAATATCTGAGGTACTGTGATGTGTGTAAGTATTGCACCCATAAACATGCTAGTAATATGTGTAAGTCATTTAGTAAAATGTGAAGTTTATGTAGGAACCGTATGTAGTTACTGACATTCTTATGTACATGATAGTCTGAGGTACGATATGTGGTTTATGGAGGTATTGTATATGGTTAGTACCATACTTCTTGTACAATGTTTTCATTAGTAATGTACTTCTTCTATGTAATTTTGACAAATGATGGTATTGTTGTACATCTCGTATTGTATGTCTAGTTACTAGATATCATGAATTGTACATTATGCACTATATTGAAATATGATAATTACTTTGTATGAGTGATTCCTAGTATATTAGTGGTGGAATGAATTGACTTATTAGTGATTTAGAATTATAAAATAATATGTAGATAATTTCATAACTAATAAAATTTCAAATAAGTCTTGATATTTTTCTATTTCATATCAGTAGTAATCAAAGGGACAGTTACAATTATTAAAATATAAACATCTGATGGGGCAATGGTAATAAGATTTGAGGGGATGCATGTAACATATGGTTGTTAGTATTGTACGTCTTATACTATACATATTAAAGATACACATATCTATTAGGAAAGTGGTAATGAGATTTGAGGGGATACATGTAATATATGGTTGTTAATAATGTATGTATTGTACATTACGTATTAA